>CM040425.1:113684286-113794904 GCA_022702705.1 Papilionanthe hookeriana x Papilionanthe teres | reverse complement strand
TTGTGCTTCGTTCAGTTACGTATTGCTAAAATAAAATTTGGTCAAAATGATAGATCCTTGGTATGACGATCCATTGACAAATAAGTCGACTTTAGACCCCGGAGAAGTTAATTTTAGTGGTCGATTATAATCGATTTTTTAGCCTAATGACCGCCCCTTTGGCCACGACAATCAAGCTTTTTGACCAAAGAATCAATTTGGTCAAAATGATCATATTCTGGCCCAGTGACCTGACTTCGTTGACGCACATATGGGATTTAACTTTAGACCGAAATCGTCCACTTTGGTCGAAAATGAGTCAAATCCTTGACCCCGATGACCCGCCCATTGACCCCGAAACTTTGACCAAAAGCGTTCATTTGGAGTTAAAATTGTTAATTTTCGACCGTAATGATCGCACTCGAGTGACTCCGATAGGTCGACTTTTGATCAAAATGTCGACTTTGATCACTACGATCGATTTCGACACCGATCGGGTCGACTTTAGACGAAAATTCGATTTTGTTAAAATAATTAATTTTTGAAGTGATGACGATTATTAACCCGATATGTTAATTTTTGACGAAAAGTCGATTTTGGTCATAATAGATCGATTTTTGAAGTAATGACCGCCCCCATTGACCCGATCGATTGACTTTTGACCAAGCGAGTCGATTTTGACCAAAAGGCATCATTGGTTAAAATGAGTCGATATGTGACACTAATGAGCAACCATTGACCCGATAAGTCGACTTTTGACCAAAATTGACTTGGTCAAAAAGTCGATCCTTGATCCACGTGACCGATTGACTGTGGATCGACTTTTGACCGAAAAATCGACTTTGGTCGAAATGGCCAATCCTTGATCCAATGAACGACCCCATTGACTTGATAGAGTTAACTTTTGACAAAAATCGACTTTGGTTTAAATAGTAAATTTTTGACCTAATGACCACGTTGACCGATAGGTGAACTTTAGTTAATATGGTCGATTTAGAGTCCAGCGGTAATCATTACGATAGAGCGACTTTTGACCAAAAAAGTCGACTTTGAAATCAAAATGAGCGAATCCTTGACCCGATGACTGACCCATTGACCCGATAAGGTCGAGTTTTGACCAAAAATTGACTTTTTGGTCAAAATCGTCACTCCTTGACCTCGATGACTTGGCCCAGGTATGGTCGAAATGAGTCATTTTTTGACACAATGACCAGTTGTTAACCCGATAAGTCGATTTATGACCGAAAAGGACAACTATTTTTGGGTTGGTAACTCCTGTGACCATTGACCGACTCATTGACCTAAAAGAGTTAACTTTTGACCCAAAAGTAAATTTTTCTAAAAAAAGAGATCCAATTTTGAATTAATGGCCGATTATTGACCGATAAGTCGATCTACGACGAAAAAAGTCGGCTTTGAGTCAAAAAAATCGTCGATCCTTGACCCCGATGACCCGACCTTTTGACTGATGAAATTGACTCTTGATTAAAAAGTTAACATTGTCGAAATGGTCGAGTCCTTGACCCGATGACGGCAAATTAGCTAAGAAATAGGTTAACTTTTGACACAAAAGTCGGTTTTGGTCGAAATAGTCGATTTTTGACCTAATGAGTCCTTACAAGTGACCTAATAGGTGAAATTTTTGCCAAAAAATAAACTTTGGTCAAAATGGGTACATATTCTCGCTGATAGCCGCCCCATTTACCCAGTAGATTGACATTTAGCCGAAAATTTAACTTTGGAAAAAATGAGTCGATTTTTGACTTAATGACTCCATTATTAACCCAACGAAGACGATCTCGACCAAAGTGACAACTTTGGTCGAAATTTTCGATCCTTAAATCATGTGACTGATATTGATTGATCCACAGTGACTTTTGACTCCGAAAATGAATGGCGATCACTTGACCACCATTAACCCAATGAGTCAACTTTTGACTAAAAAGTCGCATTTGGTCGAAATGGTCGATTGTCGACTTGATGATCGACCCGATTGATCCAATAGCTCGACTTATGACCGAAAAGCAACTTTGGTCAAAATGATTAATTCTTGACGGATAATGACCCATTGACCTAATAGATCGATAATTGACCAAGAAGTGATTTTGGTCGAAATTGTCGATTTTTTGACCTGATGACCATTTATTGACTGATAAGTCGATCTCTTGCTAAAAATCGACTTTTCTCGAAATGGTCGATCCTTGACCCGAAGACGACCCATTGACCCAATGATTGACTTTGACAGGTTAGTTTGATCGAAATGGTTAATCCTTGAACTGACGACATTGCTCAATTGGTCAACTTTTGTGCAAAGTGATTTTGGTCGAAATTATCGAATTTGACTGTGGTCGTCCATTGATCAATAGGTTAACGACCAAAATGTAAACTTTTGTTAAAATAGTCGAATTTGACCCAATGACCATCCCATTGACCAATAGGTTGACTTTCGACAAAAAAGTCAATTTTGGTCAAAATGGTCAATCCTTGATCCAATGACCAACCCATTGACCCAACAAGTTAATTTTTGACTAGAAAGTCAATTTTTGTCAAAATAGTCAATTTTTTACCTAATGATCATTTATTGACCCAACGAAGTCGATCTAGAGCCAAAAGTCGAACTTTGGTCAAAATGGTCGATCCTTGATTCAATAGACAAACCCGTTGACTCATTTGGTCGACTTATAACCAAAAAGTTAGTTTTGGTCAAAATGGTCAATCCTTGACCCAAAAGGTCAACTTTTGAAAAAAAAAGGCAATTTTTATCAAACTAGTTAATTGTTAACGCAATCACCAATTATTGACCCAATATGTCGATCTCGAACAAAAATGTCAGCTTAGGTCGAAATGGTCGATCCTTTATCCGATAATGAACCATTTGACGAAAAGGTAAACAACTTTAAAAAGTTAACTTTGGTTAAAATGATCAATCCTTGGCCTAATCCAACCCCTAGACCCATTTGATCAACTTGACCAAAAGTTAAGTTTGGTCAAAAATGTCGATTTTGACATAATGACGAATTATTGACACATGTCACAGCTGTTTGACTAAATAGTTACGATTCTTTGTAATAAGTGGTCGATCCTTGCGACCACGTATAAGCAACTAGTTGAGCCAATAAGTCAACTTTTGGCTAAAAGTCAATTTTGATTAAAATAACCGATTTTTGACCTAATGATCAATTATTAACCTTATAAGTCGATCTCGACAAAAAATTTAACTTTGGTCGAAATAGTCGATCCTTGACCAATGGTTAACCCATTGACCCGATTGAAGTCAACTTATTGCGAAAAATCGACTTTCTTGAAAATGGTCGATCCTTGGCCCGAATAATCAACCCATTGACCCAAAAGGTGAACTTTGACCCAAGCGTCGATTTTGGTGAAATGATCAAATTACAGCCTAATGAGCACCGATTAACCTACAGAGTTAACATTTGACCAAAAAGTCAATTTTTAGTCAAATGAATCAATCCTTAACACAATGACATACCCATTGACCATTGATCAACTTTTGATAAAAAAGTAAATATTGGTTAAAATAATCGATTTTTAACTGTAACACCACCTCATTAACCAAATAGACGACTTTTGATCAAGATTAATCTTATTAAAATGGTCGATTTCGACCCGATAACCAATCTTATTGACCCGAATGAGTCAACTTTTGACCAAAAAGTCAACTTTGGTCAAAATAGTCAATCCTCGACTTAAATCGATCCAATAGGACAACGTTGAGCAGAAGTTAATTTTAGTCGAAATAATCGATTTTGACCTAATGACCAATTATTGACCCAATAAGTCAATCACTGACCAAAAAGTCTACTTTGGTCAAAATGGTCAATTCTTAACCCAAAGATTAACCCATTGAGCCAATAGGTCAAATTTTGACCATAAAGTAAACTTTGGTTAAAATGGTCAATCTTTGATCCAATCACCAACCCATTGAGCCAATAGGTCAGTTATTGACAAAAAAAGTCAATTTTGGTCAAAAAAGTTAATTTTTGACATAATGACCACCCCATTGACCCAATATGTCAACTTTGGTCAAAATGGTTAATTTACGGCCAATGACCCAACCCATTAACTTGATAGGTAAACTTTTGACCAAAATATCAACTTTGGTCAAAATGGTCAATTCTTGACCCAATGAGCAACTCATTGACCCCATTTGTCAAATTTCGAACAAAAAGTTAATTTTGGTTAACATAGTAAATTTTGACTTAACGTAGTATTATTCGCAACAGAGTCGAGCTTAGGCAAAAAGCTAACTTTGGTCGTAATAGTCGATCCTTGATCCGATGACTAACTCATTGACCGATAGGTTAACTTTTGACAAAAAAATCGACTTTCGTCGAAATGGAAAATCCTTGACCCGATGAGCAGACCCACGATCCAATAAATCGACTTTTAACTAAAAAGTCGATTTTGGTCGAAATAGTCGATTTTTGACCTAAAAGACCGCTATTAACCTAATAGGTCGACTTTTGACAAAAAGAACGAGGCTTTTGTGAAATAGTGATTCTTGATCCGATGACGACTCATTGACCCCGAAGTCGATTTTGACCAAAGTCGAGCTTTGGTCGAAATGGTCGATCCTTGACCACGTAATGACCCCCATTGACCCAAAGGATAATTTTTGACCAAAAAGTCGATTTTGGTCGAAATTGTCGATTTTCGCATAATGACCACCTCGTTGACCGATTGGTTGACTTTTGACAAAAAGTCGGCTTTGCTTGAAAATGAGTCGATTTCAGACACAACGACCACTTTGTTGTGATAGATTGACTTTTGACCAAAAATTCGATTTTGGTAAAAAAAATCGATTTTCGAAGTAATGATCGATTATTGACCCGATAAGTGAATCTACGACTAAAAACTCGACTTTGTTAGAAAATGAGTCGATCACCGGACCCGATAGTAATCAATTAGCCGAATAGATCGACTTTTGACCAAAAAGTGAAGTTTGGTCGAAATGATCGATTTCGACATAATGACCACCTCATTGACCCAATGGGTCGGAATTTAACCAAAAGTTGATTTTGGTCGAAATGTTCGATTTTTGACTAATGACTAATTGTTGACTTAATAAGTCAATCTCTGACTAAAAAGTCAACTTTGCTCAAAATGGTAAATCCTTGACCCAATAGGTCAACTTTTGACCAAAAAGTCAACTTTGGTCAAAATGGTAAATCCTTGACCCAATCTCCAACCCATTGACCCAATAGGTCAACTTTTGTCCAAAAAGTCAATTTTGGTAAAAATAGTTAATTTTTTACCTAATGACTACCCCATTGAAATAATAGGTCAACATTGGTTAAAATGGTCAATTTCTGACTTAATGACCAACTCATTGACCCATGTAGGTCAACTTTTTACAAAAAAAGTCAACTTTAGTCAAAATGATCAATCCTTGACCCGATGACAAACCCATTGGCCAAATTGGTCAACTTTTAACCAAAAAATCAATTTTGGTCAATTTTTGACCTAATGACCGGTGCCGGCCAATAAATCGATCTCGACCCAAAAGTCGACTTTGGTCGAAATGATCAATCCTTGACCCGATGACGAAAAGATTGACCCAGATAAGTCCACCTTTGACGAAAACTGACTTTGTTAAAAATGCTCGATTCTTGACGCTAATGACTCGACTCATTGACCCTGTAAGTCGACTTTAGTCAAAATGGTCAATTTCTGACCCAATGACCACCTTGTTGACCCAACTGGTCAACTTTTGATAAAAAATTCAATTTTCTTCGAAAATAGTAAATTTTTGACCTAATGAGCAATTATTAAACCAATAAATCAATCTTTAACTAAAAAGTCAACTTTGCTCAAAATGGTCAGTCCTTGACCCAATGACTAACCCATTGACCCAATAGCTCAACTTTTAACCAAAAAGGTAGTTTTGGTCAAAATAGTTAATTTTTGACCTAATAACCAATTATTGACCCAATAAGTCAATTTCTAACCAAAAAGTAACCTTTGGTCAAAATGGTCAATCTTTGACCCAATGACCACCCAAAGACCTAATAGGTCAACTTCTGACCAAAATGTTAACTTTGGTTGAGGGGTCAATCCTTGACCCAAAGACCAATCCATTTACCAATTACATCAACTTTTGACTAAAAAGTCAATTTGCATCAAAATAGAAAATTTTTGACCTAATGACCACCACATTGACCCGATAGAGTCGAGTTTGACTAAAAAGTCGACTTTAGACCAAAATGGTCAATTTCTGACCCAATGACCAACCTAATGACCCAATAGGTCAACTTTTGACCAAGAAATTAATTTTTGTCAAAATGATCAATTCTTGACCCAATGAACAACTCATTGAACCCATAGATTAAATTTTAGCTAAAAAGATAACTTTGATCAAAATGGACAAGAACACCCCGTTGACCCAATAGATTAACTTTTGACGAAAAATTCACCTTTAGTCAAGCGATCGATTCTTGACCGATGACCCGACCCATTAACACAAATAGGTTAACTTTTGACCAAAAAGTCAATTTTGGTCAAAATATTTAATTTTTTACCTAATGACCACCCATTGACCCGATAGGTTAACTTTTGATCAAGAAGTTAATTTTGGTTGAAATAGTTAATTTCTGACCCAATGATCAACCCATTGATCTAATAAGTAAAATTTTGACCAAAAAGTCAACTATGGTTAAAATGGTCAATTCTTTACTTGATGTGATAACTTATTGACCCAATAGGTTACCTTTTGACCAAAAAGTCGACTTTGGTCGAAATGGTCAATTCGACGATGAGCCACCTGTTGACTGATAGATTGACTTTTGACCAAAAATTCAATTTTGGTAAAAATAAATAATTTTTTACCTAATGACCCGATTGTTGACCCGATAAGTCGAATTCTAACCAAAAAGTCGACTTTGGTCGAAAATGATCAGCAGATTGACCCGATGACCCACAGCATTAACCCGAAAGATTCGACTTTTGATCGAAAAGTTAACTTGTATAAGTGGTCAATCCTTAACCTAATGACCAACCCATTGACCCAATAGGTCAATTTTGACCAAAAAACCAATTTTGGTAAAAATAGTCAATTTTTGACATAATGACCACCAATTGACGATAAGTCGATTTTTGACCAAAAATCAACTTTGTCGAAATGCTCGATTTCTAGCTCGATGACATGACCGATTGACGAATAGGTAGACTTTTGACTAAAAAGTCGACTTTGAGTCAAAATGGACACTCTTGACCGATTACTCGACTCATTGACCCGATATGTTAACTTTTAAATAAAAAGAATCAATTTTGGTCGAAATTGTTAATTTTTGACAAAATGACGATTATTGATCCGATAAGTTAATTCTTGACCAAAATTCATCTTTGGTCATAATGAGTCAAATCCTTTACCCAATGACCGACCCATTTTACCCGATAGTTCGACTTTTGACTAAAAAGTCGAGTTTTGAGTCGAAAATAGGCGAATTTTTTATTTAATGACCCGATTATTGACCCAATAAGTCAGTCTCCGACCAACAAGTTAACTTTGGTTTAAATAGTCAATCCTTGAACCAATCACCAACCCATTGACCTAATATCTCAACTTCTGACAAGAAAATCAACTTTTATCAAAATGGTCAATTCTTGACCCAATGACCAACCAATTGACCAAATATGTCAAATTTTGACCTAAAAGTTAATTTTGGTCAAAATAATCGATTTTTGGCCTCAATCGCACTCGATTGACCAAATAGGTGAAATTTGGTTAAAATGGTCGATTTATATCTGACATGTAACCCATTGACCAATAGGTCAAATTTGGTTAAAATTGTCAATTTTTGACCTAAAGACCACCTAAGTGACCCAATAGGTCAACTTTTGTCCAAAATATCAACTTTGGTCAAAATGGTTAATTTCTGACACAATGACCACCTCATTGACCCAACGGGTCAACTTTTGACCAAAAATTCAATTTTGGTCAAACTAATCAATTTTTGAAGTAATGACCAGTTATTGACCCAATAGGTAAACTTTTAACCAAAAAGTTAATTTTGGTCGTAATAGTCAATTTTTGAACTAATGTCCACCCCATTGACCCAATAGGTCAAGTTTTGACCCAAATGTTAACTTTAGTTAAAATGGATGTCACACAATGTCCAACCCATTGACCCAAAAGGTCAACTTTTGACCAAAAAAGTTAACTTCGATCAAAATGGTCAATCCTTGACTCATTGACCAACCCATTGACTTAGTTGGTCAACTTTTGACCAAGAAGTCAATTTTGGTCGAAATAGTAAATAACCAATTATTGACCTAATAAGTCAATCTCTGACCAAAAAGTCAACTTGTTCAAAATGGTCAATCCTTGATCCATGACCAACCCATTGACCTTAAGGTCAACTTTTGACCAAAAAGTCAACTTTGGTCAAAATGGTCAATCCTTGATCGAATGGCCAACCCATTGACCCAATAAGTTAACTTTTGACCAAAAAGTCAATTTTGGTCAAAATAGTCAATTTTTGACTTGATGACCACCCCATTGACCCAATAGGACAACATTGGTTAATATGGTTAATTTGTGATCCAATGACTAACCCATTGACCCGATGAGGCTGACTTTTGGCCAAAAATTGACTTTAGTTAAAATGATCGATCCTTGACCCGATGACCAAACAATTGACCTGATAGGCTAACTTTTGACCAAAAAGTCAATTTTCGATCAAGATAGTTAATTTTTACTATCGACGATTATTGAACCGCAAAGTCGATCTCTCGACGAAAAGGTCGACTTTTTGTCAAAAAAATCGATCCTTGACCCGATGACTAACCAATTGACCCAATATGTCAACTTTGACCAAAAAGTCAACTTTGGTCACAATGATTAATCCTTGACCCAATGACCAATCATTGACCCAATATGTCAATTTTTGACCAAATGACCAATTATTGACCCGATAAGTCAATCTCTGACCAAAAGGTCAACTTTGGCTAAAATAGTTAATCCTTGACCCAATGACCAACCTATTGACCCAATAGGTCAACTTTTGACCAAAAAGTCAACTTTGGTCAAAGTTGTCAAGGTTTGACTAAACCACCAACCCATTAACCCAGTATGTGAACTTTTGGCCAAAAAGTTAATTTTTAGTCAATATAATCGAGTTTTGACTAATGATGACCATATTGACCAATAGATGAACTTTGGTAAAAATGGTCGATTTCGACCCAAGGAATCACCCTATTGACTCCAAAAGGTTAACTTTCGATCAAAAATTTAATTTTGATCAAAAAATTTAATTTTGAGTCGAAATAGTTAATTATTGACATAATGACCAATTATTGACCCAATATGTTAATCTCTGACAAAAAAGTCAACTTTGGTCAAAATGGCCAATCCTCAACCCAATGACCAACTCATTGACCCAATAGGTCAACTTTTGACATAAAAGTCAACTTTAGAAAAAATGGTCAATCCTTGACCCAATGACTCAATATGTCAACTTTTGACCAAAAAGTTCATTTTTGGTCAAAATAATAAATTTTTGACCTAATGATCACCCATTAACTTAATAAGTCAACTTTGAACCAAAAGGTCAATTTTGGTCAAAATGGTCAATTTCTGACCAAATGACCAACCCATTGACCTAATAGGTCAACTTTTGACCAGAAACTCAACTTTGGTCTGAATTGGCAATCATTGACTCAATGACAAACTAATTGACCCAATAAATCAACTTTTAACCAAAAAATCGATTTTGGTCAAAATAATCGATTTTTGATCAAATGACCAATTATTAACCCGATAAGTCGATCTCTTATAAAAAGCTCGACTTTGGTCGAAAAGTCAATCTTTGACCCAACGACAAACCCATTGACCAAATATATCGACTTTTGACCGAAAAGTTAACTTTAGTTAAAATTGTTAATCCTTGACCCACTAACCGACCCAACTGACACACTCTGGTCGACTCTTAACCGAAAAGTCGATTTCGATTGAGATGACTAACCGTTGACCTAATAGGCCAACTTTTGACCAAAAAGATAAGTTTGGTCAAAATAATCAATCGTTGGCCCAATGACCAACCCATTGACCTAATAGGTTAACTTTTGACCAAAAAGTCAATTTACATCATAATAGTCAATTTTGACCTAATGCCCAATTATTGACCCAATAAGTCAATCTCTGACTAAAAAGTAAACTTTGGCCAAAATGGTCCATCCTTAACCCAATGACCAACCCATTAAACCAATAGGTCAACTTTTGAGAAAAAGTCAACTTTAGTTAAAAAGGTCAACCCTTGACCCAATGACCCAATAGGTCAACTATTGACTAAAAAGTCAATTTTCGTCAAAGTAGTTAATTTTCTACCTAATGACCATCCTCATTGACCCAAAATGTCAACTTTTGACTCAATATGTCAACTTTTGACCAAAAAGTTCATTTTGGTCAAAATAATAAATTTTTTACCTAATGATCACCCATTAACCCAGCGAGTCGACTTTGAACTAAAGGTCGACTTTGGTCAAAATGGTCAATTTCGACCAAATGTCCAACCCTTTGACCTAATGAGTCAACTTTTGACCATAAACTCGACTTTGGTCTGAATTGTCAATTTTTGACTCAATGACAAACTCATTGACCCAATAAGTCAAACTCTTACAAAAAACTCAACTTTGGTAAAAAAGGTCAATCTTTGACCCAACGAAAAACCCATTGACCAAATATATCAACTTTTGACTAAAAAGTTAACTTTGGTTAAAATGGTTAATGCTTGACCCACTAACCAACCTATTGACACACTAGGTAAACTTTTAACCAAAAAGTCAATTTCTGACCAAATGACTAACCGTTGACCTAATAGGCCAACTTTTGACCAAAAAGTTAAGTTTGGTCAAAATATTCAATAGTTGACCCAATGACCAACCTGTTAGTGATAGTGCCCTAGGCCTATTATATGGATATTATATGGATATGTATTTTGAACTTTTTATGAATATTTTTCTATTTTAATTAGCATGTTTATGATAGAAGAAGAACCTTGAATAGTTTCATGTTTATTATGAAGATTATTCTAAATATCCATAATCTCTTATTGTTGTGGGAATGACAATAAATAAAGATTAATATAAAGTTTGATGGATATTCATGAGATGAATATATGTATGGGGATACACATCAGATTTATATGTATTTATTGGAGAATAAATATTGGATCGACTCGCTTTGAGATTAAATCATGGATATAAGTCATATGTTAATCTCAAGTTGTAGTGACATCGAATCCTTTCGACTCCGAGATTGTCATGGTTCTCAACATGAGGAATATTATGTTTTGACATAACCCAACGTTGTCTTCGATCGGATGACCATAAAGATTATGATTGGGCATAATGTGAATCATGTAGTGAGATATGAGTAATCAAGATGGAATTTATCCCTCTTATAATAAGAGAGATATCTCTGGGCTCCTCGAATGATTTAGACTGAGAATTGTGTGGCCACATTCAAATGAATTGATGGAGATCAATTGCATTCATTTAATCAGTCTAATCAGGAGTCGAGAAAGAAAAGATAGAGAGATATAAGGTTGACATTAATCCATGCCTTATATTTTATCATGATATCATGTGATAAAGGGATTATGTCATTAACAATCAGGTTGTCTCGGATCTTGAGACTATTCATACTAACTTGGGTAGTTATAGTGTCTTACTAGAGACCAACTATAACTTGTAGGTTTATAAATGGTGATTTAAGCCTACCGCCAATGTTAATTGAACTCTATAGGGTCGCACAAAATTTGAATGGACTAGAATGGTTGATGAACACTCTTCACTTGAGTAATTTATAATAATAAGATTATTTTAAATTACAAGCATGAATTAAAAGAGTTTTAATTCATCATATATTTAAAAAAAAGGAGTTTTTAAATATATATTAAAAAATGACCTCTTTAATGAAGAGGTGCCATGAAACGGTGTCACTTCAATTAAAAGGAGGGGTCATGGCTTATGAAAAAAACTTTTATTATTTTCCTTTTGAAATCCATAAGAGAGGAAGAGAGTTCTTTGGGTTTTGGAGAAAACCCCGTTTCCGATCTAGCAGTTGGAAGCCATTTGGAAATCCGTTCGAGTGTGGATACCGGTAGAGGCAGTGGTTTCAGCGCCTTAAAGATCCGAGGAAATCTAAGAGTAGAAATCTTGCATGGTATGATTTCTTGCACTTCTTTTGGGGTTTATGTTTTTGATTTGTATGAGCACATGAGATCCTTGGTGGTTTATTGGGGAAATGACTTTAATATGCGTACATGATTAATTTCGCTTCCGTTGCGCATGATCCCCAAAATCCAACAAAGTGGTATCGGAGCCAACTTGTGTTTTCATAGAAATCAATTTAACGGCGATTTTTGGACGTCGACGCGGCGGCTATGGGCCGCCGACGGATTGCGGCGGCGGTTGGCCGACGGCAGCGGTTGGCCGTTGGCAGGCGGTTATGGCGGGCGGTCATTGTGGAGTTGACACCAATAAGTGTCTAATGGGTTGGCACCTCTTGGTTTGTGAGGCCCAACTCCCTCGTGTCTATTCGTTCGAATGGCACCTATTCGCATTAATTAATTTATATGATTAATTATATTATGATTCAATGCGAATTTAAAATCTGGATTCAAATTTTAATTAGATTAAAGTATTGAATCTATATCGCAATATTTATAATTTTTTGCATGAAATTCCTTTTAAATAATTTATGAAATTTTGGATTGTTTTTGGCAAAAATATAAAATTTTAGTATTGCGATGTACAGATTTTAATTAAGACCCCGCAGGGCGCGCCGCCTCGACCCCGTCCGCTAACCGGCTATCGGAACCGCCGTTTTTATTCCTAACGCCTCATAAATTTAATTGTTTTAGAAACATCGAGCCAATTATCAAGTAATTTTATTATTATTATTATTATTATTAGTTTGTCAAACATGGATGTATTAATTAGATTAATACATGATGTATTGACTTGCGTGACACATAATATGGCCAGATGACTTCGTGAATTGCATGGTTGTAATATTTTTAATTTTTGCAATGGGATGTAATTATTAATTATGGCATGCGTGTCATTTTGCTTTGTTGTAATTTATATTACATGTATTTATTCTTGGTGAGATAAATCGTGAGAAGACAAAGCAAGGCACTTGAAGTCCACTATCCACCATGGTGATGGAGGAGCTAGAAGTCCATGCAGGAGATAGTGATCTCGAAGGCTTTAGAAGTTACTTTTTACCCTTAGATTGGACTTTTGATCTTCATAATTGGCTTATGAAGATCATTCGGTTTTGGGGCCATATTTTGACACGCTTAATTATGCTTCAGATTTTGATATTTTCTCGTGATGTGGTTTAGTATATGATACTAAAATAAATCATAACATCATTATAATTTAAAATCTATAACGATCCCTCATTCGAAATTTTAAGTTTTTCATGCCATCCATTATTATTAAACACTCCGTCAAAAACTAATATCACCATGATGTGGGTTCTACCAAAGTAGGAGTACATTAGATAATATTAGCATGACAGGATGAGTAATGGTGCTACTCATGTGTTTAAAATGGTAAAACTTAATTAGAGCTTACAAAATGGTTTTGGGCCTAAGGGCATAAGATGAGATTTAAACATGCTACGACATAAGATGTCAAAAATCCCATTAAGAGTTGCATTTGATGCAATTGGTAATAGTTACCTACCTAAATATACTTGATTTTAAGTGTCATGCCAAAGCCGACTTAAAATTAAGTATAATTATGGATCTTATACCACTAAAGTTAATATAATTTTAAAAGAGGGATTATTAATTTAGTGGGAGTTTTTCATAATTAATATACTTAAACTTTGCATTTATTGTAGATGGCCAACAACAATAATAACAATTCTGCATTTTCATTGCGATCGGTCCTTGAGAAGGACAAGCTTACGAGGGCTAACTTCCTTGACTGGTTTCGTAATTTGAGAATTGTTCTCAAACACGAAAGGAAGTTATATGTCCCGGATGAACCTCACCCCGAAAAACCGGATGATAATGCCACCGAGCAGAAAAGAATGCTTATGAGAAGCATCATAGTGACTCATGTAGATGTTGCTTGCTTGATGTTAGTTGCCATGAGTTCGAGATCCGGAAAGATTTAGAACATATGGAGGCTTATGATATGATCATAAACCTAAAGGAAATGTTCCAGCAACAAGAAAGGAAAGAAAGATATGAAACTACCAAGGCATTGCATTCTTGCAAAATGACTGAAGGTAGTTCAGTTAGTGCTCATGTATTGAAAATGAAAGGTTACATGGAGCACCCGGCAAGGCTTCGGATTTCCATTAAGCCAAGAATTGGCTACTGATTTGCTCCTGAATTCACTTCCTCGTAGTTATGACCAGTTTGTCATGAACTACAATATGAATGAGATGGACAAATCAATATCAGAGTTGCATACGATGCTTAGAACTGCTGAACAAAATATAAAATCCAAGCCTGGGCAAATCTTAATGGTTAAGCAAAAGGGTAAGAGTTTTAAGAAGAAAGGAAAAGGAAAAGGCAAAGGTGGGGGTGGAAAGTCCAATCCTAAACCTAAGCCCAATCTTAGTTCCAAGGCTAAATCCCGAAGGATGATGTTTGTTTCTTTTGCAATGAACTCTGGTCATTAGAAAAGAAATTGCAAACTTTATAAGGAAGATCTAATGAACAAGAAAACTCGGTGGGACCAGGTGCTCGTGTATAAATGTTATACAAATTAATTATACTCCTTCTAGTTCCTGGATAGTGGATACTCGGATTCGCATCTCACATTTGTTCAAATGTGCGGGGACTAAAGGGGAGTAGAAAAGCGAAACGGGGCGAAGTGGATCTTCGCGTAGGCAATGGAGCAAAAGTTGCTTGCTTTAGCTCGTAGGAAGTTATGAACTTTCTTTACCTAAGTGGGCTTTTGTTAGTATTGAACAATTGTTTTTATGTTCCTACAATGTGTAGAAACATTGTTTCAGTTTCTTGTTTAGATAATGATGGTTTTGCTTTTATTATTAGGAATAATATTTGCTCCATTTATCATAAAGATATGTTCTATGCAAATGTTGTTTTACTAGATGGTCTTTATGTTTTGAACCTTCAAATATCCAATGATTTTTCTATATGTAACATTACTACCAAGAAATTTAAGTCAAATGACTTGAATGTAACCTATCTTTAGCATTGTCGTCTAGGACACATAAATGAGAAACGCATTTCAAAACTCCATAAAGATGGACTTTTGAATTCATTTGATTAAGAATCATTTGATACTTGCGAATCATGTCTTTTGGGGAAAATGACAAAGGAGCCTTTTACTGGACACGGTGAAAGGGCTAATGAATTATTGGCCCTAATACATACAGATGTATGTGGACCATTAAGTATAGAAGCCATAGGAGGTTACAGGTACTTCATTACCTTTACTGATGATTTCAGTAGGTATGGTTATGTCTATTTGATGAGACATAAATATGAAGCATTTGAAATGTTCAAGTATTTTCAAAATGAAGTACAAAATCAACTTGGTAAGACAATTAAGGTGCTTCGATCTGATCGAGGTGGAGAATATTTGAGCCAAGAGTTTGGTGATCATCTTAAGAGTTGTGGAATTGTTTCACAACTTACTCCTCCTGGAACACCACAATGGAATGGTGTGTACTGAAAGAAGGAATCGAACTCTATTTGATATGGTTCGATCAATGATGAGTGCATCAGATCTTCCACTTTCCTTTTGGGGTTATGCACTTATGACAGCTGCTTTTACACTAAATAGAGTTCCATCCAAAAGGGTTGAAAAGACACCATATGAGATATGGACTGGGAAGAAGCCTAGTTTGCTTTTTCTTAAGATTTGGGGTTGTGAAGCTTATGTAAAGCGTTTACATTCTAATAAACTTGAACCTAAATCTGATAAATGTATTTTTGTGGGTTATCCTAATGAGACTAAAGGATATTACTTTTACAATCCCATTGAGAACAAAGTGTTTATTGCTAGAAATGGTTTCTTTTTGGGAAGGGAATTTATTTCTAAAGGAATCGAGTGGGAGTAAAGTACAACTCGAAGAAGTTCGAGAGTCACAAAATAACATTGAAATACCTTTGGATGATGGTGGTCAACAAGGAGTTATTGACACACCAGTTGTAACACAAGAACTACGTAGATCTGATAGAATACGTTATGAGCCTGAGAGATATGGATTTCTCATGAATAATGATCATGATGTATTGTTAATGGATCATGGTGATCTTACTACCTATCAAGATGTTATGCTAAATCAAGACTCTGACAAATGGTTAGAGACCATGAAATCTGAAATCCAATCCATGTATGATAATCAAGTTTGGAACTTGGTTGATCCACCAAATGATATTAAGACCATTGGGTGCAAGTGGGTTTTCAAGAAGAAAACTGACATGGATGGTAATATGCATACTTATAAAGCAAGACTTGTTGCAAAAGGTTTTAAACAAATTCATGGTATTGACTATGATGAAACTTTTTCACCGGTAGTCATGCTTAAGTCTATTAGAATTCTCATTGCCATTGCTGCATATTATGACTATGAGATATGGCAAATGGATGTTAAAACTGCGTTTCTTAATGGAAACTTGTTTGAGGATGTGTATATGACACAACCTGAAGGTTTTGTTCATCCTGAGAATTCTGGTAAAGTGTGCAAGCTTCTAAGATCCATTTATGGTTTGAAGCAGGCTTCAAGGAGTTGGAATCTTCGTTTTGATGAGACAGTCAAAGAGTTTGGCTTTATCAAAAATGAAGATGAATCTTGTGTTTACAAGAAAGTTAGTGGGAGCACTATTGTTTTTCTGGTCTTATATGTCGATGACATATTACTCATTGGGAATGACATACCTACCTTGCACAATGTCAAAACTTGGTTGGGTAAATGTTTCTCAATGAAGGATTTAGGAGAGGCATCCTATATCCTAGGGATAAAGATCTATAGAGATAGATCTAAAAGGCTAATTGCTCTAAATCAAAGTACATATATAGACCTTATACCGAAAAGGTTCCGTATGGAAGAGTCCAAGAGAGGATTCTTGCCTATGTCACATGGCATAACGCTTAGCAAGACTCGGTGTCCTAACACTAATGATGAGCGAGAGCGTATGAGTAAGATTCCTTATGCTTCGCTATAGGATCTATCATGTATGCCATGTTATGTACTAGACCGAGATGTTTCTTATGCTTTAAGCATAACGAGCGATACATCACGTATCCCGGTGAAAGTCACTGGATAGCAGTCAAGAACATTCTTAAGTACTTGAGAAGAACTAAGGATGTGTTCTTGGTCTTTGGTGGATTAGAAAATGATCTGGTTGTAAGAGGTTACACAGATGCAAGCTTTCAATCACACAAAGATGATTATCGATCGCAATCGGGATATGTGTTTTGTTTAAATGGTGGTGCTATTAGCTGGAAGAGTTCAAAGCAAAGCACTGTTGCTGATTCTACAACCGAAGTCGAGTACATAGCAAGATGTGATGCAGCGAAAGAAGCAAGCTTTGGATAAAGAAATTTGTTTCGACCTTGGAGTGATTCCTAGTATCACAAATCCCGTTGAGATTTATTGTGACAACAATGGTGCTATAAAGCACAAGCAAAGGAACCTAGGTCACATCGCCGATCCAAACATATACTCGAGCGTTATCATCTCCTTAGAGAAATTATCGAGAGAGGTGACGTTAAAATATGCAAAGTTGCAACAGATGACAATGTTGCGGATCCATTAACTAAACCTCTACCACAAGCAAAACATGAGGGTCATGTAAGGTCCATGGGTATTGAGATACATTGATAAATGGGCCTAGTGCAAGTGGGAGACCGTTAGTGATAAGTGTCTTCAGGCTCTATTATATGGATATTATATGGATATGTATTTTGAACTTTTTATGAATATTTTTCTATTTTAATTAGCATGTTTATGATAGTATGAAGAACCTCGAATAGTTTCATGTTTATTATGAAGATTATTCTAAATATCCATAATCGCTTATTGTTGTGGGAATGACAATAAATAAAGATTAATATAAAGTTTGATGGATATTCATGAGATGAATATATGTATGGGGATACACATCAGATTTATATGTATTTATTGGAGAATAAATATTGGATCGACTCGCTTTGAGATTAAATCATGGATATAAGTCATATGTTAATCTCAAGTTGTAGTGACATCGAATCCTTTCGACTCGAGATTGTCATGGTTCTCAACATGAGGAATATTATGTTTTGACATAACCCAACGTTGTCTTCGACCGGATGACCATAAAGATTATGATTGGGCATAATGTGAATCATGTATCGAGATACGAGTAAACAAGATGGAATTTATCCCTCTTATAATAAGAGAGATATCTTCGGGCTCCTCGAATGATTTAGATCGAGAATTGTGTGGCTACATTCAAATGAATTGATGGAGATCAATTGCATTTATTTAATCGAGTCTAATCAGGAGTCGAGAAAGAAAAGATAGAGAGATATAAGGTCGACATTAATCCATGCCTTATATTCTATCATGATATCATGTGATAAAGGGATTATGTCATTAACAATCAGTGTTGTCTCGGATCTCGAGACTATTCATACTAACTCGGGTAGTTATAGTGTCTTGCTAGAGACCAACTATAACTTGTAGGTTTATAAATGGTGATTTAAGCCTATCGCCAATGTTAATTGAACCTATAGGGTCGCACAAAATTTGAATTGACTAGAATGGTTGATGAACACTCTTCACTTCGAGTAATTTATAATAATAAGATTATTTTAAATTACAAGCATGAATTAAAAGACTTTTAATTCATCATATATTTAAAAAAGGAGTTTTTAAATATATATTAAAAAATGACCTCTTTAATGAAGAGGTGCCATGAAACGGTGTCACTTCAATTAAAAGGAGGGGTCATGGCTTATGAAAAAAAAATTTTATTATTTTCCTTTTGAAATCCATAAGAGAGGAAGAGAGTTCTTTGGGTTTTGGAGAAAACCCCGTTTCCGATCTAGCAGTTGGAAGCCATTTGGAAATCCGTTCGAGTGTGGATACCGGTAGAGGGCGGTGGTTTCAGCGCCTTAAAGATCCGAGGAAATCTAAGAGTAGAAATCTTGCATGGTATGAATTCTTGCACTTCTTTTTGGGTTTATGTTTTTGATTTGTATGAGCACATGAGATCCTTGGTGGTTTATTGGGGAAATGACTTTAACATGCGTACATGATTAATTTCGCTTCCGTTGCGCATGATCCCCAAAATCCAACACAACCCATTGACCCAATAGGTTAACTTTTGACCCAAAAGTCAATTTACATCATAATAGTCAATTTTTGACCTAATGCCCAATTATTGACCCAATAAGTCAATCTCTGACTAAAAGGTCAACTTTGGCCAAAATGGTCTATCCTTAACCCAATGACCAACCCATTGAACCAATAGGTCAACTTTTGACAAAAAAGTCAACTTTAGTTAAAAAGGTCAACCCTTGACCCAATGACCCAATAGGTCAACTTTTGACTAAAAAATCAATTTTCATCAAAGTAGTTAATTTTTGACCTAATGACCATCCTCATTAACCCAATAGGTCAACTTTTGACAAAAAAGTCAACTTTGGTCAAAATGATAAATTTATGACCCAATGACCAACCCATTGTCCCAATAGGTCAAGTTTTAACCAAAAAGTCAACTTTTGTTAAAATGATCAATTCTTGGCACAATGACCAACCTATTGACTCAAAAGGTTAACTTTTGACCAAAATGTTAATTATGGTCAAAAGAGTCAATTTTTTACCTGACGACCAATTATTGACCGAATAAGTCAATCTTTGACCAAAAAGTCAACTTTGGTCAAAATGGTCAATCCTTAACCTAATGACCAACCAATTGATCTAACAGTCAACTTTTAACCAAAAAATCAACTTTAGTCCAAATAATGAATCTTGACTCGATGACCAACCCATTAACTCAATAGGTTAACACTGGCAAAAAAGTCAATTTTGGTCAAAATAGTCAAATTTTAAGCTAATGACCACACCATTGACCCAATAGGTCAACTTTTGACTAAAAAGTCAACTTTGGTCACAATGTTCAATTTCTGACCCAATGACCACCCCATTAACCCAATTGGTCAACTAATGACCAAAAAATTCAATTTTGGTAAAAACAGTCAATTTTTTGAACTAATGACCAATTATCGACCAAATAAGTCAATCTCTGACCAAAATGTCAGCTTTCGTCAAAATGGTCAATCCTTGGTCCAATGACCAACCCATTGACCAATAGGTCAACTTTTGACCGAAAAGTCAATTTTCTTCAAAATAGTCAGTTTTTGACCAAATGACCAATTATTAACCCAATAAGTCAATCTCTTACAAAAAACTCAACTTTGGTCAAAAAGGTCAATCTTTGACCCAACGACACACCCATTGACCAAATATATCAAATTTTGACAAAAAAGTTAACTTTGGTTAAAATAGTTAATCCTTGACCCACTAACCAACCCAGTGACACACTGGTCAACTTTTAACCAAAAAGTCAATTTTTGACCACATGACTAACCGTTGACCTAATAGGCCAACTTTTGACCAAAAAGATAAGTTTTATCAAAATAATCAATCGTTGACCCAATGATCAACCCATTGACCTAATAGGTTAACTTTTGACCAAAAAGTCAATTTACAACATAATAGTCAATTTTTGACCTAATGCCCAATTATTGACCCAATAAGTCAATCTCTGACTAAAAAGACAACTTTGACCAAAATGATCCATCCTTAACCCAATGACCAACCCATTGAACCAATAGGTCAACTTTTGACAAAAAAGTCAACTTTAGTTAAAAAGGTCAACCCTTGACCCAATGACCCAATAGGTCAACTTTTGACTAAAAAGTTAATTTTCGTCAAAATAATTAATTTTTTTCCTATTGCCAATCCTCATTGACCCAATAGGTCAACTTTTGACCAAAAAGTCAACTTTGGTTAAAATGGTAAATTTATGACCCAATGACCAACCCATTGTCCCAATAGGTCATGTTTTGACCAAAAAGTCAACTATGGTCAAAATAGTTAATTTTGGTCGAAATAGTTAATTTTTGACATAATGACCAATTATCGACCCAATATGTTAATCTCTGATAAAAAAGTCAACTTTGGTCAAAATGGCCAATCCTTAACCCAATGACCAACTCATTGACCCAATAGGTCAACTTTTGACATAAAAGTCAACTTTAGAAAAATGGTCAATCCTTGACCCAATGACTCAATATGTCAACTTTTGACCAAAAAGTTCATTTTGGTCAAAATAATAAATTTTTGACCTAATGATCTCCCATTAACCCAATTGGTCAACTTTGAACCAAAAGGTCAACTTTGGTGAAAATGGTCAATTTCTGACCAAATGACCAACTCATTGACCTAATAGGTCAAATTTTGACCAGAAACTCAACTTTGGTCTGAATTGGCAATCATTGACTCAATGACAACCTCATTGACCCAATAAATCAACTTTTAACCAAAAAATCAATTTTGGTCAAAATAGTCAATTTTTGACCAAATGACCAATTATTAACCTAATAAGTCAATCTCTTACAAAAAACTCAACTTTGGTCAAAAAGGTCAATCTTTGACCCAACGACAAACCCATTGACCAAATATATCAACTTTTGACCAAAAAGTTAACTTTGGTTAAAATGGTTAATCCTTGACCCACTAACCAACCCAGTGACACACTAGGTCAACTTTTAACCAAAAAGTCAATTTCTGACCACATGACTAACCGTTGACCTAATAGGCTAACTTTCGACCAAAAGATAAGTTTGGTCAAAATAATCAATCGTTGACCCAATGACCAACCCATTGACCTAATAGGTTAACTTTTGACCAAAAAGTCAATTTACATCATAATAGTCAATTTTTGACCTAATGCCCAATTATTGACCCAATAAGTCAATCTCTGACTAAAAAGTCAACTTTGACCAAAATGGTCCATCCTGAACCCAATGACCAACCCATTGAACCAATAGGTCAACTTTTGACAAAAAATTCAACTTTAGTTAAAATGGTCAACCCTTGACCCAATGACCCAATAGGTCAACTATTGACTAAAAAGTCAATTTTCATCAAAATAGTTAATTTTTTACCTAATGACCATCCTCATTGACCCAATAGGTCAACTTTTGACCAAAAAGTCAACTTTCGTCAAAATGTCAACTTTTGACTCAATATGTCAACTTTTGACCAAAAAGTTCATTTTGGTCAAAATAATAAATTTTTGACCTAATGATCACCCATTAACCCAACAGGTCAACTTTGAACCAAAAGGTCAACTTTGGTCAAAATGGTCAATTTCTGACCAAATGACCAGCCCATTGACCTAATAGGTCAACTTTTAACCATAAACTCAACTTTGGTCTGAATTGTCAATTTTTGACTCAATGACAAACTCATTGACCCAATAAGTCAATCTCTTACAAAAAACTCAACTTTGGTCAAAAGGTCAATCTTTGACCCAACGACAAACCCATTGACCAAATATATCAACTTTTGACTAAAAAGTTAACTTTGGTTAAAATGGTTAATCCTTGACCCACTAACCAACCTAGTGACACACTAGGTCAACTTTTAACCAAAAAGTCAATTTTTGACCACATGACTAACTGTTGACCTAATAGGCTAACTTTTGACCCTAAAGATAAGTTTGGTCAAAATAATCAATCGTTTACCCAATGACCAACCCATTGACCTAATAGGTTAACTTTTGACCAAAAAGTCAATTTACATCATAATAGTCAATTTTTGACCTAATGCCCAATTATTGACCCAATAAGTCAATCTCTGACTAAAAGGTCAACTTTGGCCAAAATGGTCTATCCTTAACCCAATGACCAACCCATTGAACCAATAAGTCAACTTTTGATAAAAAGTCAACTTTAGTTAAAAAGGTCAACCCTTGACCCATGACCCAATAGGTCAACTTTTGACTAAAAATTCAATTTTCATCAAAGTAGTTAATTTTTGACGTAATGACCATCCTCATTGACCCAATAGGTCAACTTTTGACCAAAAAGTCAACTTTGGTCAAAATGGTAAATTTATGACCCAATGACCAACCCATTGTCCCAATAGGTCAAGTTTTGACCAAAAAGTCAACTATTGTCAAAATGATCAATCCTTGACCTAATGACAAAACCGTTGACCCAATAGGTCAAGTTCTGAACAAAAAATCTATTTTAGTCAAATTAGTCAATTTTTGACCTAATGACCAATTATTGACCCAATTAGACAATCTCTTAGCAAAAAGTCAACTTTGGTCAAAATGGTTAATTTTTGACCCAATGACAAACCCATTTACTTAATATGTTAACTTTTGAAGAAAAAGTTAACTTTGGTTGAAATGATTAATTTCTGACCTAATGACTAACCCATTGACGCAACAGGTCAACTTTTTACCAAAATGTCAACTTTTGTTAAAATAAGCAATTCTTGGCACAATGACCAACCTATTGACTCGAAAGGTTAACTTTTGACCAAAATGTTAATTTTGGTCAAAAGAGTCAATTTTTTACCTGATGACAAATTATTGACCGAATAAGTCAATTTTTGACCAAAAAGTCAACTTTGGTCAAAATGGTCAATCCTTAACCTAATGACCAACCAATTAATATAACAATCAACTTTTAACCAAAAAATCAACTTTGGTCCAAATGATGAATCTTGACACGATGACCAACCCATTGACCCAATAGGTTAACACTAGCAAAAAAGTCAATTTTCGTCAAAATAGTCAAATTTTAAGCTAATGACCAGACCATTAACCCAATAGGTCAACTTTTGACCAAAAAGTCAACTTTGGTCACAATGTTCAATTTCTGACCCAATGACCACCCCATTAACCCAATTGGTCAACTAATGACCAAAAAAATTCAATTTTGGTAAAAACAGTCAATTTTTTGAACTAATGACCAATTATCGACCAAATAAGTCAATCTCTGACCAAAATGTCAGCTTTCGTCAAAATGGTCAATCCTTGGTCCAATGACCAACCCATTGACCAATAGGTCAACTTTTGACCGAAAAGTCAATTTTCGTCAAAATAGTCAGTTTTTGACCAAATGACCAAATATTAACCCAATAAGTCAATCTCTTAAAAAAAACTCAACATTGGTCAAAAAGGTCAATCTTTGACCCAACGACAGACCCATTGACCAAATATATCAACTTTTGACCAAAAAGTTAACTTTGGTTAAAATAGTTAATCCTTGACCCACTAACCAACCTAGTGACACACTAGGTCAACTTTTAACCAAAAAGTCAATTTCTGACCACATGACTAACCGTTGACCTAATAGGCTAACTTTTGACCAAAAAGATAAGTTTGGTCAAAATAATCAATCGTTGACCCAATGACCAACCCATTGACCTAATATGTTAACTTTTGACCAAAAAGTCAATTTACATCATAATAGTCAATTTTTGACCTAATGCCCAATTATTGACCCAATAAGTCAATCTCTGACTAAAAAGTCAACTTTGGCCAAAATGGTCCATCCTGAACCCAATGACCAACCCATTGAACCAATTGGTCAACTTTTGACAAAAAAGTCAACTTTAGTTAAAAAGGTCAACCCTTGACCCAATAGGTCAACTTTTGACTAAAAAGTCAATTTTCGTCAAAATAGTTAATTTTTTACCTAATGACCATCCTCATTGACCCAATCGGTCAACTTTTGACCAAAAAGTCAACTTTGGTTAAAATGGTAAATTTATGACCCAATGACCAACCCATTGTCCCAATAGGTCAAGTTTTGACCAAAAAGTCAACTATGGTCAAAATGATCAATCCTTGACCTAATGACCAAATCGCTGAACCAATAGGTCAACTTCTGAACAAAAAATCTATTTTAGTAAAATTAATCAATTTTTTACTTAATGACCAATTACTGACCCAATTAGACAATCTCTTACCAAAAAGTCAACGCTGGTCAAAATGGTCAATTTTTGACCCAATGACAAACCCATTTACTTAATAAGTTAACTTTTGACGAAAAAGTTAACTTTGGTTAAAAGGGTTAATTTCTGAACTAATGACTAACCCATTCACCCAAAAGGTTAACTTTTTACCAAAATGTCAACTTTTGCTAAAATGATCATTTCTTGGCACAATGACCAACCTATTGACTCAAAAGGTTAACTTTTTACCAAAAAGTTAATTTTGGTCAAAAGAGTCAACTTTTTACATGATGACCAATTATTAACCGAATAAGTCAATCTTTGACCAAAATGTCAACTTTGGTCAAAATGGTCAATCCTTAACCCAATGACCAACCAATTGATCAAACAGTCAACTTTTAACCAAAAAATCAACTTTGGTCCCAATGGTGAATCTTGACCCGACGACCAACCCATTGACCCAATAGGGCAACACTGACAAAAAAGTCAATTTTGGTCGAAATAGTTAAATTTTAAGCTAATGACCACACCATTGACCCAATAGGTCAACTTTTGATCAAAAAGTCAACTTTGGTCACAATGTTCAATTTCTGACCCAATGACCACCCTATTAACCCAATTGGTCAACTAATGACCAAAAAATTCAATTTTGGTAAAAACAGTCAATTTTTTGAACTAATGACCAATTATCGACCAAACAAGTCAATCTCTGACCAAAATGTGAGCTTTCGTCAAAATGGTCAATCCTTGATCCAATGACCAACCCATTGACCAATAGGTCAACTTTTGATCGAAAAGTCAATTTTTGTCAAAATAAGTAGTTTTTGACCAAATGACCACCCCACTGACCCTATAGATCAACTTTGGTTAATATGGTCAATTTTTTGACCCAACAACTAACTCATTAACCCAATTGGCCAACTTTTGACCAAAAAGTTATCTTTAGTCAAAATGATCAATCCTTTACCTAATGACAAACCCATTGACCTTACAGGTAAAGCTTTGACCAAAAAGTCAATTTTGGTCAAAATCGTTAATTTTTAACCAAATGACCAATTATTGACCCGATAAGTCAATCTCTGACCAAAAGGTCAAGTTTGGTAAAAAAAGTCAATCCTTCACCCAATGACCAACCCATCGACCCAATAGGTCAACTTTTGACCAAAAAGTCAACTTTTCTCACAATGATCAATCCTTGACCCAAAGACCAACCCATTCACCCAATATGCCAACTTTTGACCAAAAAGTCAATTTTGGTTAAAATAGTCAAGTTTTGAGGAAATGACCAATTATTGCCCCGATAAGTCAATCTTTGACGAAAATGTCAACTTTGGTCAAAAGGGTCAATCCTTGACCCAATGACCAACCTATTGACCCAATAGTTCAACTTTTGACCAAAAAGTAAATTTTGGTCAAAATTGCCAATCCTTGACCAAACGACCAACCTATTAACCTAGAAGGTCAACTTTTAACCAAAAAGTTAATTTTGGTTAATATAGTCAAGTTTTGACCAAAAATTCAATTTTGGTCAAAATAATCAATTTTTGACCTAATGACCAATTATTGACCCAATAAGTCAAACTCTGACCAAAAAGTCAACTTTTGACCGTTCACCCAATGACCAACCCATTGACACAAAAGGCCAACTTTTGACAGAAAAGTCAACTTGTATAAATGGTCAATCCTTGACCCAATGACCAACCCATAGACCCAATAGGTCAATTTTGACCAAAAATTCAAGTTTAGTCAAAATAGTCAATTTTTGACATATTGACCACCCATTGACCGAATAAGTCAATTTTGACCAAAAAGTCAACTTTGTCAAATTGCTCAATTTCTGACTTAATGACTATCCCATTGGCCAAATAGGTCGACTTTTGACCAAAAAGTCAACTTTGGTCGAAATGGACAACTCTTGACCAAGTGACCAACTCATTGACCCAATAGGTCAACTTTTAAATAAAAAGTCAATTTTGGTCAAAATAGTTAATTTTTGACAAAATGACCAATTATTGACCCAATAAGTTAATCACTAAACAAAAAGTCATCTTTGGTCATAATGGTCAATCCTTGACCCAATGACCAACCCATTGACCCAATAGGTGAACTTTTGACCAAAAAGTCAATTTTGGTCAAAATACTTAATTTTTAACCTAATGACTATTTATTTACCCAATCAGTTAATCTCTAACAAAAAATTTAACTTTGGTCAAAAGGGTCAACCCTTGACCCAATGACCAACCCATTGACCCAATAGGTCAACTTATTTCCAAAAAGTCAACTTTGGTCAAAATGGTCAATCCATGACCAAATGATCAACCCATTGACCCAATAGGTGAACTTTTGACCAAAATGTCAATTTTGGTCAAAATAATCAACTTTTGATAGAATGACCACCCTATTGAACCAATGGGTCAACTTTTGACCAATAAGTCAATTTTTGTAAAGATGGTCAATCCTTGACACAATGACATACCCCTTGACCCATCTGATCAACTTTTGATATAAAAAATTAAATATTGGTCAAAATAGTCAATTTTTAGCATAACAACCACCTCATTGACAAAACTTTTGACCAAGAAGTCAACTTTGTTTAGTATGGTCAAATTCTAACCCAATAACCAACCCATTGACCCATTAGGTTAAATTTTAACAAAAAAGTCAGCTTTGGTCAAGATGGTCAATCTTTGACCAAATAGGGCAACTTTGATCAAAAAGTCAATTTTCGTTAAAATAGTCAATTTTGACATAATGACCAATAATTGACCCAATAAGACAATCGCTGACCAAAAAATCAACTTTTGTCAAAATGGTCAATTCTTGACACAATGATTAACCCATTGACCCAATATGTCAACTTTTGACCATAAAATCAACTTTGGTCAAAATGGTCAATCTTTGACCCAATCACCAACCCATTGAGCCAATAGGTCAGCTTTCGACAAAAAGTCAATTTTTGTCAAACTAGTCAATTTTTGATATAATGACCACTTATTGACCCAATAGGTCAACTTTGACCAAAAAGTCAACTTTTGTCAAAATAATCAATTCTTAACCCAATGACCAATTCATTGACTGCATAGGTCAACTTTTGACCAAAAAGTTAATTTTGGTCAAATTAGTAAATCGTTGACCCAATGACCAACACATTGACCCAAAAGAATAACTTTTGACCAAAAAGTCAATCTTGGTCAAAATTGTCAGTTTTTTACCTAATGTCCACCTCATTGACCCAACAGGTCAACTTTTGAGGAAAAAGTCAACTTTAGTCAAAATGATCAATTTCTGACACAAATACCACCTCATTGACCCAATGGATCAACTTTTGACCAAAAATTTAATTTTGGTCAAAAAAAAATAAATTTTTGAAGAAATGGCCAATTATTGACCCAAAATGAGAATCTCTGACTAAAAACTCAACTTTGCTCAATATGGTAAATCCTTGACCCGACGACCAACCGATTGACCCAATAGGTTAACTTTTGACCAAAAAGTTAACTTTTTTTAAAATGGTCAATTTCTGACACAATGACCACCTCATTGACCCAAGGGGTCAACTTTTGACCAAAAATTCAATATGGCCAAAATAATCAATTTTCGACCTAATAACTAATTATTGAGCCAATAAGTCAATCTCTGACTAAAAAGTAAACTTTGCTCAAAATTGGCAATCCATGATCCAATGACCAACCCATTGACCCAATAGGTCAACTTTGGTCAAAATGGTCAACCCTTGATCCAATGACCAACCCATTGACCGAATAGGTCAACTTTTGACCAAAATGTCAATTTTGGTCAAAATAGTCAATTTTTGACCTAATAACTACACAATTGACCCTATAGGTCAACTTTTAACCAAAATGTCAATTTTGGTCAAAATAGTCAATATTTGACCTAATAACCACCCCATTGACCCAATAGGTCAATATTGATTAAGATGGCCAATTTCTGACCCAATGACTAACTCATTGACCCAATAGGTCAACTTTTTACCAAAAAATCAACTTTTGTCAAAATGATCAATCCTTAACCCAAAGACCAACCCGTTGACCCAAGGTCAACATTTAATCAAAAAGTCAATTTTGGTCAAAATAGTTAATTTTTGATATATTAACCAAATATTGACTAGATATGTCAATCTGTGTCCAAAAAGTCAACTTTGGCAAAAAAGGTCAATCCTTGACCCAATGACCAACCGATTGACCCAATAGGTCAACTTTTGACCAAAAAGATAACTTTGGTCAAAATGGTCAATTCTTGACCCAATGACCAACTCAATGTCCCTATAAGTCAACCTTTGACCAAAAGTCAACTTTAGCCAAATTGGTCAATTTTTGACCCAATGACCACCGTGTTGACCCAACGGGTCAACTTTTGACTAAAAATTCAATTTTTGTCAAAATAGTCAATTTTTGACCTAGTGAGCAATTATTGACCCAATAAGTCAATCTCTGACTAAAAAATCAACATTGGTCAAAATGGTCAATCCTTGACCCAATGACCAACCCATTGACCCAATAGCTCAACTTTTAACAAAAAAGGCAGTTTTGGTCAAAATTGTTAATTTTTGAGCTAATAACCAATTATTGACCCAATAAGTCAATCTCTGACCAAAAAGTTAACTTTGGTCAAATTGGTCAATCCTCGACCCAATGACCACCCAATGACCCAATAGGTCAACTTTTGACCAAAAAGATAACTTTGGTCAATGGGTCAATCCTTGACCCAATGACCAACCCATTGACTAATTAGGTCAACAAATGACTAAAAAGGCAATTTGTGTCAAAATTGTCAATTTTTAACCTAATGACCACAACATTAACCCAATAGGTCGAGTTTGACCAAAAAGTCAACTTTTGACCAAAATGGTCAATTTCTGACTCAATAACCAACCCAATGACCCAATAGGTCAACTTTTGACCAAAAAATCAATTTTTGTCAAAATGGTCAATTCTTGACCCAATGAACAACTCATTAAACCAATAGGTCAACTTTTAACCAAAAAGACAACTTTGGTCAAAATGGTCAATTTTTGACCTAAAGACTACCCCGTTGACCCAATAGGTTAACTCTTGAACAAAAATTCAACTTTGGTCAAAACGGTCAATCCTTGACCAATTGACCAACCCATTGAGACAAATAGGTCAACTTTTGACTAGAAAGTCCATTTTGGTTAAGATAGTTTTTTTTGACCTAATGACCACCCATTGACTTGATAGGTCAACTTTTGACCAAAAAGTCAACTTTGTTCAAAATGGTCAATTTCTGACCCAATTACCAACCCATTGATCCAATAGTTAAACTTTTGACCAAAAAGTCAACTTTGGTTAAAATGGTCAATTCCGTACCCAGTGACCAACTCATTGACCCAAAAGGTTAGCTTTTGACCAAAAAGTCAACTTTGGTCAACATGGTCAATTTCTGACCAAATGACCACCCTGTTGAGTCAATGGGTCATCTGTTGACCAAAAATTCAATTTTGGTGAAATAGTCAATTTTTTACCTAATGACCAATTATTGACTCAGTAAGTCAAGCTCTAACCAAAAAGACAATTTTTGTCAAAACGATCGACCCTTGACCCAATGACCAACTCATTGAACCAAAAGGTCAACTTTTGACCGGAAAGTCAACTTTTGTATAAATGGTTAATCCTTGACCCAATGACCAACACATTGACCCAATTGGTTAACGTTTGACCAAAAGTTTAATTTTTGCCAAAATATTCAATTTTTGACCTAATGACCACGCATTTACCCAATAGGTTAACTTTTGACTAAAAAGTAAATTTAGTCAAAATGGTCAATTTCTTACTCATTGACCAACCCATTGACCAAATAGGTCAACTTTCGACCAAAAAGTCAACTTTGGTCAAAATGGTCAACACTTGACCTAATGACAAACTCATTGACCCAATAGGTCAACTTTTGAACAAAAAGTCAATTTTTGACAAAATCACCAATTCTTGACCCAAAAAGTTAATCGCTGACCGAAAAGTCATCTTAGTCATAATGATCAATCCTTGACCCAATGACCGACCCATTGACCCAATAGTTCAACTTTTGATTAAAAAGTCAGTTTTGGTCAAAATAGTTAATTTTTTATTTAATGACCAATTATTGACAGAATAAGTAAGTCTCTAACCAAAAAGTCAACTTTAATCAAAATAATCAATCCTTGACCCAATAGGTCAACTTGTGACCAAAAAATCAACTTTGGTCAAAATGATCAATTCTTGACCCATTGAGTAGCCCTCTGACCAAATAGGTCAACATTTGACCAAAAAGTCAATTTTAGTCAAACTAGCCAATTTTGACCTAATGACTACCCATTGACCCAATAGGTCAAATTTGGTTAAAATGGTAAATTTCTGTCCCAACGACCAACCCATTAACCTAATAGGTCATGTTTTGACTAAATAAGTCAACTTTGGTTGAAATAATCAATCGCCAATCCAATGACCAACCCATTGACCCAATAGGATAATTTTCGACCAAAAAGTAAATTTTGATTAAAATAGTCAATTTTTGATCTATGACCAATTATTGACCCAATAAGTCAATCTCTGACCAAAACATTAATTTTGGTCAGAATGGTCAATTTTTAACCCAATGACCAACCAAATTGACCCAACAGGTCAACTTTTGACCAAAAAATAAACTTTGGTCAAATTGGTAAATCCTTGACCCAATGACCAATCTACTTACCCAATAGGACAACTTTTGACCAGAAAGTAAATTTTGGTCGATATAATCAACTTTTAACTTAAGGACCACTCCAATGATACAATCAGTCAACTATTGACCAAAAAGTTAACTTTGGTCAAAATGGTCATATTCTGACCCAATGACCAACTCATTGATCCTAAGGTCAACTTTTGACCAAAAAATCAACTTTGGTCAAAATGGTCAATCCTTGGCCCAATGACCAACCCATTGACCCAAAAGGACAACTTTTGACCAAAAAGTCATTTTTGGTTAAAATTGTCAATTTTTGACCTAATGACCACCTCAGTGACCTAATAGGTCAACTTTTGACCAAAATGACAACTTTGGTCAAAATGGTCAATTTCCGACACAATGACCACCTCATTAACCCAATGGGTCAACTTTTGGCCGAAAATTCAATTTTCGTCAAAATAATCAATTTTTGAAGTAATGACCAATTATTGACCCAATAGGTCAACTTTTGACCAAAAAGGCAGTCTTGGTTATAATAGTCAATATTTGAACTAATGACCACCCCATTGACCCAATAGGTCAACTTTTGACCCAAAAGTCAACTTTGGTTTAAAAGGTCAATATGTGACCCAATGACTAACCCATTGACCCAATAGGTCAAGTTTTGACCAAAAGATCAACTTCGGCCAAAATTGTCAATCCTTGACCAAATGACCAACCCATTGACTCAGTTGGTCAACTTTTGACCAAGAAGTTAATTTTGGTCGAAATAGTAAATGAACAATTATTGACCTAATAAGTCAATCTCTGACCAAAAGGTCAATTTTTGTCAAAAAAGTCAATCATTGACTCAATGACCAACTCATTGACCTAATAGGTCAACTTTCGACCAAACAGTCAATTTTGGTCAAAATAATCAATTTTTAACCAAATGACCAATTATTGACCCGAGAAGTCAATCTGTGACCAAAAGGTCAACTTTGGTCAAAATGGTCAATCTTTCACCCAATGACCAACCAATTGACCCAAATAGGTTAACTTTTGATCAAAAAGTCAACTTTGGTTATAATTATCAATCTTTGACCAAATGTCAACCCATTGACCCAAGGTCAACTTTTGACCAAAAAGTTAATTTTTGTCAATATAGTCAAGTTTTGACCCAAAGAACACTCCTTTGACCCAATAGGTCAACTTTTGACCAAAAAATTAAGTTTAGTCAAAATGGTCAATTTCTGACCCGAGGACCACCCCATTGACATAATAGGTCAACTTTTGATCAAAAATTCAATTTTGGATTCAATTTTGGTCAATATAGTTAATTTTTTACATAATGACCAACTATTGACCCATTATGTTAATTTCTGACCAATAAATCAACTTTGGTTAAAATGGTCATTCATTGACCCGATGACCAACTCATTGACCCAATAGGTCAACTTTTGACCAAAAAGTCAACTTTGGACAAAATGGTCAATCCTTGACCCAATGACTCAATAGGTCAGCTTTTGACCAAAAAGTTAAATTTGGTCAAAATAATCAATTTTTGACCTAATGATCACCCATTGACCAACATGTCAACTTTGGTCGAAATGGTCAATTTCTGACCAAATAACCAACCCATTGACCAAATAGGTCAACTTTTGACCAAAAACTCAACTTTGGTCAAAAAAGTCAATCGTTGACCCAATGACGAACTCATTGACCAAATAGGTCAACTTTTAACCAAAAACTCAATTTTGGTCAAAATAGTAAATTTTTGACCAAATGACTAATTATTGACCCAATAAGTCAATCACTTACCAAAAAGTCAACTTTGGTCAAAATGGTTATTCTATGACCCAATGACAAACCTATTGACCAAATATATCAACTTTTAACCAAAAAGTTAACTTTGGTTAAAATTGTTAATCCTTGACCCAATGACCAACCCAGTGACACAGTAGCTCAACTTCTGACTAAAAGATAATTTTTGTCAAAATGGTCAATTTTTGACATAATGACCACATCATTGAGCCAATAGGTCAACTTTTGACCAAAAAGTCAAGTTTGGTCAAAATTCTCAATTTCTGACCTAATGACCACCCAATTGACCCAATAGGTTAACTTTGGTTAAAATGATCAATTTCTGACCAGAAGGCCAACCGTTGAACTAATAGGCTAACTTTTGACCAAAACGTCAAGTTTGGTCAAACTGACCAATCGTTTACCCAATGACTAACCCATTGACCCAATATGTCAACTTTTGACCAAAAAGTTAATTTTTGGCCTAATGATCAATTATTGACCCAATAAGTCAATCTCTGACTAAAAAGTTAACTTTGGCCAAAATAGTCTATCCTTGACCCGATGACCAACCCATTGAACCAATAGGTCAATTTTTGACCAAAAACTCAACTTTGGTTAAAATGGTCAACCCTTGACCCAATGACCCAATAGGTTAAATTTTGACCGAAAAGTCAATTTTTGTAAAAATAGTTAATTTGTGACCTAATGACCACTTCATTGACCCAATAGATCAACTTTCGACCAAAAAGTCAACTTTGTTCAAAATGGATAATTTCAGACCCAATGACCAACCAATTGTCCCAATAGGTCAAGTTTTGACCAAAAATTCAACTTTAGTCAAAATGATCAATCCTTGACCTAATGACCAACTAGTTGACCCAATAAGTCAATCTGTTACCAAAATGTCAACTTTAGTCAAAATGGACAATCTTTGACCTAGTGAAAAACCCATTTACCTAATTGTTCAACTTTTGACGAAAAAGTTAACTTTGGTTAAAATGGTCAATTTCTCACCCAATGACCAACCCATTGACCCAATAAGTCAACTTTTTACCAAAAAGTTAACTTTTTACCAAAAAGTCAACTTTTTACCAAAAAGTAAACTTTTTTTAAAATGATCAATTTTTGACCCAATGACCAACCTATTGACCAAAAAGGTCAACATTTGACAAAAAAGTCAATTTTGGTCAAAATAGTTAATTTTTTATCTATTGACCAATTATTGACCGAATAAGTCAATCTATGACCAAAAAGTCAACTATGGTCAAAATGGTCAATCCTTGACCCAATGACCAACAACCTATTGATCCAACAGTCAACTTTTGACCAAAAAACTCATCTTTGCTCAAAATAGTGAATCTTGACCCAATGACCAACCCATTAATCCAATAGCTCAACTTTTGACAAAAAATTTAATTTTGTTAATAGTCAGATTTTGACCTAATGGTTGACTTTGGTCACAATGGTCAATTTCTGACCCAATGACCACCCCATTGACACAATGGGTTAACCTTTGACCAAAAAATTCAATTTTGGTAAAAACAGTCAATTATTGACCTAATGACCAATTATTGGTCAAATAAGTCAATATCTGACCAAAAAGTCAACTTTGGTCAAAATGGTTAATCCTTGACACAATGACCAACCGATTGACCCAATAGGTCAACTTTTGACCAAAATAATAGGCTTTGGTCAAAATGGTCAAACCTTGAACCAATGACCTACCCAATGACAAAATAGGTCAACTTTTGACCAAAATGTCAAGTTTAGTCAAAACAGTCAATTTTTGACCTAATGACCACCCAATGACCCAATAGGTCAACTTTTGACCAAAAAATCAGCTTTTGTCACAATGGTCAATTTGTAACCCAATGACCAACCCATTGACTAAATAGGTCAACTTATGACCAAAAAGTGAACTTTAGTCAATGGACAATTCTTGACCCAATGACCAACTTCATGACTCAACAGATCAACTTTTGAACAAAAATTTAATTTTGGTCAAAATAATTAATTTTTGACATAAAGACTAATTACTGACCCAATAAGTCAATCTTTAACCATAAAGTAAATTTTGGTCATAATGGTCAATCTTTGACCCAACAACAAACCCATTGACTCAATAGGTCAACTTTTGACCAAAAAGTCAACTTTGGTTAAAATGGTGAATCTTTGACCCAAAGACCAACCATTTGACCCAATAGATCAACTTTTATCCAAAAAGTCAATTTTTGTCAAAATAGTAAATTTTTGACCTAATGATTAATTGTTGACCCAATAGGTCAACTTTTGTTCTAGAAGTCAAATTTGGCCACAATGGATAATCCTTGACTCAATGACCAACCCATTGACCCAATAGATCACTTTTACCAAAAAATTAATTTTGGTCAAAATAGTCAATTTTTGGCCTAATTACCACGCATTGATCCAATGAGTCAACTTTTGACCAAAATGTCAACTTTGGTCAAAATGGTCAATTTCTGACTCAATGACCAACCTATTGACCAAACAGGTCAACTTTTGACCAAAAAAGTCAACTTTGTTCAAAATGTTCAACTCTTGACTCATTTACCAACTTCTTGACATAATAGGTCAACTTTTGAAAAAAAGTCAATTTGGTCAAAATTGTCAATTTTTGACAAAATAACCAATTGTTGACCCAATAAGTTAATCGCTGACAAAAAACTCATCTTTGGTTGTAATGATCAATCCTTGACCCAATGACCAATTCATTGACCCAATAGTTCAAGTTTTGAGTAAAAAGTCAGTATTGGTCAAAATAGTTGATTTTTTATTTAATGACCAATTATTGACCCAAGAAGTCAGTCTCTATCCAAAAAGTCAACTTTGGTCAAAATAGTCAATCCTTGACCTAATGGAAAAAATTGCGTACGTAAACCGTACGCAGGAGCTGCGTGCGGAATGGGGTACACAGAGGTTACAATCGAGTTACAACCGGGTTACAAGCGAGCTCTAACTCCTTTGCACCCTCCATGTAACTCACTTGTAACCTGCGCGCTCATATTGTAACCTTTGTAACCTACAGCTAGATAAAATAGGAGCACACAATGGGGTGCACGGAAGTTACAATCGGGTTACAAGCGAGTTGTAACCCATTTGTACCCTCCATGTAACTCACTTTTAACCTACACGCTCATATTGTAACCTTTGTAAAATAGGAGCGTGCAGGTTACAAGTGAGTTACATGGCTCGCTTATAACCCGATTGTAACCTAATTGTAACCTTCGTGTACCCCATTACGCACGCAGCTCCCACATACGGTTTACTATGCATTTTTTTCCGACCCAAAGACCAACCCATTGACCCAAAAGTCAACTTCTGACCAAAAAATGAACTTTGGTCAAAATAGTCAATTCTTGACCCAATGACCTACCCAATGACCAAATATGTCAACTTTTGACCAAAATGACAATTTTGGTCAAAAAAGATAATTTTTGACCTAATGACCACCCCATTGACCCAATAGGTCAAATTTGGTTAAAATGGTCAATTTCTGTCCCAACGACCAACCCATTGACCCAACATGTCAAGTTCCGACCAAAAACTCAACTTTGGTTAAAATTATCTATCATTGACCCAATGACCAACCCATTGACCTAATACGATAATTTTTCACCAAAAAGTCAATTTTGGTTAAAATAGTCAATTTTTGACACAATGAATAATTATTGACCCAATAAGTCAATCCCTGACTAAAATGTCAACTTTGGTCCGAAAGGTCAATCCTTGACCAAATGAATAACCCATTGACCCAATAGGTTAACTTTTGACCAAAAAATAAAATTTGGTCAAAATGATAAATCCTTGACCCAATGACCAATCCATTGACCAAATAGGTCAACTTTAGACCAGAAAGTTAATTTTGGTCGATATAATCAATTTTTAACCTAATGACCACCCCATTGACACAATCAATCAACTTTTGACCAAAAAGTCAAATTTGGTCAAAATGATCATATTCTGACCCAATGACCAACTCATTGACCCTATAGGTTAACTTTAGACCAAAATGTCCACTTTGGTCAAAATGGTCAATCCTTGACCCAATGACCCACCCATTGACCCAAAAGGAAAACTTTTGACCAAAACGTTCATTTGGGTTAAAATTGTTAATTTTTGACCTAATGATCGCCTCAGTGACCCAATAGGTCAACTTTTGATCAAAAAGTCAACTTTGGTCAAAACGGTCAATTTCTGACACAATGGGTCAACTTTAGACCAAAATTCAATTTTTGTTAAAATAATTAATTTTTGAAGTAACGACCAATTATTAACCCAATATGTTAATTTTTGACCAAAAAGTCGATTTTGGTCATAATAGTCAATTTTTGAACTAATGACCACCCCATTGACCCAACAGGTCAACTTTTGACCCAACATGTCAACTTTTGACCCAAAAAGCATCATTGGTTAAAATGGTCAATATGTGACCTAATGACCAACCCATTGACCCAATAAGTCAACTTTTGACCAAAAAGTCAACTTCGGTCAAAAAGGTCAATCCTTGATCCACGACCAACCCGTTGACCTAATATGTCAACTTTTGACCAAAAAGTCAACTTTGGCCAAAATGGCCAATCCTTGATCTAATGAACAACCCATTGACCCAATAGGTTAACTTTTGACAAAAAAGTCAACTTTGGTTTAAATAGTAAATTTTTGACCTAATGACCACCCCATTGACCCAATAGGTGAACTTTAGTTAATATGGTCAATTTCTGATCCAACGACTAATCCATTACCCAATAGGCCAACTTTTGACCAAAAAGTCAACTTTAGTCAAAATGAACAATCCTTGACCCAATGACCAACCCATTGACCCAATAGGTCAAGTTTTGACCAAAAATTCAACTTTGGTCAAAATCGTCACTCCTTGACTCAATGACCAACCCATTATGGTCAAAATAGTCATTTTTTGACCTAATGACCAATTATTAACCCAATAAGTCAATTTATGACCAAAAGGACAACTATTGTCAAAATGGTAACTCCTTAACCCAATGACCAACTCATTGACCTAAAAGGTTAACTTTTGACCAAAAAGTTAAATTTTTCTAAAAAAAGTCAATTTTTGAATTAATGACCAATTATTCACCCAATAAGTCAATCTCTGATGAAAAAGTCAACTTTGGTCAAAATCGTCAATCCTTGACCCAATGACCAACCTTTTGACCCAATAAGTCAACTCTTGATTAAAAAGTTAACATTGTCGAAATGGTCAATCCTTGACCCAATGACCAACCCATTAACCAAAATAGGTTAACTTTTGACCTAAAAAGTCAATTTTGGTCAAAATAGTCAATTTTTGACCTAATGATCACCCCATTGACCTAATAGGTCAAATTTTTACCAAAAAATCAACTTTGGTCAAAATGGTCATATTCTGACCCAATAGCCACCCCATTTACCAAATGGGTCAACATTTGGCCAAAAATTTAACTTTGGAAAAAATAGTTAATTTTTGACTTAATGACCAATTATTAACCCAACAAGACAATCTCTGACCAAAAAGACAACTTTGGTCAAAATTTTCAATCCTTAAACCAATGACCAACCTATTGATCCAATACGTCAACTTTTGACTGAAAAGTCAAAATGGTCAATCCTTGACCACCATTAACCCAATAGGTCAACTTTTGACTAAAAAGTCAAATTTGGTCAAAATGGTCAATTTCTGACCCGATGACCAACCCATTGATCCAATAGCTCAACTTATGACCAAAAAGTCAACTTTGGTCAAAATGATTAATTCTTGACCAAATGACCAACCCATTGACCTAATAGATCAATAATTGACCAAGAAGTCAATTTTGGTCAAAATTGTCAATTTTTGACCTAATGACCATTTATTGACCCAATAAGTCAATCTCTTACTAAAAAGTCAACTTTTCTCAAAATGGTCAATCCTTGACCCAAAGACCAACCCATTGACCCAATAGGTCAACTTTTGACCAAAAGGTTAGTTTGGGTCAAAATGGTTAATCCTTGAACCAATGACCAACCCATTGCCTAATTGGTCAACTTTTGTCCAAAAAGTCAATTTTGGTCAAAATTATCAAATTTGACCTAATGACCACCCCATCGATCCAATAGGTTAACTTTTGACCAAAATGTAAACTTTTGTTAAAATGGTCAATTTCTGACCCAATGACCATCCCATTGACCCAATAGGTCAACTTTTGACAAAAAAGTCAATTTTGGTCAAAATGGTCAATCCTTGATCCAATGACGAACCCATTGACCCAACAGGTTAACTTTTGACTAGAAAGTCAATTTTGGTCAAAATAGTCAATTTTTTACCTAATGATCATTTATTGACCCAACAAGTCAATCTCTGACCCAAAAGTCAACTTTGGTCAAAATGGTCAATCCTTGACCCAATGACAAACCCATTGACTCATTTGATCAACTTATAACCAAAAAGTTAGTTTTGGTCAAAATGGTCAATCCTTGACCCAAAAGGTCAACTTTTGAAGAAAAAAAGGCAATTTTTTTCAAACTAGTTAATTGTTGACGCAATCACCAATTATTGACCCAATATGTCAATCTCTGAACAAAAAGTCTACTTAGGTCAAAATGGTCAATCCTTTATCCAATGACCGACCATTTGACCAAATAGGTAAACTTTTGACCAAAAAGTCAACTTTGGTTAAAATGATCAATCCTTGGCCTAATCACCAACCCCTAGACCCATTTGATCAACTTCTGACCAAAAAGTTAATTTTGGTCAAAAATGTCAATTTTTGACATAATGACAAGTTATTGACACAATAGTACAACTTTTGACCAAAATGGTCTATTCTATCGTAATAATGGTCAATCCTTGACCCAATGAGCAACCAGTTGAGCCAATAGGTCAACTTTTGGCCAAAAAGTCAATTTTGATTAAAATAACCAATTTTTGACCTAATGATCAATTATTAACCCAATAAATCAATCTCTGACAAAAAATTTAACTTTGGTCAAAATAGTCAATCCTTGACCCAATGGCCAACCCATTGACCCAATTGGTCAACTTATTACCAAAAAGTCAACTTTGTTCAAAATGGTCAATCCTTGGCCAAATAATCAACCCATTGACCCAAAAGGTGAACTTTTGACCAAAAAGTCAATTTTGGTCAAAATGATCAAATTTTGACCTAATGGCCACCCAATTAACCTAAAGAGTTAACATTTGACCAAAAAGTCAATTTTGGTCAAAATGGTCAATCCTTAACACAATGACATACCCATTGACCCAATTGATCAACTTTTGATAAAAAAGTAAATATTGGTTAAAATAATCAATTTTTAACCTAACAACCACCTCATTAACCAAATAGGCCAACTTTTGATCAAAAGTTAACTTTTGTTAAAATGGTCAATTTCTGACCCAATAACCAATCTATTGACCCAAATGGTCAACTTTTGACCAAAAAAGTCAACTTTGGTCAAAATGGTCAATCCTTGACCCATCGAATCCAATAGTACAACGTTAACGTAAAGTTAATTTTGTCAAAATAACTAATTTTTGATCTAATGACCAATTATCGACCCAATAAGTCAATCACCGACCAAAAAGTCTACTTTGGTCAAAATGGTCAATTCTTGATCCAATGATTAACCCATTGACCTAATAGGCAAACTTTTGACCATAAAGTCAACTTTGGTCAAAATGGTCAATCTTTGACCCAATCACCAACCCATTGAGCCAATAGGTCAGTTATTGACAAAAAAGTCAATTTTGGTCAAAAGAGTCAATTTTTGACCTAATGACCACCCCATTGACCCAATATGTCAACTTTGGTCAAAATGGTTAATTTCTGACCCAATGACCAACCCATTAACCCAATAGGTCAACTTTTGACCAAAATAACAACTTTGGTCAAAATGGTCAATTCTTGACCCAATGAGCAACTCATTGACCCCATAATTCAAATTTTGAACAAAAAGTTAATTTTGGTTAACATAGTAAATTTTTGACTGAACGACCATTATTGACGCAACAAGTCAAACTTAGACAAAAAGTTAACTTTGGTCATAATAGTCAATCCTTGACCCAATGACTAACTCATTGACCCAATATGTTAACTTTTGACAAAAAAGTCAACTTTCGTCAAAATGGAAAATCCTTGACCTAATGAACAATCCCCTGACCCAATAAATCGACTTTTAACCAAAAAGTCAATTTTGGTCAAAATAGTCAATTTTTGACCTAATGACCACTTATTGACCCAATAGGTCGACTTTTGACCAAAAAGTCAACTTTCGTCAAAATAATCAATTTCGATCCAATGACTAACTCATCGACCTCGAGGTCAACTTTTGACCAAAAAGTCAACTTTGGTCAAAATGGTCAATCCTTGACCCAATGACCAACCCATTGACCCAAAAGGACAATTTTTGACCAAAAAGCCAATTTTGGTCAAAATTGTCAATTTTTCACATAATGACCACCTCATTGACCCAATTGGTCAACTTTTGACAAAAAGTCAACTTTGCTCAAAATGGTCAATTTCTGACACAATGACCACTTTATTGACCCAATGGGTCAACTTTTGACCAAAAATTCAATTTTGGTAAAAAAATCAATTTTCGAAGTAATGATCAATTATTGACCCAATAAGTGAATCTCTGACTAAAAACTCAACTTTGTTCAAAATGGTCAATCCTGGACCTAATGACCAACCCATTAGCCCAATAGGTCAACTTTTGACCAAAAAGTGAAGTTTGGTCAAAATGATCAATTTCTGACATAATGACCACCTCATTGACCCAATGGGTCAAATTTAACCAAAAGTTCAATTTTGGTCAAAATATTCAATTTTTGACCTAATGACTAATTATTGACTTAATAAGTCAATCTCTGACTAAAAAGTCAACTTTGCTCAAAATGGTAAATCCTTGACCCAATAGGTCAACTTTTGACCAAAAAGTCAACTTTGGTCAAAATGGTAAATCCTTGACCCAATCACCAACCCATTGACCCAATAGGTCAACTTTTATCCAAAAGGTCAATTTTTGTAAAAAATAGTTAATTTTTTACCTAATGACTACCCCATTGAACCAATAGGTCAACATTGGTTAAAATGGTCAATTTCCGACTTAACGACCAACCCATCGACCCATGTAAAGTCAACTTTTACAAAAAAGTCAACTTTAGCCAAAATGATCAATCCTCGACCCAAAGACAATCCCATTGACCTAATCGGTCAACTTTTAACCAAAAAGTCAATTTTGGTCAAAATAGTCAATTTTTGAATTAATGACCAATTAGTGACCCAATAAGTCAATCTCTGACCAAAAAGTCAACTTTGGTCAAAATGGTCAATCCTTGACCCAATGACCAAAAGATTGACCCAATAGGTCCACCTTTGACCAAAAAGACAACTTTGTTAAAAATGTCAATTCTTGACCCAATGACCAACTCATTGACCCTATAAGTCAACTTTAGTCAAAATGGTCAATTTCTGACCCAATGACCACCTTGTTGACCCAACTGGTCAACTTTTGATAAAAAATTCAATTTTGGTCAAAAATAGTAAATTTTTGACCTAATGAGCAATTATTAAACCAATAAATCAATCTTTGACTAAAAAGTCAACTTTGGTCAAAATGGTCAGTCCTTGACCCAATGACTAACCCATTGACCTAATAGCTCAACTTTTAACCAAAAAGGTAGTTTTGGTCAAAATAGTTAATTTTTGACCTAATAACCAATTATTGACCCAATAAGTCAATCTCTAACCAAAAAGTCAACTTTGGTCAAAATGGTCAATCTTTGACCCAATGACCACCCAATGACCCAATAGGTCAACTTCTGACCAAAATGTCAACTTTGGTCGAGGGGTCAATCCTTGACCCAATGACCAATCCATTTACCAATTACGTCAACTTTTGACTAAAAAGTCAATTTGCATCAAAATAGAAAATTTTTGACCTAATGACCACCACATTGACCCAATAGGTCAAGTTTGACTAAAAAGTCAACTTTAGACCAAAATGGTCAATTTCTGACCCAATGACCAACCTAATGACCCAATAGGTCAACTTTTGACCAAGAAATTAACTTTTGTCAAAATGGTCAATTCTTGACCCAATGAACAACTCATTGAACCCATAGATCAACTTTTAGCTAAAAAGATAACTTTGATCAAAATGGACAAGAACACCCCGTTGACCCAATAGATTAACTTTTGACGAAAAATTCACCTTTAGTCAAAACAGTCAATTCTTTACCCAATGACCAACCCATTAACACAAATAGATCAACTTTTGACCAAAAAGTCAATTTTGGTCAAAATATTTAATCTTTTACCTAATGACCACCCATTGACTTGATAGGTTAACTTTTGATCAAGAAGTTAATTTTGGTCGAAATGGTTTATTTCTGACCCAATGATCAACCCATTGATCCAATAAGTAAAATTTTGACCAAAAAGTCAACTATGGTTAAAATGGTCAATTCTTTACCCAGTGACAAACTTATTGACCCAATAGGTTACCTTTTGACCAAAAAGTCAACTTTGGTCAAAATGGTCAATTTCTGACCCAATGACCACCCTGTTGACCCAATGGGTCAACTTTTGAACAAAAATTCAATTTTGGTAAAAATAAATTATTTTTACCTAATGACCAATTGTTGACCCAATAAGTCAAATTCTAACCAAAAAGTCAACTTTGGTCAAAATGATCGATAGTTGACCCAATGACCACGCATTAACCCAAAAGGTCAACTTTTGATCGAAAAGTTAACTTGTATAAGTGGTCAATCCTTGACCTAATGACCAACCCATTGACCCAATAGGTCAATTTTGACCAAAAAGCCAATTTTGGTAAAAATAGTCAATTTTTGACATAATGACCACCAATTGACCCAATAGGTCAATTTTTGACCAAAAAGTCAACTTTGTCAAAATGCTCAATTTCTAACTCAATGACCAACCCATTGACCAAATAGGTCGACTTTTGACTAAAAAGTCAACTTTGGTCAAAATGGACACTCTTGACCCAGTTACCAACTCATTGACCCAATATGTTAACTTTTAAATAAAAAGTCAATTTTGGTCAAAATTGTTAATTTTTGACAAAATGACCAATTATTGACCCAATAAGTTAATTGCTGACCAAAATTCATCTTTGTTCATAATGGTCAATCCTTTACCCAATGACCAACCCATTTACCCAATAGTTCAACTTTTGACTAAAAAGTCAGTTTTGGTCAAAATAGTCAATTTTTTATTTAATGACCAATTATTGACCCAATAAGTCAGTCTCCGACCAACAAGTCAACTTTGGTTTAAATAGTCAATCCTTGAACCAATCACCAACCCATTGACCTAATATCTCAACTTCTGACAAGAAAATCAACTTTGGTCAAAATGGTCAATTCTTGACCCAATGACCAACCAATTGACCAAATATGTCAAATTTTGACCAAAAAGTTAATTTTGGTCAAAATAGTCAATTTTTGACCTAATGACCACCCATTGACCCAATAGGTCAAATTTGGTTAAAATGGTCAATTTATATCCCAATGACTAACCCATTGACCCAATAGGTCAAATTTGGTTAAAATTGTCAATTTTTGACCTAAAGACCACCTAAGTGACCCAATAGGTCAACTTTTGTCCAAAATATCCAATGGCTAACCCATTGACCCAATAAGTTAACTTTTGACCAAAAAGTCAATTTTGGTCAAAATAGTCAATTTTTGACTTGATGACCACCCCATTGACCCAATAGGACAACATTGGTTAATATGGTTAATTTGTGATCCAATGACTAACCCATTGACCCAGTAGGCCAACTTTTGGCCAAAAAGTCAACTTTAGTTAAAATGATCAGTCCTTGACCCAATGACCAAACAATTGACCCAATAGGCTAACTTTTGACCAAAAAGTCAATTTTCGTCAAGATAGTTAATTTTTACCTATTGACCAATTATTGAACCACAAAGTCAATCTCTGACCAAAAGGTCAACTTTTGTCAAAAAAGTCAATCCTTGACCCAATGACTAACCCATTGACCCAATATGTCAACTTTGACCAAAAAGTCAACTTTGGTCACAATGATTAATCCTTGACCCAATGACCAATCATTGACCCAATATGTCAATTTTTGACCAAATGACCAATTATTGACCCGATAAGTCAATCTCTGACCAAAAGGTCAACTTTGGCTAAAATAGTTAATCCTTGACCCAATGACCAACCTATTGACCCAATAGGTCAACTTTTGACCAAAAGGTCAACTTTGGTCAAAGTTGTCAAGGTTTGACTAAACGACCAACCCATTAACCCAGTATGTGAACTTTTGGCCAAAAAGTTAATTTTGGTCAATATAATCAAGTTTTGACCTAATGACCACCATATTGACCCAATAGGCAAACTTTGGTCAAAATGGTCAATTTCTGACCCGAGGACCACCCCATTGACCCAAAAGGTTAACTTTTGATCAAAAATTTAATTTTGATCAAAAATTTAATTTTTGTCTAAATAGTTAATTTTTGACATAATGACCAATTATTGACCCAATATGTTAATCTCTAACAAAAAAGTCAACTTTGGTCAAAATGACCAATCCTCAACCCAATCACCAACTCATTGACCTAATAGGTCAACTTTTGACATAAAAGTCAACTTTAGAAAAAATGGTCAATCCTTGACCCAATGACTCAATATGTTAACTTTTGAATAAAAAGTTCATTTTTGGTCAAAATAATAAATTTTTGACCTAATGATCAACCATTAACTTTATAGGTCAACTTTGAACCAAAAGGTCAATTTTGGCCAAAATGGTCAATTTCTGACCAAATGACCAACCCATTGACCTAATAGGTCAACTTTTGACCAGAAACTCAACTTTGGTCTGAATTGGCAATCATTCACTCAATGACAACCTCATTGACCCAATAAATCAACTTTTAACCAAAAAATCAATTTTGGTCAAAATAGTCAATTTTTGACCAAATGACCAATTATTAACCCAATAAGTCAATCTCTTACAAAAAACTCAACTTTGGTCAAAAAGGTCAATCTTTGCCCCAACGACAAACCCATTGACCAAATATATCAACTTTTGACCAAAAAGTTAACTTTGGTTAAAATTGTTAATCCTTGACCCACTAACCAACCCAGTGACACACTGGTCAACTTTTAACCAAAAAGTCAATTTCTGACTAGATGACTAACCGTTTACCTAATAGGCCAACTTTTGACCAAAAAAATAAGTTTGGTCAAAATAATTAATCGTTGGCCCAATGACCAACCCATTGACCTAATAGGTTAACTTTTGACCAAAAAGTCAATTTACATCATAATAGTCAATTTTGACCTAATGCCCAATTATTAACCCAATAAGACAATCTCTGACTAAAAGTCAACTTTGGCCAAAATGGTCCATCCTTAACCCAATGACCAACCCATTAAACCAATAGATCAACTTTTGAGAAAAAAAGTCAACTTTAGTTAAAAAAGTCAACCCTTGACCCAATGACCCAATAGGTCAACTATTGACTAAAAAGTCAATTTTCGTTAAAGTAGTTAATTTTTTACCTAATGACCATCCTCATTGACCCAATAGGTCAACTTTTGACCAAAAAGTCAACTTTGGTCAAAATGTCAACTATTGACTCAATATGTCAACTTTTGACCAAAAAGTTCATTTTGGTCAAAATAATAAATTTTTTACCTAATGATCACCCATTAACCCAATGGGTCAACTTTGAACCAAAATGTCAACTTTGGTCAAAATGGTCAATTTCTGACCAAATGTCCAACCCTTTGACCTAATAGGTCAACTTTTGACCATAAACTCAACTTTGGTCTGAATTGTCATTTTTTGACTCAATGACAAACTCATTGACCCAATAAGTCAAACTCTTACAAAAAACTCAACTTTGGTAAAAAAGGTCAATCTTTGACCCAACCAAAAACCCATTGACCAAATATATCAACTTTTGACTAAAAAGTTAACTTTGGTTAAAATGGTTAATCCTTGACCCACTAACCAACCTATTGGCACACTAGGTCAACTTTTAACCAAAAAGTCAATTTCTGACCAGATGACTAACCGTTGACCTAATAGGCCAACTTTTGACCAAAAAGTTAAGTTTGGTCAAAATAATCAATCGTTGACCCAATGACCAACCCATTGACCCAATAGGTTAATTTTTGACCCAAATGTCAATTTACATCATAATAGTCAATTTTTGACCTAATGCCCAATTTTTGACCCAATAAGTCAATCTCTGACTAAAAGGTCAACTTCACCAAAATGGTCTATCCTTAACCCAATGACCAACCCATCGAACCAATAAAGTCAACTTTCGACAAAAAGTCAACTTTAGTTAAAAAGGTCAACCTCAACCTAATGACCTAATAGTCAACTTTCGACTAAAAATCAATTTTCATCAAAGTAGTTAATTTTTGACCTAATGACCATCCTCATTAACCTAATACAGTTAACTTTTCGACAAAAATCAACTTTGGTCAAAATGGTAAATTTATGACCAAATGACCAACCCATTGTCCCAATAGGTCAAGTTTTGACCAAAAAGTCAACTATGGTCAAAATGATCAATCCTTAACCTAATGACAAAACCGTTAACCCAATAGGTCAACTTCTGAACAAAAAATCTATTTTAGTCAAATTAGTCAATTTTTGACCTAATGACCAATTATTGACCCAATTAGACAATCTCTTACCAAAAAGTCAACTTTGGTTAAAATGGTCAATTTTTGACCCAATGACAAACCCATTTACTTAATATGTTAACATTTGACGAAAAAGTTAACTTTGGTTAAAATGATTAATTTCTGACCTAATGACTAACCCATTGACCCAACAGGTCAACTTTTTACCAAAATGTCAACTTTTGTTAAAATGATCAATTCTTGGCACTATGACCAACCTATTGACTCAAAAGGTTAACTTTTGACCAAAATGTTAATTTTGGTCAAAAGAGTCTATTTTTACCTGACGACCAATTATTGACCGAATAAGTCAATCTTTGACCAAAAAGTCAAGTTTGGTCAAAATGGTCAATCCTTAACCTAATGACCAACCAATTGATCTAACAGTCAACTTTTAACCAAAAAATCAACTTTGGTCCGAATGATGAATTCGACTCGATGACCAACCCATCGACTCAACAGTTAACACTCGGCAAAAAGTCAATTTTGGTCAAAGTAGTCAAATTTTAAGCTAATGACCACACCATTGACCCAATAGGTAAACTTTTGACCAAAATGTCAACTTTGGTCACAATGTTCAATTTCTGACCCAATGACCACCCCATTAACCCAATTGGTCAACTAAAGACCAAAAAATTCAATTTTAGTAGAAACAATCAATTTTTTGAACTAATGACCAATTATCGACCAAATAAGTCAATCTCTGACCAAAATGTCAGCTTTCATCAAAATGGTCAGTCCTTGATCCAATGACCAACCCATTGACCAATAGGTCAACTTTCGACCGAAAAGTCAATTTTCAGTCAAAATAGTCCGCTTTTGACTAAATGACCAATTATTAACCCAATAAGCCAATCTCTTACAAAAAACTCAACTTTGGTCAAAAAGGTCAATCTTTGACCCAACGACACACCCATTGAACAAATATATCAACTTTTGACCAAAAAATTAACTTCGGTTAAAATAGTTAATCCTTGACCCACTAACCAACCTAGTGACACACTGGTCAACTTTTAACCAAAAAGTCAATTTCTGACCACATGACTAACCGTTGACCTAATAGGCCGACTTTTGACCAAAAAGATAAGTTTTGTCAAAATAATCAATCGTTGACCCAATGATCAACCCATTGACCTAATAGGTTAACTTTTGACCAAAAAGTCAATTTACATCATAATAGTCAATTTTTGACCTAATGCCCAATTATTGACCCAATAAGTCAATCTCTGACTAAAAAGTCAACTTTGGACAAAAAAGTCAACTTTAGTTAAAAAGGTCAACCCTTGACCCAATGACCCAATAGGTCAACTTTTGACTAAAAAGTCAATTTTCGTCAAAATAATTAATTTTTTTCCTAATGACCATCCTCATTGATCCAATAGGTCAACTTTTGACCAAAAAGTCAAATTTGGTTAAAATGGTAAATTTATGACCCAATGACCAACCCATTGTCCCATAAGTCATGTTTCAACTCAAAAGTCAACTATAGTCAAAATAGTTAATTTTGGTTGAAATAGTTAATTTTTGACATAATGACCAATTATTCACCCAATATGTTAATCTCTGACAAAAAAAGTCAACTTTGGTCAAAATGGCCAATCCTCAACCCAATGACCAACTCATTGACCCAATAGGTCAACTTTTGACATAAAAGTTAACTTTAGAAAAAATGGTCAATCCTTGACCCAATGACTCAATATGTCAACTTTTGACAAAAAAGTTCATTTTAGTCAAAATAATAAATTTTTGACCTAATGATCACCCATTAACCCAATAGGTCAACTTTGAACCAAAAGGTCAATTTTGGTGAAAATGGTCAATTTCTGACCAAATGACCAACTCATTGACCTAATAGGTCAACTTTTGACCAGAAACTCAACTTTGGTCTGAATTGGCAATCATTGACTCAATGACAACCTCATTGACCCAATAAATCAACTTTTAACCAAAAAATCAATTTTGGTCAAAATAGTCAATTTTTGACCAAATGACCAATTATTAACCTAATAAGTCAATCTCTTACGAAAAACTCAACTTTGGTCAAAAAGGTCAATCTTTGACCCAACGACAAACCCATTGACCAAATATATCAACTTTTGACCAAAAAGTTAACTTTGGTTAAAATTGTTAATCCTTGACCCACTAACCAACCTAGTGACACACTGGTCAACTTTTAACCAAAAAGTTAATTTCTGACTAGATGACTAACCGTTGACCTAATAGGCCAACCTTTTACCAAAAAGATAAGTTTGGTCAAAATAATCAATCGTTGACCCAATGAACAACCCATTGACCTAATAAGTTTACTTTTGATCAAAAAGTCAATTTACATCATAATAGTCAATTTTTGACCTAATGCCCAATTATTGACCCAATAAGTCAATCTCTGACTAAAAAGTCATCTTTGGCCAAAATGTTTCATCCTTAACCCAAGAACCAACCCATTGAACCAATAGGTCAACTTTTGACAAAAAATTCAACTTTAGTTAAAATGGTCAACCCTTGACCCAATGACCCAATAGGTCAACTTTTGACTAAAATGTTAATTTTCATCAAAATAGTTAATTTTTTACCTAATGACCATCCTCATCGACCCAATAGGTCAACTTTTCACCAAAAAGTCAACTTTGGTCAAAATGTCAACTTTTGACTCAATATGTCAACTTTTGACCAAAAAGTTCATTTTGGTCAAAATAATAAATCTTTGACCTATTGATCACCCATTAACCCAACAGGTCAACTTTGAACCAAAAGGTCAACTTTGGTCAAAATGGTCAATTTCTGACCAAATGACCAGCCCATTGACCTAATAGGTCAACTTTTGACCATAAACTCAACTTTGGTCTGAATTATCAATTTTTGACTCAATGACAAACTCATTGACCCAATAAGTCAATCTCTTACAAAAAACTCAACTTTGGTCAAAAAGGTCAATCTTTGACCCAATGACAAACCCATTGACGAAATATATCAACTTTTGACTAAAAAGTTAACTTTGGTTAAAATGGTTAATCCTTGACCCACTAACCAACCTAGTGACACACTAGGTCAACTTTTAACCAAAAAGTCAATTTCTGACCACATGACTAACCGTTGACCTAATAGGCTAACTTTTGACCAAAAAGATAAGTTTTGGTCAAAATAATCAATCGTTTACCCAATGACCAACCCATTGACCTAATAGGTTAACTTTTGACCAAAAAGTCAATTTACATCATAATAGTCAATTTTTGACCTAATGCCCAATTATTGACCCAATAAGTCAATCTCTGACTAAAAGGTCAACTTTGGCCAAAATGGGCTATCCTTAACCCAATAACCAACCCATTGAACCAATAGTCAACTTCGACAAAAAAGTCAACTTTAGCTTAAAAAGGTCAACCCTCGACCCAAGACCCAATAAGTCAACTTTTGACTAAAAATTCAATTTTCATCAAAGTAGTTAATTTTTGACCTAATGACCATCCTCATTGACCCAATAGGTCAACTTTTGACCAAAAAGTCAACTTTGGTCAAAATGGTAAATTTATGACCCAATGACCAACCCATTGTCAACTTTTGATCAAAAATTCAATTTTGGACAAAATAGTTAATTTTTGACATAATGACCAATTATTGACCTAATATGTTAATCACTGATCAAAATGTTAACTTTGGTCAAAATGGTAAATCCTAGACCCAATAACCAACTCATTGACACAATAGGTTATTTTTGACTAAAAAGTCGACTTGGGACAAAATGGTCAATCCTTGACCCAATGACTCAATAGGTCGACCTTTGACCAAAAAGTCAATTTTGGTCAAAATAATCAATTTTTGACCAAATAGCCACCCATTGACCCAACAGGTTAACTTTGGACCAATAGGTCAACATTGGTCGAAATGGTCAATTTCTGACTCAATGACCAACCCATTGACCCAATAGGTTAAACTTTGACAAAAATGTCAACTTTGGTCAAAATTGTTAATCATTGACCCAATGACAAACTCATTGACCCAATAAGTCAACTTTTAACCAATAAATCAATTTTGGTCAAAATAGTCAATTTTTTACCAAATGACCAATTATTAACCCAATAAGTCAATCTCTTACAAAAAACTCAACTTTGGTCAAAAAGGTCAATCTTTGACCCAATGACAAACCCATTGACCAAATATATCAACTTTTGACCAAAAAGTTAACTTTGGTTAAAATGGTTAATCCTTGACCCACTGACCAACCCAGTGACACACTAGGTCAACTTTTAACCAGAAAGTCAATTTTTGTCAAAATGGTCAATTTTTGATATAATGACCACACCATTGGCCCAACATGTCAACCGTTGATGAAAAAGTCAAGTTTTATCAAAATTGTTAACTTCTGACCAAATGGCCACCCCCTTGACCGAAAAGGTTAGCTTTGGTTAAAATGGTCAATTTCTGACCAGATGACCAACCGTTGACCTAATAGGCTAACTTTTGACCAAACAGTCAAGTTTTGTCAAGATAATCAATCGTTGACCCAATGACCAACCCATTGACCCAATAGGTCAATTTACGTCATAATAGTTAATTTTTGACCTATGCCCAATTATTGACCCAATAAGTCAATCTCTGACTAAAAAGTCAACTTTGGCCAAAATGGTCTATCCTTAACCCAATGACCAACCCATTGAACCAATAGGTCAACTTTTGACAAAAAAAGTCAACTTTGGTTAAAATGGTCAACCCTTGACCCAATGACCCAATAGGTCAACTTTTGACAAAAAAGTCAACTTTCGTCAAAATAGTTAAGTTTTGACCTAATGACCATCCCCATTGACCCAATAGGTCAACTTTTGACCAAAAAGTTAACTTTGGTTAAAATGGTCAATTTATGACCCAATGACTAACCCATTGTCCCAATAGGTCAAGTTTTGACCAAAAAGTTAACTTTGGTCAAAATGATCAATCCTTGACCTAATGACAACACGTTGACCCGATAGGTCAACTTCTGAACAAAAAATCTATTTTGGTCAAAATACTCAATTTTTAATGAAATGACCAATTATTAACCCAATAAGACAATCTGTTACCAAATAGTCAACTTTTGGCAAAATGGTCAATTTTTGACCCAATGACAAACTCATTTACTTAATAAATCAACTTTTGACGAAAAAGTTAACTTTGGTTAAAATGGTTAATTTCTTACCCAATGACTAACCCATTGACCAAACAAGTTAACTTTTTACCAAAAAGTAAACTTTATTTTAAATGATCAATTCTTGGCCCAATGACTAACCTATTGACTCAAAAGGTTAACTTTTGAGTAAAAAGTTAATTTTGGTCAAAAGAGTCAATTTTTTACCTGATGACCGAATAAGTCAATCTTTGTCCAAAAAGTCAACTTTGGTCAAAATGGTCAATCCTTGACCCAATGACCAACCCATTGATCTAACAGTTAACTTTTGACTAAAAAATCAACTTTTGACAAAATGGTGAATCTTGACCCGATGACAAACCCATTGACCCAACAGGTCAACTTTTGGCAAAAAGTCAATTTTGGTCAAAATAGAGAAATTTTAACCTAATGACCACACCATTGACCCAATAGGTTAACTTTTGATCAAAAAGTCAACTTTGGTCACAGTGTTCAATTTCTGACCTAATGACCACACCATTAACCCAATGGGTCAACTTTTGACCAAAAAATTCAATTTTAGTAAAAATGATCAATTTTTTGACCTAATGACCAGTTATCGACCAAATTAGTCAATCTCTGACCAAAATGTCAGCTTTCATCAAAATGGTCAGTCCTTGATCCAATGACCAACGCATTGACCAATAGGTCAACTTTTGACCAAAAAGTCCATTTTCGTTAAAATAGTCAGTTTTTGACCAAATGACCACCCCATTGACCCAATAGATAAACTTTGGTTAATATGGTCAATTTTTTTACCCAACGACTATCTCATTGACCCAATTGGCCAACTTTTGACCAAAAAGTCAACTTTAGTCAAAATGATCAATCCTTAACCCAATGAGGAACCCATTGACCTTATAGGTAAAGCTTTGACCAAAAAGTCAATTTTGGTCAAAATCGTTAATTTTTTACCTAATGACCAATTATTGACCCGATAAGTCAATCTCTGACTAAAAGGTCAACTTTGATAAAAAAAGTTAATCCTTGACCCAATGACCCAATAGGTTAACTTTTGACCAAAAAGTCAACTTTGCTCACAATGATCAATCCTTGACCCAATGACCCAATAGATCAACTTTTGACCAAAAAGTCAACTTTGCTCACAATAATCAATGCTTGACCCAATGACCAACCCATTGACGCAATAGACCAACTTTTGACCAAAAAGTCAATTTTGGTCAAAATAGTCAATTTTTGAGCAATTGACCAATTATTGACCCGATAAGTCAATCTCTGACCAAAATGTCAACTTTGGTCAAAAGGGTCAATCCTTAACCCAATGACCAACCTATTGACCCAATATGTCAACTTTTGAGCAAAAAGTCAATTTTGGTCAAAATTGTCAATCCTTGACCAAACGATTAACCCATTGACCTAGAAGGTCAACTTTTAACCAAAAAGTTAATTTTGGTTAATATAGTCAAGTTTTGACCTAACGACTACCACATTAACCCAATAGGTCAACTTTTGACGAAAAAGTCAACTTAGTCAAAATGGTCAATTTCTAACCCAAGTACCACTCCATTGACCCAATAAGTCAACTTTTGATCAAAAATTTAATTTTGGACAAAATAGTTAATTTTTGACATAATGACCAATTATTGACCCAATATGTTAATCTCATTGACCCAACAGGTTAATATTTGACTAAAAAGTCAACTTGGGACAAAATGGTCAATCCTTGACCCAATGACTCAATAGGTCGACTTTTGACCAAAAAGTCAATTTTGGTCAAAATAATCAATTTTTGACCTAATGGCCACCCATTGACCCAACAGGTTAACTTTGAACCAATAGGTCAACTTTGGTCGAAATGGTCAATTTCTGACTCAATGACCATCCCATTGACCCAATAGGTTACAAAAATATCAACTTTGGTCAAAATTGTCAATCATTGACCCAATGACAAACTCATTGACCCAATATGTCAAATTTTAACCAAAACATCAATTTTAGTCATAATAGTCAATTTTTGACTAAATGACCAATTATTGACTAAATAAGTCAATCACTTACCAAAAAGTCAACTTTGGTAAAAATGGTTAATCTTTGACCGAATGACAAAAACATTACCCAATAGATCAACTTTTGACCAAAAAGTCAATTTTGGTTAAAATGGTTAATCCTTGACCCAATGACCAACTCAGTGACATAGTAGGTCAACTTTTGACCAAAAAGTTAATTTTTGACCTAATGACCACCCCCATTGACCTAAAAGGTTAACTTTGTTATAAATGGTCAATCCTTGACCCATTGACCTAATTGTTCAACCATTTACTAAAAAGTCAGTTTTTGTCAAAATAGTCGATTTTTTATTTAATAACCAATTATTGACACAATAAGTCAGTCTCTAACCAAAAGGTCAACTTTGGTCAAAATAGTCAATCCTTGACCTATTGAGCAATCTATTGACCAATAGGTCAACTTCTGACCAAAAAATCAACTTTGGTCAAAATGGTCAATTCTTGCTCTAATGAACAATCTATTGTCCAAATAAGTCAACTTTTGACCAAAGAGTCAATTTTGGTCAAAATAGTCAATTTTGGTCAAAATAGTCAATTTTTGACCTAATGACCACCCCATTGACCCAAAAGGTCAAATATGGTTAAAATGGTCAATTTCAATCCCAACGACCAATCCATTGACCCAATAGGTCAAGTTTTGACAAAAAAGCCAACTTTGGTCAAAATGATTTATCGTTGACCCAATAGGATAATTTTTGACCAAAAAGTCAATTTTGGTTAAAATAGTCAATTTTTGACTTAATGACCAATTATTGACCCAATAAGTCAATCTCTGACCAAAACGTCAACATTGGTCAGAACGGTCAATCATTGACCTAATGACTAACCCATTGACCCAATAGGTCAACTTTTGACCAAAAAATAAACTTTGGTCAAAATGTTAAATCCTTTACCCAATGACCAATCTATTGACCCAATAGGTCAACTTTTGACCAGAAAGTCAATTTTGGTCGATATAATCAATTATTAACCTACTGACCACTCCATTGACACAATCAATCAACTTTTGACATAAAAGTCAACTTTGGTTAAAACGGTCATATTCTGACCCAATGACCAACTCATTGACCCTATTGGTCAACTTTTTTACAAAAAAGTCAACTTTGGTCAAAATGGTATATCCTTGACCCAATGATCAACCCACTGTCCCAAATGGACAACTTTTCCCCAAATTGTCAATTTTGGTTAAAATTTTCAATTTTTGGCCTAATGACCACCTTAGTGACCCAATAGATCAACTTTTGACTAAAAAGTCAACTTTGGTCAACATGGTAAATTTCTGACACAATGACCACCTCATTGCCCAATTGGACAACTTTTGACCTAATATTCAATTTTGGTCAAAATAATCAATTTTTGAAGTAATGACCAACCCATTGACCCAACAGGTCAACTTTTGACCCAAAAGTCAAATTTTGGTTAAAAAGTTCAATATGTGACCCAATGACCAACCCATTGACCCAACAGGTCAACTTTTGACCAAAAAGTCAACTTCGATCAAAATGGTCAATCCTTGACCAAATGACCAACCCATTGAATTAGTTGGTCAACTTTTGATCAAGAAGTCAATTTTGGTCGAAATAGTAAATGACCAATTATTGAGCTAATAAGTCAATCTCTGACCAAAAAGTTAACTTGTTCAAAACGATCAATTCTTGACCCATGACCAACCCATTGACTCAATAGGTCAACTTTTAACTAAAAAGTCAACTTTGGTCAAAATAGTCAATCCTTGATCCAATGGCCAACCCATTGACCCAATAATTTAACTTTGGAAAAAAGTGAATTTTGGTCAAAATAGTCAATTTTTCACCTAACGATCTCCCCATTGACCCAATAGGTCAACTTTGGTTAATATGGTAAATTTCTGAACCAACGACTAACGCAATAACCCAATAGGCTAACTTTTAACAAAAAAGTCAACTTTAGTCAAAATGATCAATTCTTCACCCAATAACCAATCCATTGCCCCATTAGGCTAACTTTTGACCAAAAAGTCAATTTTTGTCAAAATAGTCAATTTTTTACCCATTGACCAATTATTGACCCGATAAGTCAATCTCTGATCAAAAGGTCAACTTTGGTAAAAAAAGCCTTTCCTTAACCCAATGACCAACCCATTGCCCGATAGGCCAACTTATGACTAAAAAGTTAAGTTTGGCCATAATGATCAATCCTTGACCCAACGACTAACTGATTAACCCAATAGATCAACTTTTGACCAAAAAGTCAATTTTGGTTAAAATGGTCAATTTCTGATCAAATTACCACCCCATTGACTCAATGAGTCAACTTTTGATCCAAAATTGAATTTTGGTAAAAATAGTCAATTTTTGACCTAATGACCACTTATTACCCCAATAAGTCAATATCTGACTAAAAAGTCAACTTTGGTCAAAATGGTCAATCCTTGACCCAATGACACCCGTTGACCTAATTGGTCAACGTTTGACCAAAAAATCAACTTTGGCCAAAATGGTCAATCCTTGACCCAATGACCAACCCATTAACCCAATTGGTCAACTTTTGACCAAGAAATCAATTTTGATCAAAATTGTCAATTTTTGACCTAATGACCACCTCATTGACCTAAATAAATCACTTTTGACCTAAAAGTCAACTTTGGTTTAAATGGTCAATTTCTCACATAATGACCACCCAATTGACCTAATGGGTTAATTTTTGACAAAAAATTCAATTTTGGTCAAAATAATCAATTTTTGAAGTAATGACAAATTAATGACCCAATAAGTAAATCTCTGACTAAAAAGTTAACTTTGGTCAAAATGGTTAATCCTTGACCTAATGACCAACCCATTAACCCAATATGTCAACTTTTGACCAGAAAAGTCAACTTTGGTGAAAATGGGCAATCATAGACCCAAAGACCAACTCATTGACTCATTAGTTCAACTTTTGACCAAAAAATCAATTTTGGTCAAAATAGTCAATTTTTGACCTAATGACCAACTATTAACCCAGTAAGTCAATTTCTGATGAAAAAGTCAACTTTGGTCAATCCTTGACTCAATGACGAACCTATTGGCCCAATAGGTCAACCTTTGACCGAAAAGTCAACTTTGGTCAAAATATTAAATCCTTAACCTAAAGACCAACACATTGTCCTAATAGGTCAAGTTTTAACCAAAAAGTCAATTTTGGTCAAAATAGTGAATTTTTTAATTAATGACCAATTATTGACCAAATAAGTCAATCTCTAACCAAAAAGTCAACTTTGGTCCAAATCGTCAATCCTTGACCCAATGACCAACCCATTAACCAATAGGACAACTTTGGACCAAAAAGTTAACTTTAGTTGAAATGGTTAATCCTTGACCCAAGAACCGACCCATTGACAAAAATAGGTCAACTCTTGACCCAAAAAAATAGTTTTGGTAAAAATAGTCAATTTTTGACCTAAGGACCACCCTATTGACCCAATAGGCCAACTTTTTACCAAAAATCAACTTTGGTCAAAATGGTCATATGCTGATCCAATAACCACCCCATTTACCCAATAGGTAAACATTTGAACAAATTTCAATTTTAGTAAAAGTAGTCAATTTTTGACATAATGACCAATTGTTGACCCAATAAGTCAATCTCTAACAAAAAAAAATTTTCTCAAAATGGTCAATCATTGACCCAATGACCAACCCTTTGACCTAATAGGTCAACTTTTGACAAAAAATTCAAAATGGTCAATCCTTGATCCAATGTCCAACCCATTCACCCAATAGGTCAACTTTTGAACAAAAAGTCAATTTTGGTCAAAATAGTCAATTTTTGACCTAATGACCAACTATTAACCAAGTCAATTTTTGATCAAAAAGTCAACTTTGGTCAAAATGATCAATCCTCGACTCAATGACCAGCCCATTGGCCCAATAGGTCAACTTTTTACTAAAATGTTAACTTTACTCAAAATGTTAAATCCTTGACTCATGACCAAACCATTGACCTAATATGTCAACTTTTGATCAAAAAGTTAATTTTGGTCAAAATAGTCAATTTTTGACCTAATGACCAATTATTAACCTAGTAAGTCAATTTTTGACTAAAAAGTCAACTTTGGTCAAAATGATCAATCCTCGACTCAAGACCAACCCATTGGCCCAATAGGTTAACTTTTTACCAAAAAGTTAACTTTAGTCAAAATGCTAAATCCTTGACCCATGACCAAACCATTGACCTAATATGACAACTTTTGACCAAAAGTCCTTTTTGGTCAAAATTGTCAATTTTTGAATTAATGACAAATTATTAACCCAATAAGTAAATCTCTGACCAACCAGTTAACTTGGGTCCAAATCGTTAATCCTTGAACCAATGACCAACCCGTTGACCTAATAGGTCAACTTTTGACCAAAAACTTAACTTTTGTAGAAATAGTCAATCCTTAACCCAATGTCCAACCCATTGACCAAACTTAGTCAATTTTTGACCCAAAAAATCAACTTTGGTCAAAATAGTCAATTTTTGACCTAACGATCACCCTATTAACACAATAGGTCGACTTTTTTTAAAAAAATCAACTTGGTCAAAATTGTCACATTCTGACCTAATAACCACCCCATTTACCCAATAGGTGAACATTTGAGCAAAATTCAACTTTGGTAAAAATAGTCAATTTTTGACCTAATGACCAATAATTGACCCAACAAGTCAATCTCTGACTAAAAAGCCAACTTTGGTCAAAATGGTCAATCATTGACCCAATGACCAACCCATTGACCTAATATGTCAATTTTTGGCAAAAAAAAGCCAAAATGGTCAATCATTGACCCAATGTCCAACCCATTAACCCAATAAGTCAAGTTTAGACCAAAAAGTCAATTTTAGTCAAAATAGTCAATTTTTTATCTAATGAAGTTAACTTTTGACCAAAAAGTCAACTTTGGTCAAAATGGTCAATTTATGACCCATTGACCAACCCACTGACCCAATAAGTCAAATTATGACCAAAAAGTCAACTTTGGTCAAAATGATCAAATCCTTGACCAATAAACTAAGCCATTATCCTAATAGGCCAATTATTGACCTAATAAGTCAATCTCTTACTAAAAAGTCAACTTTGGTCAAAATGGTCAATCTTTGACCCAAAGACCAACCCATTTACCCAATAGGTCAACTTTTGACCAAAAAGTCAATTTTGGTCAAAATGGTCAATTTTTGACCCAAAGACCAACCCATTGACCCAATAGGTCAACTTTCGACCAAAAAGTCAATTTTGATCAAAATGCTCAATCCTTAAACCAATGACCAACCCTTTGACCTAATAGGTAAACCTTTGACCCAAAATGTAAACTTTGGTCAAAATATTCAATTTCAACCAATGACCAACCCATCAATCTAACAGTCAACCTTCAACAAGAAGTCTACTTTGGTCAAAATGGTCAATCCTTGACCCAATACCAACCCATTGTCCCAATAGGTCAACTTTTGACCAAAAAGTCAATTTTGGTCAAAATAGTTAATTTTTAACCTAATGACTAATTGTTGATCCAATAATTTATTCTCTGAGCAAAAAGTCAACTTTGGTCAAAATGGTCAATCCTTCACCCAATGACCAACTCATTGACCCAATAGGTCAACTTTTGACCAAAAAGTCAACTTTAGAAAAAATGGTCAATCCTTACCCAATGACTCAATAGGTCAACTTTTGACCAAAAAATAATTTTGGTCAAAATAATTAATTTTTGTCATATTGATCTCCCATTAACCCAACAAGTCAACTTTGGACCAAATTACCAACCATTAACACAGCAGGTCAACTTTTGACCGAAAACTCACTGTGGTCAAAATAGTCAATCATTGACCCAATGACAAACTCATTGACCCAACAGGTTAACATTTAACTAAAAAATCAATTTTAGTTAAAGTAGTCAATTTTTGACCAAAATGACCAATTATTGACCCAATAAGTCAATCTCTTACCAAAAAGTCAACTTTGGTCAAAAAGGTCAATCTTTGACCTAATGACAAACTCATTGACCAAATATATCAACTTTTGACCAAAAAAGTTAACTTTGGTTAAAATGATAGATTGACCTAATGACGAGCCCATTGACCAAATATATCAACTTTTGACCAAAAAATTAACTTTGGTTAAAATGGTTAATCCTTGACCCAATGAGCAACCCAGTGACACAATAGGTTAATTTTGACCAAAAAGACAATTTTGGTCAAAATGATCAATTTTTGACCTAATGACTACACCATAGACCAAATAAGTCCACTTTTGACCAAAAAGTCTAGTTTGGTCAAAATTTTCAATTTATGACCTAATGACCACCACAATGACCCAATTGGTTAGCTTTGGTTAAAATGGTCAATTTCTGACCAGATGACCAACCGTTGACCTATTAGGTCAACTTTTGACCAAAAAATCATGTTTTGTCAAAATGATACATCGTTGGCCGAATGACCAACCCATTCACCCAACAGGTCAACTTTTGATCAAAAGGTCAATTTTTATCATAATAGTCAATTTTTGACCTAATGACTAATTATTAACCCAATAAGTCAATCTCCGACAAAAAAGTCAACTTTGGCCAAAATTATTTATCTTTAACCCAAGGACCAACACAATGACTAATAGGTCAACTGTTGACGAAAAAAGTTAATTTTCGTCAGAATAGTTAATTTTTGACCTAAGGACCACTCCCATTGACTCAATTGGTCAACTTTTGACCAAAAAGTCAATTTTGATCAAAATGATCAATTTCTGACCCAATGAACAACCCATTGTCCTAATAGGTCAACTTTTGACCAAAAAGTCAACTTTAGTCAAAATGATCAATCCTTGACCTAATAACCAACCCGTTGACCCAATAGGCCAACTTCTAAACACAAAATCTATTTTGGTCAAAATAGTCAATATTTTACCTAATGACTATTTATTTACCAAAAAGTCAACTTTTGTTAAAATGATCAATTCATGACTCAATGACCAACCCATTGAACTAAAAGGCCAACTTTTGACCAAAAAAGTTAATTTCGGTCAAAATAGTCAAATTTTTACCTATTGACTAATTATTGATCGAATATGCCATTTTTTGACCAAAAAGTTAACTTTGGTCAAAATTGTCAATCCTTGACCCAATAACCAAACCACTGATCCAATAGTCAACTTTTGACCAAAAAATTAACTTTAGTCAAAATGTTGAATCTTGACCTAATGACCAACCATTTGACTCATAGGTCAACTTTTGACAAAAAAGTTAATTTTCGTCAAAATAGTCAAGTTTTTACCTAATGACCACCTGATTAACACAATAGGTCAACTTTTGACAAGAAAATTAAGTTTGGTCACAATGGTCAATTTCTGACCCAATGACCACCTAATTGACCCAATGGGTCAACTTTGGACCAAAAATTTTAATTTTGGAAAAAATAGTTAATTTTTAACCCAATGACCAATTATTGACCAAATAAGTCAATCTTTGACCAAATAAGTCAATCTCTGACAAAAAAGTCAACTTTGGTCAAAATAGTCAATCCTTGACCCAATGACCAACCGATTAAACCAATAGGTCAACTTTCGACCAAAATTGTCGACTTTGGTCAACATGGTCAAACCTTGAACCAATGACCAAAATTGGTCAACTTTTGACCAAAAAGTTCATTTTGGTCAAAACAATCAATTTTTGACTTAATGACCACTCATTAACCCAATAGGTCAACTTTTGACCAAAAAGTCAACTTTGGTCAAAATGATGAATTTCTAACTCAATGAAAAATCCATTGACCCAATATGTTAACTTTTCACAAAAAAGTCAACTTTGGTCAAAATGGTGAATCCTTAACCCAATGACCAACCATTTGAAGCAATAGATCAACTTTTAACTAAAAAGTTAATTTTGGTCAAAATAGTCAATTTTTGACGTGATGATTAATTATTGACCAGATAGGTTAACTTTTGACCTAAATGTCAACTGGTCAAAATGGTATATCCTTGACCCAAGGACCAACCATTGACCCAATATTTGTACTTTTGACCAAAAAGTCAACTTTGGCCACAATGTACAATCCTTGACCCAATGTCCAACCCATTGAACCAATATGTCAACTTTTGGCCCAAAAATTAACTTTAGTCAAAATGGTCAATTTCTAATCCAATAAGCACCCAATTGACCCAATGGGTGAACTTTTGACTAAATATTCAATTTTGGTCAAAATAGTCAATTTTTGACCTAATGACTTATTATTGCCCCAGTAAGTCAATCTCTGACTAAAAAGTCAACTTTGGTCAAAATGGTTAATCCTTGGCCCAACGACCCCCATTGACCTAATTGGACAACTTTTGACCAAAAAGGTCAACTTTGGTCAAAATGGTCAATCCTTGACCCAATGACCAACACATTGACTCAATAGGTCAACTTTGGACCAAAAAGTCAGTTTCAGTCAAAATAACTAATTTTTGACCTAATGGCCACTCATTGACCCTATAGGTCAACTTTTGCCCAAAAACTTAACTTTGTCAAAATGGTCAATTTCTGACCCAATGACCAACCCACTAACCTAATAGGTCAACTTTTGACCAAAAAGTCAACTTTGGCCAAAATGGTCAATCCTTGACCCAATGACCAACCCATTAACCCAATTGGTCATATTTTGACCAAAAAATTAATTTTGGTTAAAATTATCAATTTTTGATCTAATGACCACCACAATGACCTAAATAAATCAACCTTTGACCAAAAAGTTAACTTTGGTCGAAATAGTCAATTTCTGACACAATGACCACCCAATTGACCCAACGGGTCAATTTTTTACAAAAAAATAAATTTTGGTCAAATTAATCAATTTTTCAAGTAATGACCAATTAATGACCCAATAAGTAAATCTCTGACCAAAAAATGAACTTTGGTCAACATGGTCAATCCTTGACCTAATGACCAACCCATTAACCCAACAGGTCAACTTTTGACCAAAAAAGTCAACTTTGGTCAAAATGGGCAATCCTTGACCCAATGACCAACCCATTGACCCATTAGTTTAACTTTTGAGCAAAAAAATTAATTTTGGTCAAAATAGCCAAATTTTGACCTAATGACCAATTATTAACCCAATAAATTTATTTCTGATGAAAAAGTCAACTTTGGTCAATCCTTGACTCAATGACGAACCCATTGGCCCAATAAGTCAACTTTTAACCAAAAAGTCAACTTTGGTGAAAATAGTAAATCCTTTACCGACTGACCAACACATTAACCTAATAAATCAAGTTTTAACCAAAAATTCAATTTTGGTCAAAATAGTGAATTTTTGAATTTATGACCAATTATAGACCAAATAAGTTAATCTCTGACCAAAAAGTCAACTTTGGTCCAAATCGTCAATCCTTGACCTAATGACCAACCCAATGATCCAATAGGTCAACTTTTGACCAAAAAGTTAACTTTAGTCGAAATGGTTAATCTTTCACCCAAGGACCAACCCATTGACCAAAATAGGTCAACTCTTGACCCAAGAAAACAGTTTTGGTCAAAATAGTCAACTTTTGACCTAAGGACCACCCTATTGACCCAATAGGTCAACTTTTTACCAAAAATTAACTTTTGTCAAAATGGTCATATGCTGACCAAATAACCACCCCATTTAACCAATAGTTAAACATTTGTCCAAATTTCAATTTTGGTAAAAATAGTTAATTTTTGACCTAATGACCAATTGTTGACCCAATAAGTCAATCTTTGACAAAAAAGAAAATTTTGGTCAAAATGGTCAATCATTGACCCGAATGACCAATCCATTGACCCAATAGGTCAACTTTTAACAAAAAAGTCAAAATGGTCAATCCTTGACCCAATGTCCAACCCATTAACCCAATAGGTCAACTTTTGACCGAAAAGTCAATTTTTGTCAAAATAGTCAATTTTTGACCTAATGACCAATTATTAACCTAGTAAGTCGATTTTTGACCAGAAAGTCAACTTTGGTCAAAATAATCAATCCTTGACTCAATGACCAACCCATCGTACCAACAGTCGACTTTTTACCAAAAAGTTAACTTTAGTCAAAATGGTAAATCTTAATCCAATGACCAAACCATCGACTTAATCAGTCTACTTGACTAAAAAGTTAATTCTGTAAAAATAATACTTAATTAATGACGAATTATCAATCTAATAAGTCAATCTCGACTAACAAGTTAACTTTGGTCCAAATCGTTAATCCTCGACCTATCGACCAACCCATCAATCTCAAAAGGTCAACTTTTGACCAAAAAGTTAACTTTTGTCGAAATGGTCAATCCTTGATCCAATGTCCAACCTATTGACCGAAATAACTCAATTTTGACCTAACAAATCAATTTTGGTCAAAATAATCAATTTTTCACCTAACTATCACCCTATTGACCCAATAGGTCTACTTTTTTTCTAAAAAATCAACTTGGTCAAAATGGTCATATTCTGACCCAATAACCACTCCATTTACCCAATGGATCAACATTTGAGCAAAATTAACTTTGATAAAAATAGTCAATTTTTGACCTAATGATCAATTATTGACCGAACAAGTCAATCTCTGACTAAAAGGACAACTTTGGTCAAAATAGTCAATCCTTGACCCAATGACGAACCCATTGACATAATATGATAATTTTTGACAAAAAAGTCAAAATTGTCAATCCTTGACCCAATGTCCAACCCATTAACCCAATAGGTCAACTTTAGACCAAAAAGTCAATTTTAGTAAAAATAGTCAATTTTTTACCTAATGAAATTAACTTTTGACCAAAAAGTCAACTTTGGTCAAAATGGTCAATTTATCACGCATTAACCAACCCATTGACCCAATAAGTCAAATTATGACAAAAAAGTCAACTTTGGTCAAAATGATCAAATCCTTCACCAATTGACCAAGACATTGACCCAACAGACCAATTATTGACCAAATAAGTCAATCTCTTACTAAAAAGTCAACTTTGGTCAAAATGGTCAATCCTTGACCCAAAGATCAACCCATTGACACAATAGGTCAACTTTTGACCAAAAATTTAATTTTGGTCAAAATGGTCAATCCTTGACCCAAAGACCAACCCAATGATCTAATAGGTCAGCTTTTGACCAAAAACTCAATTTTGGTCAAAATGCTCAATCCTTAAACCAATGACCAACCCTTTGACCTAATAGGTGAACTTTTGACCTAAAAAGTAAACTTTGGTCAAAATGTTCAATTTTTGAACCAATGACCAACCCATTGACCCAATAGGTCAACTTTTGAACAATAAGTCAACTTTGGTCAAAATGGTCAATCCTTGACCCGATGACGAACTCATTGACCCAATAGGGCAACTTGTGACCAAAAAGTCAATTTTGATCAAAATAGTTAATTTTTAACCTAATGACCAATTATTGACCCAATAAGTTAATCTCTGAGCAAAAAGTCAACTTTGGTCAAAATGGTCAATCCTTGACCTAATGACCAACTCATTGACTCAATAGGTCGACTTTTAACTAAAAAGTCAACTTTGGAAAAAAAATGATCAATCCTTGACCCAATGACTCAATAGGTCAACTTTTGAACAAAAAATCAATTTTGGTCAAAATAATTAATTTTGTCCTATTGATCGTCCATTTACTCAACAAGTCAACTTTGGACCAAAAGGTCAACCTTAGTCGAAATGGTCATTTTCTTACCAAATGACCAACCCAATGACCCCATAGGTCAACTTTTGACCGAAAACTCACTGTGGTCAAAATAGTCAATCATTGACCCAATGACAAACTCATTGACCCAACATGTCAACTTTTAACTAAAACATCAATTTTAGTCAAAATAGTTAATTTTTGACCAAATGACTAATTATTGACCCAATAAGTCAATCTCTTACCAAAAAGTCAACTTTGGTCAAAAAGGTCAATCTTTGACCCAATGACAAACTCATTGACCAAATATATCAACTATTGACCAAAAAGTTAACTTTGGTTAAAATGGTTAATCCTTGACGCAATTTGCAACCCAATGACACATCAGGTCAATTTTTGACCAAAAAGACAATTTTGGTCAAAATGGTAAATTTTTGACCTAATAACTACACCATTAGCAAAATAGGTCAACTTTTGACCAAAAAGTCTAGTTTGGTCGAAATTGTCAATTTCTGACCTAATGACCACCCCATTGACCCAATAGATTAGCTTTGGTTAAAATGCTTAATTTCTGACCAGATGACCAACCGTTGACCTATTAGGTCAACTTTTGACCAAAAAATCAAGTTTGATCAAAATGATACATCATTGGCTCAATGACTAACCCTTTCACCCAACAGATCAACTTTTGACTAAAAAGTCAATTTTTTGTCGTAATAGTCAATTTTTGACCTAATGACCAATTATTAACCCAATAAGTCAATCTCCGACAAAAAGTCAACTTTTGCCAAAATGGTCTATCCTTGACCCAATGACCAATGCATTGAACCAATTGGTCAACTTTTGACAAAAAAGTCAACTTTGTTTAAAATGGTCAACCCTTAATTGACCCAATGACCAATAGGTCAACTGTTGACAAAAAGTCAATTTTCGTGAAAGTAGTTAATTTTTAACCTAATGTGCACCACATTGACCCAAATGGTCAACTTTTGACCAAAAAGTCAACTTTTGTCAAAATGATCAATTTCTGACCCAATGAACAACCCATTGTGCCAATAAGTCAAATTTTGACCAAAAAGTCAACTTTGGTCAATATGATCAATCATTGACCTAATCACCAACCCGTTCACCAAATAAGCCAACTTTTGAACACAAAATCTATTTTGGTTAAAATAGTCAATTTTTGACCTAATGACCAATTATTGACCCCAATAAGTCAATTTTAGTCAAAATTGTCAATCTTTGACCCAATAATAATCACATTTACCCAATATGTTAACTTTTGACGAAAAAGTTAACTTTAGTTAAAATGGTCAATTTTTAGGTGAACTTTTACCAAAAAGTCAACTTTTGTTAAAATGATCAATTCATGACTCAATGACCAACCTATTGACCCAAAAGGTCAACTTTTGACCAAAAAAGTTAATTTCAGTCAAGATAGTCAATTTTTTACCTATTGACTAATTATTGACAGAATAAGTCAATCTTTGACCAAAAAGTAAACTTTTGTCAAAATGGTCAATTTCTGACAAAATGACTACCCAATTGACCCATTGGATCAATTTTTTTACAAAAAACTTAATTTTGGGCAAGATAATCAATTTTTGAAGTAATGACCAATTAATGACCCAATAAGTAAATCTCTGACCAAAAAGTCAACTTTGGTCAAACTGGTCAATCATTGACCTAATGACCAACCCATTATCCCAATAGGTCAACTTTTGACAAAAAAGTCAACTTTGGTCAAAATGGGTAATCCTTGACCCAATGACCAAGCCATTGACCCATTAGTTTAACTTTTGACCAAAAAACCAATTATTAACCTAGTAAGTCAATTTTTGATGAAAAAGTCAACTTTGGTCAATCCTTGACTCAATGACGAACCCATTGGCCCAATAAGTCAACTTTTGACTGAAAAGTCAACTTTGGTGAAAATAGAAAATCCTTTACTGAATGACCAACACATTGACCTAATAGATCAAGTTTTAACAAAAAAGTTAATTTTGGTCAAAATAGTGAATTTTTGAATTAATGACCAATTATTGACCAAATAAGTCAATCTCTGACCAAAAAGTTAACTTTGGTCCAAATCGTCAATCCTTGACCCAATGACCAACACAATGATCCCATAGGTTAACTTTTGACCAAAAATTTAACCTTAGTCGAAATGGATAATCCTTCACCCAAGGACCAACACATTGACCAAAATAGGTCAACTCTTGACCTAAGGACCACCCTATTGACCCAATAGAAATTTGTTACCAAAAATTCAACTTTGGTCAAAATGGTCATGTCTGACCAAATAACCACCCCATTTACCTAATAGGTCAACATTTGACCAAATTTCAATTTTGGTAAAAATAGTCAATTTTTGACCTAATGACCCATTGTTGACCAAATAAGTCAATCTTTGACGAAAAAGAAAATTTTGTCAAAATGGTCAATCATTGACCTAATGACCAACCCATTGACCTAATAGGTCAACTTTTGACAAAAAAGTAAAAAAGGTCAATCCTTGACCCAATGTCCAACCCAATAACCCAATAGGTCAATTTTTGAACAAAAAGTCAATTTTAGTCAAAATAGTTAATTTTTGACCTAATGACCAATAATTAACCTAGTAAGTCGATTTTTGACCAAAAAGTCAACTTTGGTCAAAATGATCAATCCTTGACTCAATGACCAACCCATTGGCCCAATAGGTCAACTTTTTACCAAAAAGTTAACTTTAGTCAAAATGGTAAATCCTTGACCCAATGACCAAACCATTGACCTAATAGTTCAACTTTTGACCAAAAAGTCAATTTTGGTCAAAATAGTCAATTTTTGGATTAATGACGAATTTTTGACCCAATAAGTCAATCTCTGATCAACAAGTTAACTTTGGTCGAAAACGTTAATCCTTGACCCATTGACCAACCCATTGACCCAATAGGTTAACTTTTGACAAAAAAGTTAACTTTTGTCAAAATGGTCATTCTTTGACTTATTGTCCAACCCATTGACACAAATAAGTCAACTTTTGACCCAAAAAATCAATTTTTGTCAAAATAATCAATTTTTGACCAAAGGATCACACTATTGAACCAATAGGCTAACTTTTTTCCAAAAAATCAACTTGGTTAAAATGGTCATATTCTGACACAATAGCCACCCCATTTACCCAATGGGTCAACATTTGAACAAAATTCAACTTTGGTAAAAATAATCAATTTTTAACTTTATGATCAATTATTGACCCAACAAGTCAATCTCTGAGTAAAAAGACAACTTTGGTAAAAAAGGTCAATCCTTGACCCAATGACCAACCCATTGACCTAATATGACAATTTTTGACAAAAAGGTCGAAATGGTTAATCATTGACCCAATGTCCAACCCATTAACCCAATAGGTTAACTTTAGACCAAAAAGTGAATTTTAGTCAAAATAGTTAATTTTTTATCTAATGAAGTTAGCTTTTGACCAAAAAGTCAACTTTGGTCAAAATGGTCAATTTATCACGCAATGACTAACTCATCGACCCAATAAGTCAACCTATGACCAAAAAGTCAACATTGGTCAAAATCATCAAATCCTTGACTAATTGACCAATACATTGACCCAACAGGCCAATTAGTGACCCAATAAGTCAATCTCTTACCCTAAAGTCAACTTTGGTCAAAATGGTCAATCCTTGACCCAAAGACCAACCCATTGACACAATAGGTAAACTTTTGACCAAAAAGTTAATTTTGGTCAAAATGGTCAATCCTTTACCCAAAGACCAACCCATTTACCCAAAAGGTCAACTTTTGACCAAAAAACTAATTTTGGTCAAAATACTCAATCCTTAAACCAATGACCAACCCATTGACCTAATAGATAAACTTTTGACCCAAAAAGTCAACTTTGGTCAAAATGATCAATTATTGACCCAATGACCAACCCATTGACCCAATAGGTCAACCTTTGAACAATAAGTCAACTTTGATCAAAATGGTCAATCCTTGACCCAATGACTAATCCATTGACCTAATAGATCAACTTTTGACCAAAAAGTAAATTTTGTTCAAAATAATTAATTTTTGATCGAATGACGAATCATTGACCCAATAAGTCAATCTCTGACTAAAAAGTCAACTTTGGTCAAAATGGTTAATCCTTGACCCAATGACCAACCCCAAGACCCGATAGATCAACTTTTGACCAAAAAATCAATTTTGGTCAAAAATCAATTTTGGTTAAAAAAGTCAACCTCGGTCAAAATAGTCAATCCATGACCCAATGACCACCACGTTGACCCAATATGTTAACTTTTTACCAAAAAGTCAATTTTTGTCTAAATAGTAATTTTTGGTCAAAATAGTCAATTTTTGACCTAATGACCAATTATTGTCTCAATAAGTCATTCTCTGACAAAAATTTAACTTTGGTCAAAATGGTCAATCCTTGATCCAATGGCCAACCCCTTGACCCAATAGGTCAACTTATTACCAAAAAGTCAACTTTGGTCAAAATGGTCAATCCTTGACCAAATGATCAACCCATTGATCCAATAGGTGAACTTTTGACCAAAAAGTCAAATTTGGACAAAATTATCAACTTTTGACCTAATGACCACCCAAATGACCTAATGGGTCAAATTCTTACCAAAATATCAATTTCGGTCAAAATGGTCAATCCATGATACAATGGCATGCCCATTGACCCAATAGATCAAATTTTGACAAAAAAGTAAATATTGGTCAAAATTTTTGATTTAATGATTAATTGTTGACCCAATAGGTCAACTTTTGTCGTAGAAGTCAAATTTGGCCACAATGAACAATCCTTGATTCAATGACCAACCCATTGACCTAATAGATCACTTTTACCAAAAAAATTAATTTTGGTCAAAATAGTCAATTTTTGGCCTCATTAGCACACATTGATCCAATGAGTCAACTTTTGACCAAAACGTCAACTTTGGTCAAAATGGTCAATTTCTGATTTAATGACCAACCCATTGACCAAACAGGTCAACTTTTGACCAAACAGGTCAACTTTTGACCAAAAAAGTCAACTTTGTTCAAAATGTTCAACTCTTGACTCATTTACCAACTTATTGACATAATAGGTCAACTTTTGAAAAAAAAAATCAATTTGGTCAAAATTGTCAATTTTTGACAAAATGACCAATTGTTGACCCAATAAGTTTATCGCTGACCAAAAACTCATCTTTGGTTATAATGGTCAATCCTTGACCCAATGACCAATTCATTGACGCAATAGTTCAACTTTTGAGTAAAAAGTCAGTATTGGTCAAAATAGTTAATTTTTTATTTAATGACAAATTATTGACCCAATAAGTCAGTCTCTATCCAAAAAGTCAACTTTGGTCAAAATAATCAATCCTTGACCCAATGGGAAAAAAATTGCTTACGTAAACCGTACGCAGGAGCTGCGTGCTGAATGAGGTACACGGAGGTTACAATCGGGTTACAATCGGGTTACAAGCGAGCTGTAACCCCATTGTACTCTCCATGCAACTCACTTGTAAACTGTGCGCTCATATTGTAACCTTTGTAACCTACAACTAGATGAAATAGGAGCACGCAATGGGGTACACGGAAGTTACAATCGGGTTACAATCGGGTTACAAGCGAGTTGTAACCCATTTGTACCCTCCAAGTAACTCACTTGTAACCTGCGTGCTCATATTGTAACCTTTGTAAAATAGGAGCGCACATGTTACAAGTGAGTTACATGGCTCGCTTGTAACTCGATTGTAACCAAATTGTAACCTCCGTGTACCTCATTCCACACGCAGCTCCCACATACGGTTTACGTATTTAATTTTTTTCTGACCCAATGACCAACCCATTGACCCAAAAAGTGAACTTCTGACCAAAAAATGAACTTTGGTCAAAATGGTCAATTCTTGACCTAATGACCAACCCAATGACAAATTATGTCAACTTTTGACCAAAAATACAATTTTGGTCAAAATAGTTAATTTTTGACCTAATGATCACCCCATTGACCAAATAGGTCTAATTTGGTTAAAATGGTCAATTTCTGTCCCAACGACCAACTCATTGACCCAAAAGGTCAAGTTTTGACCAAAAAGTCAACTTTGGTTAAAATTATCTATCGTTGACCCAATGACCAACCCATTTACCCAAAAGGTCAACTTTTGGCCAAAAAGCTAATTTTGGTCAAAATACTCAATCCTTAAACCAATGACCAACCCATTGACCTAATAGATAAACTTTTGACCCAAAAAGTTTACTTTGGTCAAAATGGTCAATTATTGACCCAATGACCAACCCATTGACCCAATAGGTCAACCTTCGAAAAATAAGTTAACTTTGGTCAAAATGGTCCATCCTTGACCCAATGACTAATCCATTGACCTAATAGGTCAACTTTTGACCAAAAAGTAAATTTTGTTCAAAATAATTAATTTTTGATCGAATGACGAATCATTGACCCAATAAGTCAATCGCTGACTAAAAAGTCAACTTTGGTCAAAATGCTTAATCCTTGACCCAATGACCAACCCCAAGACCCGATAGACTAACTTTTGACCAAAAAAGCAATTTTGGTTAAAAAAGTCAACCTCGGTCAAAATAGTCAATCCATGACTAGACCACCACGTTGACCCAATCTGTTAACTTTTTACCAAAAATTCAATTTTTTTGTAAATAGTCTTTTTTGGTCAAAATAGTCAATTTTTGATCTAATGACTAATTATTGTCCCAATAAGTCATTCTCTGTCAAAAATTTAACTTTGGTCAAAATGGTCAATCCTTGATCCAATGGCCAACCCCTTGACCCAATAGGTCAACTTATTACCAAAAAGTCAACTTTGGTCAAAATGGTCAATCTCGACCAAATGATCAACCCATCGATCCAATAGGTGAACTTTCGACCAAAAAGTTAAATTCGACAAAATTATCAACTTCGACCTAACAACCAATCCCATCGACCCAAGTGGTCAACTTCGACTAAAAATCAACTTTAGTCAAAATGGTCAATTTCTGACCCAATGACCAACCAATTGACCCAATAGGTCAACTTAAGACCAAAAAGCCAACTTTGGTGAAAAAGATCAATCCTTGACCCAATGACCAACCCATTGACTCAATACGTCAATATTTGACCAAGAAGTCAATTTCGGCCAAAATTGTCAATTTTTGACCTAATGACCAATTATTGACAATAAGTCAATCTCTTACCAAAAAGTCAACTTTGGCCAAAATGGTCAATCCTTGACCCAAAGACCAACCCATTGATCCAATAGGTTAACTTTTGACCAAAAAGTCAATTTTGGTCAAAATAATCAATTTTTGAACCAATGACCAACCCATTGACCTTATAGGTCAACTTTTGACAAAAAAATCATTTTTGCTCAAAATAGTCATTTTTTAACCTAATGACCATCTCATTAACCCAATAGGTCAACTTTTGACCAAAATGTCAACTTTGATCAAAATGGTCAATTTCTGACCCAATGGCCAACCTATTGACCCAATAGGTCAACTTTTGACCAAAAAGTCAACTTTGGTCAAAATGGTCAATCCTTGACCCAATGACTAATCTGTTGACCCAATAGGTAAACTTTTTACCAAAACGTCAATTTTTAGTCAAAAAAGTCGAATTTTGACCTAATGACCAATTATTGACCGAATAAGTCAATCTCTAGCCAAAAAGTCAACTCTAGTAAAAAGGTCAATCCTTGACCCGATGACCAACCCATTGCCCAATAGGTTAACTTTTTATCAAAAAGTGAACTTTGGTCAAAATGGTTAATCCTTGACCAAATGACCAACCCATTGACCCAATAGGTTAACTTTTGACCAAAAAATCAATTTTGGTCAAAATAGCTTAATATTCGACTGATGAACAATTATTGACTCAATAAGTCAATCTCTGACCAAAAAGTAAACATTGGTCAAAATGGTCAATCCTTGACTCATGGACCCAATAGGCAAACTTTTGACCAAAAAGTCAACTTTGGTCAAAATGAACAATCCTTGACCCAATGACCAACCCCTTGTCCCAAAAGGTCAAATTTTGATCAAAAAGTCAATTTTGGTTAAAAAGTCAATTTTTGACATAATGAGCAATTATTGACCCAATAAGTCAACTTTTGACCAAATAGTCAACTTTGGCCAAAACGGTCAATCCTTGACCAAATGACCTATCCGTTGACCTAATAGGTCAACATTTGACCAAATAGTCAATTTTGGTTAAAATAGTCAGTGTTTGACCTAATGACCAATTATTGAACCAATAAATCAATCTCTGACCAAAAATTGAACTTAGGTCAAAATGATCAATCCATGAGCCAATGACAACACATTGACCTAATAGGTCAACTTATTACCAAAAAGTCAACTTTGGTCAAAATGGTCAATCCTTGACCAAATGATCAAGCCATTGACCCAATAGATGAAATTTTGACCTAAAAGTCAATTTTGATCAAAATAGTCAACTTTTGACCTAATGAACGACCAATTGATCCAATGGGTCAATTATTGACCAAAATATCAATTTTTGTCAAAATGGTCAATTCTTGACTAAAAAGTCAACTTTGGTTAAAATGGTCAATCCTTGAACCAAAGAACAAATAGGTCAACTTTGACCAAAAAGTTAATTTTGGTCGAAATTATCAATTTTTGACCTAACAACCGATTATTGACCCAATAAGTCAATCTCTGACCAAAAAGTTAACTTTAGTCAAAATGATCAATCCATGACCCAATGCTTAACCCATTGACCCATATGTTAACTTTTGACCATAAAGTCAACTTTGGTCAAAATTGTTAATCCTTGACCCAATCCCCAACCCATTCACGCAATAGGTCAACTTTTGACCAAGAAGTCAATTTTGGTTAAAATAGTTAATTTTTGACCTAATGACCACTCATTGACCCAATATGTCAACTTTAATTAAAATAGTTAATTTCTGACCAATGATAAACCCAATTACCCAAAAGGTCAATTTTTGACCAAAAAGTCAATTTTGGTCAAAATAATCAATTTTTGACCTAATGACCAATTATTAACCTAGTAAGTCGATTTTTGACCAGAAAGTCAACTTTGGTCAAAAGGATAAATCCTTGACTCAATGACCAACCCATTGGCCCAATAAGTCAACTTTTTACCAAAAAATTAACTTTAGTCAAAATGGTAAATCATTGACCCAATGACTAAACCATTGACCTAATAGGTCAACTTTTGACCAAAAAGTCAATTTTGGTCAAAATAGTCAATTTTTGGGATTAATGACGAATTATTGACCCAATAAGTCAATCTCTGACCAACAAGTTAACTTTGGTCCAAAATGCTAATCCTTGACCCAATGACCAACCCATTGACCCAATAGGTCAACTTTTGACCAAAAAGTTAACTTTTGTCTAAATGGTCAATCCTTGACCTAATGTCCAACCCATTGACCAAAATAAGTCAACTTTTGACCCAAAAAATCATTTTTTGTCAGAATAATCAATTTTTGACCTAAGGATCACACTATTGAACCAATAGGTTAACTTTTTTCCAAAAAAATCAACTTGGTTAAAATGGTCATATTCTAACACAATAACCACCCCATTTACCCAATGGGTCAACATTTGAGCAAAATTCAACTTTGGTAAAAATAGTCAACTTTTAACTTTATGATCAATTATTGACCCAACAAGTCAATCTCTGACTAAAAAGACAACTTTGGTCAAAATGGTCAATCCTTGACCCAATGGTCAACCCATTGACCTAATATGACAATTTTTGACAAAAAAGTCAAAATGGTCAATCCTTGATCAAATGTTCAACCCATTAACCTAATAGATCAACTTTACACCAAAAAGTGAATTTTAGTCAAAATAGTCAATTTTTTATCTAATGAAGTTAGCTTTTGACCAAAAAGTCAACTTTGGTCAAAATGGTCAATTTATCACGCAATAACCAACTCATTGACCCAATAAGTCAACTTATGACCAAAAAGTCAACATTGGTCAAAATGATCAAATCCTTGACCAATTGACCAAGACATTGACCCAACATGCCAATTATTGACCCAATAAGTCAATCTCTTACCAAAAAGTCAACTTTGGTCAAAATGGTCAATCCTTGACCCAAGGACCAACCCATTGACACAATAGGTCAACTTTTGACCAAAAAGTCAATTTTGGTCAAAATGGTCAATCCTTGACCCAAAGACCAACCCATCTACCCAATAGGTCAACTTTTGACCAAAAAGTTAATTTTGGTCAAAATGCTCAATCCTTAAACTAATGACCAACCTATTGACCTAATAGATAAACTTTTGACCAAAAAAGTCAACTTTGGTCAAAATGGTCAATTTTTGACCCAATGACCAACCCATTGACCCAATAGGTCAACTTTTGAACAATAAGTCAACTTTGGTCAAAATGATAAATCCTTGACCCAATGACCAATCCATTGACCTAATAAGTCAACTTTTGATCAAAAAGTCAATTTTGTTCAAAATAATTAATTTTTGATCGAATGACGAATCATTGACCCAAAAGTCAATCTCTGACTAAAAGGTCAACTTTGGTCAAAATGGTTAATCCTTGGTCCAATGACCAACCCCAAGACCCAATAGATCAACTTTTGACCAAAAAATCAATTTTGGTTAAAAAATTCAATTTCGGTCAAAATAGTCAATCCATGACCCAATGACCGCCACGTTGACCCAATATGTCAACTTTTTACCAAAAAGTCAATTTTTGTCTAAATAGTCATTGTTGGTCAAAATAGTCAATTTTTGACCTAATGACCAATTATTGTCCCAATAAGTCATTCTCTGACAAAAATTTAACTTTGGTCAAAATGGTCAATCCTTGATCCAATGGCCAACCCATTGACCCAATAAGTCAACTTATTACCAAAAAGTCAACTTTGGTCAAAATGGTCAATCCTTGACCAAATGATCAACCCATTGATCCAATAGGTGAACTTTTGACCAAAAAATCAATTTTGGACAAAATTATCAACTTTTGACCTAACGACCACCCAAATAACCTAATGGGTCAAATTTTGACCAAAATATCAATTTTGATCAAAATGGTAAATCCTTGATACAATGACATGCCCATTGACCTAATAGATCAAATTTTGACAAAAAACTAAATATTGGTCAAAATTGTCAATTTTTAACCTAACAACTAACCCATTGACCCAATAGTTCAACTTTGGTTAAAATGGTCAATTTCTGACCCAATGACTAACCCATTGACCCAATAGGTCAACTTTTAACTAAAAAGACAACTTTAGTCAAAATGGTCAATCCTTGACCCAATATGTCAACTTTTACTAAAAACTTAATTTTTAACCTAATGACCAATTATTGACCCAATAAGTCAATCTCTGACCAGAAAGTCAACTTTGGTTATAATAGTCAATCCTTTACCCAATGCTAACCCATTGACCCAATTGGTCAACTTTTGACCATAAATTCAACTTTGGTGAAAATGCCCAATGCTTAACCCATTGACCCAATAGGTCAACTTTTGACCATAAATTCAACTTTGGTTAAAATGGTCAATCCTTGACCCAATCACTAACCCATTCACCCAATTGGTCAACTTTTGACCAAAAAGTCAATTTTGGTCAAAATAGTCAATTTTTGACCTAATGACCACCTTATTGACCCAATATGTTAACTTTGGTCAAAATGGTTAATTTTTGACCCAATGACAAACTCATTAACCCAATAGGTCAACTTTTAACCAAAAAGTCAACTTTGGTCAAAAAGGTCAATTCGTGATTTAATGGTCAACTCATTGACACCATAGGTCAAATTTTGAAGAAAAAGTTAATTTTGATCAAAATAGTCAATTTTTGACCAAATGACCTAATGACAAAGAAGTCAACTTTATTCATATTGGTCAATCCTTGACCCAATGACTAACCCATTGTCCCAATAAGTCAACTTTTGAACAAAAAGTCAACTTTTGTAAAAATGGTAAATCTTTCACCCCAATGACCAACCCACTGACCCAATAGATCGACTTTTGACCAAAAAATCAATTTTGGTAAAAAAAATCAATTTTTGACACAATGCCCAATTATTGACCCAATAGGTTAACTTTTGACCTCAAAGTCTACTTTGGTTAAAATGTTCAATCCTTGACTCAATGACCAACCTGTTAACCCAATTGGTCAGTTTTTAACCAAAAATTGAATATTGGTCAAAGTTGTCAATTTTGACCTAATGACCAACTATTGACCCAATAAGTCAATCTCTCACCAAAAATTTAACTTTGGTCGAAATGGTCAATCCTTGACCCAATGGCCAATCCATTGACCCAATAAGTCAACTTACTACCAAAAAGTAAACTTTGGTCAAAATGGTCAATCCTTGACCAAATGATTAACCTATTGACCAAATTGGTGAACTTTTGACCAAAAAGTGAATTTTGGTCAAAATAGTCAACTTTAGACCTAATGACCACCCAATTGACCCAATGAGTCAACTTTTGACCAAAATATTAGTTTTGGTCAAAATGGTCAATCCTTCACACAATGACATACCCATTGACCCAATTGATCAACTTTTGACAAAAAAGTAAATATTGGTCAAAATAATAAAGTTATAACCTGTCAACCACCCCATTAACCCAATAGGTCAACTTTTGACCAAAAAGCCAACTTTGGTTAAAATAGTCAATTTCTGACCCAATAACAATCCTATTGACCCAATAGGTCAACTTTTGACCAAAAAGTCAACTTTAGTCAAAATGGTCTATCCTTGATTTAATGACCAACCCATTGACACAAAAGAACAACTTTTAGCAAAAAGTAAACTTTGGTCAAAGTTGTCAATTTTTGACCTAATGACCACCTCATTGACCTAAATAGGTCAACTTTTGATAAAAAAAGTCAACTTTTGTCAAAATAGTCAATTTCTGACATAATGACCACCCAATTGACTTCATGCGTCAACTTTTGACTAAAAATTCAATTTTGGTAAAAATAATCAATTTCTTAAGTAATGACCAATTATTGACCCAATAAGTAAATCTTTGACCAAAAAGTCAACTTTGGTCAAAATGGACAATCCTTGACCTAATGACCAACCCATTTACCCAATATGTCAACTTTTGACCAAAAAGTCAACTTTGGTTAAAATGGTCAGCCTTTACCGAATGACTAACTCATTGACCCAATAGGCCAACTTTTGAAGAAAAATTCAACTTTGGTAAAAATAGTCATTTTTTGACCTAATGACCAATTATTAAACCAGAAAGTCAATTTCTGACCGAAAAGTCAACTTTGGTCAAATTGGTAAATCCTTGACTCAATGACCAACCTATTGACCCAATAGGTTAACTTTTAACCAAAATATTAACTTTGGTCAAAATGGTAAATCCTTGACCCAATGACCAACCCATTGACTTAATAGGTCAATGTCTGACCAAAAAATCAATTTTGGTCAAAATAGTCAACTTTGGAATTAATGACCAATTATTGACCCAATAAGTTAATCTTTGGCCAAAAAGTCAACTTTGGTCAAAATCGTCAATCCTTAACCCAATGACCAACCCATTGAACCAATAGGTCAGCTTTTGACCAAAAAGTTAACTTTAGTCGAAATTGAATATCTTTGACCCAAAAACCAAAATTGGTCAACTTTTGACCCAAAAAGTCAATTTTGGTCAAAATAGTCAATTTTTGACCTAATGACCACCCCATTGATCCAATAGGTCAACTTTATACCAAAAAGACAACTTTGGTCAAAATGATCATATTCTGACCCAATAACCATCCCATTTACGAAATGGGTCAACATTTCACCAAAAATTCAACTTTGGTAAAAATAGTCAATTTTTGACCTAATGACCAATTATTGACCCAACAAGTCAATCTCTGACCAAAGAGACAACCTTGGTCAAAATTATCAATCTTTAACCCGATGATAAACTCATTGACCCAATAGGTCAACTTTTAACCAAAAAGTCAAAACAGTCAATCCTTGACCCAATGACCAACCCATTAACCTAATAGGTCAACCTTTAACCATAAAGTCAGTTTTGGTCGAAATAGTTAATTTTTAATCTAATGACCACCCTATTGACCCAATAGTTTAACTTTTGACCAAAAAATCAGAAATTGGTCAAAATGGCCAATTTCTTACCCAATGACCCACCCATTGACCCAATAGGTCAATTTATGACCAAAAAGTCAACTTTTGTTAAAATGATCAATCCTTGACCCACTGACCAACCCATTCATCCAATAAGTCAATATTTGATCAAGAAGTCAATTTTGGTCAAAATAGTCAATTTTTGACCTAATAACCAAAGTCAATTTTGAACTAATGACCAACACATTGAATTAATAGGTCAACTTTTGACCAAAAAATCAATTTTGGTTAAAATAGACAATTTTTGACCTAATGACCACCCCATTGACCCAATAGGTCAACCTTTAACAAAAATGTCAACTTTGATCAAAATGGTCAATTTCTAACCCAATGACTAACCCATTGACCCAATAGGTCAACTTTTGACCAAAAAGTCAACTTTGGTCAAAATGGTCAATCATTGACCCAATGAACAATCCATTGACCCAATAGGTCAACTTTTGACCAAAACATCAACTTTTGGTCAAAATAGTCAATTTTTGACCTAATGAGCAATTATTGACCTAATAAGTCAATCTTTAACTTAAAATTCATCTTTGGTCAAAATGGTCAATCCTTGACCCAATGACCAACCTGTTGATCCAATAGGTTAACTTTTAACCAAAGAGTCAACTTTGGTTAAAATGGTCAATCCTTGACCCAATGACCAACCCTTTGATCCAATAGGTCAACTTTTGACCAAATAATCAATTTTTGTCAAAATAGTTAATATTTGACTGATGACCAATTATTTACCCAATAAGTCAATCTCTTACCAAAAAGTCAACATTGATCAAAATGGTGAATCTTTGGCCCAATGACCAACCCATTTCCCAATAGTTAAACTATTGACCAAAAAGTCAATTTTGGTCAAAATGATCAATCCTTGACCCAATGACCAACCCCTTGACCCAATAGGCCAACTTTTGCCAAAAAGTTAATTTTGGTCAAAAAAGTCAATTTTTGACATAATGACCAATTATTGACCCAATATGTCATCTTTTGACATAAAAGTCAACTTTGGTCAAAACAGTCAATGACTAACCCGTTGACCCAATAATTCAACTTTTGATCAAATAGTCAATTTTGGTCAAAATAATCAAATTTTGACCTAATGACCAATTATTGACCCAATAAGTCAATCTCTGACCAAAAGTATAACTTTGGTCAAAATGGTCAATCATTGACCCAATTGCCAACCCATTGACCCAATAGGTCAACTTTTTACCAAAAAATCAACTTTGGTCAAAATGGTCAATCCTTGACCAAATGATCAACCCATTGACCCAATAGGTGAACTTTTGACCAAAAAGTCAATTTTGATCCAAATAGTCAACTTTTGACCAAATGAACACCAAATTGACCCAATGGGTCAGTGTTTGACCAAAATATCAACTTTGGTCAAAATGGTCAATCCTTGACACAATGAAATACCCACTAACCCAATTGATCAACTTTTGACAAAAAAAGTAAATATTAGTCAAAATAGTCAAATTTTAACCTAACAACCACCCCATTAACCCAAATGGTCAACTTTGGACAAAAAAATCAACTTTAGTCAAAATGGTTAATTTCTGACCCAATGACCCACCAATTGACCCAATAGGTCAACTTACTACCAAAAAGCCAACTTTGGTGAAAATGATCAATCCTTGACCCAATGACCAACCTATTGACTCAATACGTCAATATTTGACCAAGAAATCAATTTTGGCCAAAATTATCAATTTTTGACCTAATGACCAATTATTGACAATAAGTCAATCTCTTACCAAAAAGTCAACTTTAGTCAAAATGGTCAATCCTTGACCCGAAGACCAACCCCTTGATCCAATAGGTTAAATTTTGTCAAAATAGTCAATTTTTGTCAAAATAATCAATTTTTGTCAAAATAATAAATTTTTGAACCAATGACCAACCCATTGACCTAATTAGTCAACTTTTGACAAAAAATCAATTTTGCTCAAAATAGCCAATTTTTTACCAAATGACCATCTCATTAACCCAATAGGTCAACTTTTGACCAAAATGTCAACTTTGATCAAAATGGTCAATTTCCGATCAATTCAATGGCCGACTCTATTGACCCAATAAAGTCGACTTTCGACCGAAAAGTCGACTTTGGTCGAAAATGGTCGATCCTTGACCCAATGACCAACCTGTTGACCCAATAGGTAAACTTTTGACCAAAACGTTAATTTTTTGTCAAAATAGTCTAATTTTGACCTAATTACCAATTATTGACCGAATAAGTCAATCTCTAACCAAAAAGTCAACTCTGGTAAAAATGGTCAATCCTTGACCCAATGACCAACCCATTGCCCAATTGCTTAACTTTTTATCAAAAAGTCAACTTTGGTCAAAATGTTTAATCCTTGACCCAATGACCAACCCATTGACCCAATAGGTCAACTTTTGACCAAAAAATCAATTTTGGTCAAAATAGAATATTTGACTGATGAACAATTATAGACTCAATAAGTCAATCTCTGACCAAAAAGTAAACATTGGTCAAAATGGTCAATCCTTGACCCAAAGACCAACCCAATAGGCAAACTTTTGACCAAAAAGTCAACTTTGGTTAAAATGAACAATCCTTGACCCAATGACTAACCCCTTGTCCCAAAAGGTCAAATTTTGATCAAAAAGTCAATTTTGGTTAAAAAGTCAATTTTTGACATAATGAGTAATTATTGACCCAATAGGTCAACTTTTGACCAAAAAGTCAACTTTGGTCAAAACGGTCAATCCTTGACCAAATGACCTATCCGTTGACCCAATAGGTCAACATTTGACCAAATAGTCAATTTTGGTTAAAATAGTCAGTTTTTGACCTAATGACCAACTATTGAACCAATAAATCAATCTCTGACTAAAACCTTAACTTAGGTCAAAATGATCAATCCTTAACCCAATAACCAACACATTGACCCAATAGGTCAACTTATTACCTAAAAGTCAACTTTGGTCAAAATGGTCAATCCTTAACCAAATGATCAACCCATTGACCCAATAGGTGAATTTTTGACCAAAAAGTCAATTTTGATCAAAATAGTCAACTTTTGACCTAATGAACAACCAATTGACCCAATGGGTCAACTATTGACCAAAATATCAATTTTTGTCAAAATGGTCAATTCTTGACTAAAAAGTCAACTTTGGTCAAAATGGTCAATCCTTGACCCAATGAACAAATAGGTCAACTTTGACCAAAAAGTTAATTTTGGTCAAAATTGTCAATTTTTGACCTAATAACCAATTATTGATCCAATAAGTCAATCTCTGACCAAAAAGTTAACTTTAGTCAAAATGATCAATCCTTGACCCAATGCTTAACCCATTGACCCATATGTTAACTTTTGACCATAAAGTTAACTTTGGTTAAAATTGTCAATCCTTGACCCAATCACCAACCCATTCATGCAATAGGTTAACTTTTGACCAAGAAGTCAATTTTGGTCAAAATAGTTAATTTTTGACCTCATGACCACCCCATTGACCCAATATGTCAACTTTGATTAAAATGGTTAATTTCAATCAATCTATGATAAACTAATAACTCCAAGGTCAACTTTTGACGAAAAAGTTAACTTTGGTCAAAATGATGAATTCTTAACCCAATGACCAACTCATCGACCGCATAGGTCAAATTTTGAACAAAATGTATATTTTGATCAAAATAGTCAATTTTTGACCTAATGACCAATTATTGACCCAATAAGTCAATCTATGACAAAAAAGTCAACTTTGGTCAAAATGATCAAACATTGACCCAACGACCAAACCATTGACCAAATTAGTCAACTTTTGACCAAAAAGTCAACTTTTGTCAAAAAGGTAAATTCTTGACCCAAAGACCAGCCCACTGACCCAATAGATCGACTTTGACCAAAAAGTCAATTTTGGTCAAAATAGTTTATTTTTGACCTAATGACAACTTATTGACCCAATAGGTTAACTTTTGATCAAAAAGTAAACACATTGTCGAAATGGTCGGTCTTAACCAATGACCGACTCATCGACCTATACAAGCGAACTATTGACTAAAAAGTAAACTTTGGTCAAAATTGTGAATCCTTGACCCAATGACCAACCCACTAACCCAAAAGGATAACTTTTGACCAAAAAGTCAATTATGGTCAATATTATCAATTTTTAACCTAATGGCCACCTCTTTGACCCAAAAGGTCAACTTTTGACCAAAAAGTCAATTTTGGTAAAAGTGGCCAATTTCTGACATAATGACTTCCTCATTGACCGAATGGGTCATCATTTGACAAAAAAATAATTTTGGTCAAAATATTCAATTTTTGAACCGATGACCAATTATTGACCCAATAAGTCAATCTCTGACTAAAAAGTCAACTTTGCTCAAAATGGTCAATCCTTGACCCAATGACTAACCCATTGACCCAACAGGTCAACTTTTGACCAAAAAATCAACTATACTCAAAATAGTCAATTTCTGACACAATGACCACTTCATTGACCCAATGGGAAAACTTTTGACCAAAAAATTTAATTTTGGTCAAAATAATCAATTTTTGACCTAATGAACAATTATTGACCCAATAATTCAATCTCTGACTAAAAGTCAATTTTGCTCAAAATGATCAATCCTTGACCCAGTGACCCAACAGGTCAACTTTTGACCAAAAAGTCAACTTCGTCAAAATGGTCAATCCTTGACCCAATGACTAACCCATTGACCTAATAGGTCAACTTTTGACCCAAATGTCAATTTTGGTCAAAACAGTCAATTTTTGACCTAATGTTTACCCCATTGACCCAATATGTCAACTTTGATTAAAATGGTCAATTTCTGACCCTGTGACCAACCCATTGACCCAGTAGGTCAACTTTTTACCACAAAGTTAAATTTGGTCAAAATGGTCAATCCTTGACCCAATGACCAAACCCATTGACAAAATATGTCAAATTTTGATAAAAAAGTCAATTTTGGTTAAAATAGTCAATTTTTGACCTAATGAACACCCATTGACCCAATAGGTCAACTTTTGACTAAAATGTCAACTTCGATCAGAATGGTCAATTTCTGACCCAATGACCAACCCATTGATGTAATAGTTCAACTTTTGACCAAAAAGTCAACTTTCGTTAAAATGGTCAATTCTTCACCCAATGACCAACTCCTTGACCCAATAGATTAACTTTGGAACAAAAATTCAATTCTGGTCAAAATAGTCAATTTTTGACTAAATGACTAATTATTGACCAAATAAGTCAATCTCAGACCAAAAAGTCAACTTTGGTCATACTGGTTAATCCTTGACCCAACGATCAACCCTTTGACCCAATAGGTCAACTTTTGAACAAAAATCAACTTTGGTCAAAATGGTGAATCCTTGACCCAATGACCAACCCACTGACCCAATAGATCAAATTTTGAGCAAAAAGTCAATTTTGGTCAAAATAGTCAATTTTGGTAAAAATAGTCAATTTTTTACCTAATGACCAATTAATGACCCAATAGGTCAACTTTTGACCTAAATGTCAACTTTAGTCAAAATGGTCAATCCTTTACCCAATGACCAACCATTAACCTAATAGGTCAACCTTTGACCAAAAAGTCAACTTTGGCCAAAATGGTCAATCCTTGACTCAACGATCAACCCATTGATCCAATAGGTCAACTTTTGACCAAAAAGTTAACTATTGTGAAAATGAACAATTTCTGACACAAGGATCACCCCATTGTTGAAAAATTTAATTTTGGTCAAACTAGTTAATTTTTGACATAATGACCAATTATTGACCCAAAATGTTAATCTGTGACCAAAAAGTCAACTTTGGTCAAAATGGTCAATCCTTGAACAAATGAACAACCCACGGACCTAATAAATCGATTTTGACTAAAAAGTCAATTTTGGTCAAAATAGTCAATTTTTGACCTAATGACCAGTTTTTGACCTAATAGTTAACTGACCGAAAGTCAGCTACAAACTAGTCAATTCTCGACCAATGACCAACTCATTGATCCATGGTCAACTTCGTCAAAATTGGTCAATCATCAATCTAATGATCAACCCATCGACCCAAAAGGACAACTTTTGACCATAAAGTCAATTTTGGTCAAAATTGCCAATTTTTGACCTAATGACCACCTCGTTGACCCAATAGGTCAACTTTTGAGCAAAAAAGTCAACTTTGGTCAAAATGCTCAATTTCTAACACAATGACCGCCGCATTGACCCAATGGGTTAACTTTTGACAAAAAAATCAATTTCGGTCAAAAAAATCAATTTTTGAAGTAATGACCAATTATTGGCCCAATAAACGAATCTCTAAAAAAAAACTTTACTTTTCTCAAAATGGTCAATCCTTGACCCAATGACCAACCCATTGACTCAATAGGTCAACTTTTGACCAAAAAGTCAACTTTTGTCAAAATGGTCAATTTCTGACAAAATGACCACCTCATTGACTCAATGGGTTAACTTTTGACCAAAAATTCAATTTTGGTCAAAATAATCAATTTTTAACCTAATCAGTAATTATGACACAATAAGTCAATCCCTGACTAAAAATTCAGCTTTGCCAAAAACGGTCAATACTTCACCCATTGACCCAGTAGGTCAACTTTTGACCAAAAAGTCAACTTTGGTCAAAATGGTCAGACCTTGACGCAAGGCCCAACCCATTGACATAATATGTCAACTTTTGACCAAAATGTCAATTCTGGACAAAATAGTCAATTTTTCACCTAACGACCACCCCATTGACCCAATAGGCCAACATTGATTAAAGTGGTCAATTTCTGCTAAACCAACTTATTCACCCAACAGGTACACTTTTTACCAAAAAGTCAACATTGGTCACAATGATCAATCCTTGACCCAATGACCAACCCATTAACCCAATAGGTCAACTTTTAACCAAAAAGTCAATTTTGGTCAAAATAGTTAATTTTTGAACCAATGACCAAACCATTGACTTAAAAGGTCAACTTTTGACCAAAAAGTCAATTTTGGTCAAAATAGTCAAATTTTGACCTAATAACTAGGTCAATCTTTGACCAAAATGTCAACTTTGATCAAAATGGTTAATTTCTGACCCAATGACCAACTTGGTCAACTTTTGACAAAAAAGTCAACTTTGGTCAAAATGGTCAATCCTTGACCCAATGACCAACCCATTAACCCAATAGGTCAAGTTTTGAGCAAAACATCAATTTTTGGTCAAAATAATCAAAATTTGATCTAATGAGCAATTATTGACCTAATAAGTCAATCTCAAACCTAAAAGTCAACTTTGGTCAAAATGGTGAATCCTTGACCCAATGACCAACCCATTGATCCAATAGGTTAACTTTTAACCAAAGAGTCAGCTTTGGTCAAAATGGTCAATCCTTGACCCAACGACCAAGCCATTGACCCAATAGGTCAACTTTTGACCAAAAAGTCAAGTTTGGTCAAAATAGTTAATATTTGTACGATGACCAATTTTTGATCCAATAAGTCAATCTCTGACTAAAAAGTCAACATAGGTCAAAATGGTCAATCCTTGACCCAATGACCAACCCATTGACCCAATATGTAAACTTTTAACAAAAAAGTCAATTTTGGTCAAAATGATCAATCCTTGACCCAATGACCAACCCTTGACCCAATAGGTCAACTTTTGACCAAAAAGTTAATTTTGGTCAAAAAAGTTAATTTTTGACATAATGACCAATTATTGTCCCAATAGGATAACCAAATGACCAAAAAGTGAGCCATTTGACCAAAAAGTGAACTTTCATCAAAACGGTCAATGCTTAACCAAATGACTAACCTGTTCACCCAACAGGTCAACTTTTGATTAAATAGTCAATTTTGGTCAAAATATTCAATTTTTGACCTAATGACCAATTATTGACCCAATAAGTCAATCTCTGACTAAACATTTAACTTTGTTCAAAATGGTCAATCATTGATCCAATGGCCAACCCATTGACCCAATAGGCCAACTTATCACCAAAAAGTCAACTTTGGTCAATATGTTCAATCCTTGACCAAATGATCAACTATTTGACCCAATAGCTGAACTTTTGACTAAAAAGTCAATTTTGATCAAAATAGTCAACTTTTAACTAAATGAACACCCAATTGACCCAAAGGATCAAGTTTTGACCAAAATGTGAATTTTGGTCAAAATGGTCAATCCTTGACACAATGACATACCCACTGACCCAATTGATTAACTTTTGAGAAAAAAAAGGAAATGTTGGTCAAAATAGTCAGTTTTTAACCTAACAACCACCCCATTGACCCAAAAGGTCAACTTTTGACCAAAAAATAAACTTTAGTCAAAATAGTCAATTTCTGACCCAATGACCAACCAATTGATCGAATAGGTCAACTTAAGTCCAAAAAGTCAACTTTGGTCAAAATGATCAATCCTCGACCTAATGACCAACCCTTGACTCAATACGTCAATATTTGACTAAGAAGTCAATTTCGGTCAAAATTTTTAATTTTAAACCTAATGACCAATTATTGACCCAATAAGTTAATCTCTTACCAAGAAGTCAACTTTGATCTTAATCGTCAATCCTTGAACCAAAGACCAACCCATTGATCCAATAGGTGAACTTTTGACCGAAAAGTCAATTTTGGTCAAAATAGTCATTTTTTTAACCAATGACCAACCCATTGACCTAATAGGTCAAGTTTTGACTTAATGACCACCCTAGTGACCCAAAAGGTCAACTTTTGACCAAAATGTCAATTTTGATCAAAATTGTCAATTTAAGACCCAATGGCCAACCTATTGACCCAATAGGTCAACTTTTGACAAAAAAGTCAACTTTGGTTAAAATGGTCAATCATTGGCCCAATGACCAACTGGTTGACCCAATGGTAAATTTTTGAACAAAACGTCAATTTTAAGTCAAAATAGTCAATTTTTGACCCAATGACCAAATATTGACCGAATAAGTCAATCTCTAACCATAAAGTCAATTTTAATAAAAATGGTCAATCCTTGACCCAATGACCAACCCAGTGCCAAATAGGTTAACTTTTAACCAAAACGTCTACCTTGGTCAAAATGGTCAATCCTTGACCCAATGACCAGCACATTGACCCAATATGTTAACTTTTGACCAAAAAAGTGAATTTTGGTCAAAATAGTTAATATTTGACTGATGAATAATTATTGACTCAATAAGTCAATCTCTAACCAAAAAGTCAACATTGGTCAAAATTGTTAATCTTTGACCCAATGACCAACCCATGCACCTAATAGGTGAACTTTTGACCAATAAGTCTACTTTGGTCAAAACGGCCAATCCTTGACCAACTGACCAACCCGTTGACCCAATAGGTCAAATTTTCACCAAATAATCGATTTTGGTCAAAATAGTCAATTTTTGACCTAATGACCAATTATTGACCAAATAAGTCAATCTCTGACCAAAAATTTAACTTTGGTCAAAATGGTCAATCCTTGACCCAATGGCCTACCATTTGACCTAATAGGTCAACTTATTACCAAAAAGTTAACTTTGGTCAAAATGGTCAATCCTAGACCAAATGATCAACCCATTGACCCAATAGGTGAACGTTTGACCGAAAATTCAATTTTGATCAAAAGAATCAACTTTTGACCTAATGAATAACCAATTGACCCAATGGATCAACTTTTGACAAAATATCAATTTTGGTCAAAATGGTCAATTCTTGACACAATGGCATACCCTTTGACCCAATTGATCAACTTTTGAGTAAAAAGTAAATATTGCTAAAAATAGTCAATTTTTAACCTAACAACCACCCCATTGATCCAATAGGTCAACTTTTGAGCAAAAAGTCAACTTTGGTTAAAATACATAATTTCTGACCCAATAATCAACCCATTGACCCAATAGGTCAACTTTTGACTAAAAACTCAACTTTGGTCAAAATGGTTAATCCTTGACCCAATCACCAACTAGGTCAACTTTAACCAAAATGTCAATTTTGGCCAAAATTGTTAATTTTTGACCTAATGACCAAAAAGTCAATCTCTGACCAAAAAGTCAACTTTGGTCAAAATGATCAATCCTTGGCCCAATGCTTAACCCATTGACCCAACAAGTCAACTTTTGAGAATAAAGTTAACTTTGGTCAAAATGGTCAATCCTTGACCCAATCACCAACCCATTCACCCAATAGGTCAACTTTTGACCAAAAAGTCAACTTTGGTCATAATAGTCAATTTCTGACCTAATAACCACCCCATTAAGCCAATATGTCAACTTTGATCAAAACGATTAATTTTTAACCAAATGACAAATCCATTAACCCAATAGGTCAACAATTGACCAAAAAGTTAACTTTGGCCAAAATGATCAATTCTTGACCCAATGACCAACTCATCGACCCCATAGGTCAAGTTTTGAATAAGAAGTATATTTAATCAAAATAGTCAATTTTTGACCTAATGACCAATTTTTGATCCAATAAGTCAATCTCTGACAAAAAAGTCAACTTTGGTCAAAATGGTCAAACCTAGACCCAATGACCAAATTAGTCAACTTTTGACCAAAAAGTCAACTTTTGTCAAAATGGTAAATCCTTGACCCAAAGACCAACCCACTGACCCAGTGGATCATCTATGACCAAAAAGTTCACCTAATGACCACTTATTAACCCAATAGGTCAACTTTTAATCAAAAAGTCAACTTTTGTCAAAATGGTCAATTCTTGACCCAATGACCAACTCATTGACCCTATAGGTAAACATTTGACCAAAAAGTCAACTTTGGTCAAAATGGTGAATCCTTGACCCAATCACCAACCCACTGACCGAAAAAGGATAACTTTTGACCAAAAAGTTAATTTTGGTCAAAATTGTAAATTTTTAACCTAATAACCACCTCATTGACCCAATATGTCAATTTTTGACCAAAAAGTCAACTTTAGTCAAAATGGTCAATTTCTGACATAATGGCTACTTCATTGACCCAATGGGTGATCATTTGACAAAAAATTAAATTTTGGTCAAAATAATCAATTTTTGAGCCGTTGACCAATTATTGACCCAATAAGTCAACCTCAGACTAAAAGTCAACTTTGCTCGAAATGGTCAATCCTTAACCCAATGACGAACCCATTGACCCAATAGCTAAACTTTTGAGCAAAAAGTCAACTTTAGTCAAAATGGTCAATTTCTGACGCAATGACAACCTTATTATCCCAATGGGTCAACGTTTGACAAAAAATTTAATTTTGGTCAAAATAATTAATTTTTGACCTAATGACCAATTATTGACCCAATAATTCAATCACTCACTAAAAAGTCATTTTGTTCAAACTGATCAATCCTTGACCCATTGACTCAATAGGTCAAATTTTGACCAAAAAGTCAACTTTGGTCAAAATGGTCAATCCTTGACCCAATGACTAACCCAATGACCCAATAAGTCAACTTTTAACCAAAATGTTAATTTTGGTCAGAACAGTTAATTTTTGACCTAATGTCCGCCTCATTGACCCATTAGGTCAACATTGGTTAAAATGGTCAATTTCTGACCCTATGACCAACCTATCAACATTTTACCACAAAGTTAACTTTTGATAAAAAGGTCAATCCTTGACCCAATGACCAACCCATTGACAAAATAGGTCAACTTTTAACCAATCAAAAAAGTCAATTTTCGTCCTAATGACCAACCATTGACCCAATAGGTCAACTTTTGACCAAAATGTCAAACTCAATCAGAATGGTCAATTTCTGACCCAATGACCAAACCATTGACGCAATAGGTCCACTTTTGACCAAAAAGTCAACTTCCATTAAAATGGTCAATTCTTAACCCGATGACCAACTCCTTGACCCAACAGGTCAACTTTGGAACAAAACTTCAATTTTGGTCAAAATAGTTAATTTTTGACCTAATGACCAATTATTGACCAAATAAGTGAATCTTTGACAAAAAAATCAACTTTGGTCATACTTGTCAATCCTTGACCCAACGACCAACCATTTGACCAAATAGGTCAACTTTTGAAAAAAAAATCCACTTTGGTCAAAATGGTGAATCCTTGATCCAATGACTAACCCCTTGGCCTAATAAATCAAATTTTGAGCAAAAAGTAAATTTTGGTAAAAAAAAGTCAATTTTTGACCTAATAACCAATTATTGACCCAATAGGTCAACTATTGACCAAAGTTTAACTTTGGTCAAAATGGTCAATCCTTTACCCAATGACCAACAATTGACCCAATAGGTCAACTTTTGACCAAAAAGTCAACTTTGGCCAAAATGGTCAATCCTTAACTCAACGACCAACCCATTGACCCAATAGGTTAACTTTTGACCAAAAAGTCAAATTTGGTCAAAATTGTAAATTTTTGACCTAATGACCACCTCTTTGATCTAAATAGTTCAACTTTTAACCAAAAAGTCAACTTTGGTCAAAATAGTTAATTTCTGACACAATCACCACCCCATGGACCCAATGGGTCAAGTTTAGATAAAAATTTAATTTTGGTCAAAATAATCAATTTTTGACCTAATGACCAATTATTGACCCAACAAGTCAATCTCCAACCAAAAAGTTAACTTTGGAGCAAAAAGGTCAATCCTTGAACTACTGACCAACCCATTTACTCAATAGGTCAACTTTTGACCAAAAAGTTAACTTTAGTCAAAATGGTCAATCCTTGACTAGTTGACTAACCCAATAACCAAATAAGTCAACATTTAACTAAAAAGTTAAATTTGGTTAAAATAGTCAATTTTTGACTTAATAAACAAATATTGACCCCGTAAGTCAATCTCTTACAAAAAAATCTAATTTGGTCAAAAGGGTCAATCCTTGACCTAATGACCAACCCATTGACCATCCAATGACTTTGCACCAAAAGGTCAACTTTGATGGAAATGGTCAATCTCTGACACAATGACCAACCCATTAACTAAAAAGGTCAACTTTTGACTAAATAGTCAACTTTTGTATAGATGCTCAATCCTTGATCCAATGACCAACTCATTGAACCATTATGTCAACTTTTAACCAAAAAGTCAATTTTGGGCAAAATGGTCAATCCTTGACCCAGAGACCAACCAATTGTCAACTTTTAACCAAAAAGTCAATTTTGGTCAAAATAATTAATTTTTTAATTAATGACCAATTATTGACCCAAAAAGTAAACTCCGGTCAAAATGGTCAATCCTTGACCCAATGACTAACCCATTGACCCAATGAGTCAACTTTTGACCAAAAAGTCAACTTTGGTCAAAATGTTCATTCCTTGAACCAATGACCAACCCATTGACCAAATATGTTAACTTTTGACCAAAAGGTTAATTTTGGTAAAAATAGTCAATTTTTTACCTAATGACTAATTATTAACCCAGTAAGTCAATCTCTAATCAAAAAGCAACTTTGGTCAAAATTTTCAATGCTTGACTCCATGAGCAACCCATTGACCCAATAGGTTAACTTTTGACCAAAAAGTCAACTTTAGTCAAAATAGTAAATCCTTGACCCAATGACCAACTCATTGACCTAATAGGCCAACTTTTGACCAAAAGTTAATTTTAGTTAAAATTGTCAATTTTTGAATTAATGACCAATTATTGACCCAAAAGGTCAATCTCTGACCAAAAAGTCAACTTTGGTCAAAATCGTCAATTCATGACCCAATGACCGACCCATTGACCAAATAGGTCAACGTTTGACCTAAAAAGTCAATTTTAGTCAAAATAATCAATTTTGTACCTAATGACCACCCCATTAACCCAATAGGTCAACATTTAACCAAAAAATCAACTTTGATAAAATTAGTCAATTTTTTACCTAATCACTAATTATTGACCCAAAAAGTCAATCTCTGACCAAAAAGACAACTTTGGTCAAAATGGTCAATCCTTAACCCAATGACCAACCCATTGACCCAATTGGTCAACTTTTGACCAAAAAGTCAAAATGGTCAATCCTTGACCCAATGACCAACCCATTAACCGAATAGGTCAACTTTTGACCAAAAAGTTAATTTTGATCAAAATAGTCAATATTTGATCTAATGACCACCCCATTGACCCAATAGGTTAACTTTTGACCAAAAAGTCAACTTTGGTCAAAATGGTCAATTTTTGACCCAATGACCAACCTATTAACCCTGTAGGTCAACTTATGACCAAAAAGTCAACTTCGGTCAAAATGATCAATCCTTGTTTGATCCATAAAAAAATAACTATTTTTTATGTCTTAATTCTTAACAATTTCTAAGGATATTATGCTTTAATGAAAGGTATTTTTGTGTTTTTGGATTTAGGTGATGTAAAAAGATCCAAAAAAGGAAAAAGGAGCAAAAAGGAGCAAAAAGGAGCAAAAATGGAGCAAAATATAAAAATTATGAAAGAATATCGCTCTGCATCTAGCGCTGAGAGTTGCGCCTATCTCGCCGCGACTCGATACAAGAACTCAGAAGTTTTCGACAACGCTATGCGTTATCGGACATCTCATAAGACTCGCGCATTGCTCTCGATAATAGATGACATGTGATACATCGCATTCGGACGCTCCAAAACGGCTTTAATCGCGAAGAGGTGCGAGCCAAAGCGAAGAGGTGATAAGAATCGGACGCGGTGTCCGGCGCCTTGACGCCTGTGATAGTACCTTCTAGAAGATCCATCGAACGCGGACATGTTTTAAAGAGGTGCCTTAAGGCAACCCTTGAAGCCTATAAATAAGAGTCCATTTCTTCAGAAAAACGTGCCCCCCATTGTAACCTCTTTCTCTTATCCACTTTAGGATCTTTCATTAAAAACTTCTGACCCAATGACCAACCCATTGACCCAATAGGTCAACTTATGACCAAAAAGTCAACTTTGGTTAAAATGATCAATCCTTGACCCACTGACCAACCCATTCACCCAATAGGTCAATATTTGATCAAGAAGCCAATTTTGGTCAAAATAGTCAATTTTTGACCTAATAACCAAAGTCAGTTTTGAACTAATGACCAACACATTGAATTAATAAGTCAACTTTTGACCAAAAAGTAAATTTTGGTCGAAATAGTCAATTTTTGACCTAATGACCACCCCATTGACCCTACTAGTCAACCTTTAACCAAAATGTCAACTTTGATCAAAATGGTCAATTTCTGACCCAATGACTAACCCATTGACCCAATAGGTCAACTTTTGACCAAAATGTCAACTTTGGTAAAAATGGTCAATCCTTGACCCAATGACCAACCCATTGATCCAATAGGTCAACTTTTGACCAAAACATTAAAAATTGGTCAAAATAGTCAATTTTTGACCTAATGAGCAATTATTGACCCAATAAGTCAATCTCTAACATAAAAGTCAACTTTGGTCAAAATTGCCAACTTGATCCAGACGACTCAACTCTACTGATCCAGATAGGTTCAGCTTTTAACCAAAGAGTTAACTTTAGTCAACATGGTCAATCCTTGACCTAACGACCAACCCTTGATCCAATAGTCAACATTCGACCAAATAATCAATTTTGTCAAAATAGTTAATATTTGATCGATGACCGCGTACTTACCTAATAAGTCAATCTCTTACCAAAAAGTCAACATTGATCAAAATGGTGAATGTTTCGCCCAATGACCAATCCATTGCCCAATAGTTAAACTATTGACAAAAAAGTCAATTTTGGTCAAAATGATCAATCCTTGACCCAATGACCAACGCCTTGACCCAATAGGCCAACTTTTGCCAAAAAGTTAATTTTTTGGTAAAAAAAGTTAATTTTTAGGTAAAAAAAGTCAATTTTTGACATAATGACCAATTATTGACCCAATATGTCATCTTTTGACCAAAAAGTCTTACTTTGGTCAAAACAATCAATGAATAACCCGTTGACCCAATAATTCAACTTTTGATCAAATAACTAATTTCGTCAAAATAATCAAATTTTCGACTCAATGACCAATTATCGAACCAATAAGTCAATCTCTCGACCAAAAGTATAATTTTGGTCAAAATGGTCAATCACTCAATCTAATCGCTAACCCATCGATCCAATAGAGTCAACTTTTTACCTAAAAATCAACTTTGGTCAAAATGGTCAATCTTCACCAAATGATCAACCCATCGACCTAATAGGTGAACTTTGATCAAAAGTCAAATTTGATCCAAATAGTCAACTTTCACCAAATGAACACCTAATCAATCCAATGTAGTCAACGTCTCACTAAAATATCAACTTTGGTCAAAATGGTCAATCCTTAACACAATGAAATACCCACTAACCCAATTGATCAACTTTTGACAAAAAAAGTAAATATTGGTCAAAATAGTCAATTTTTAACCTAACAACCACCCTATTGACTTAAAGGGTCAACTTTGGACCAAAAAATCAACTTTAGTCAAAATGGTCAATTTCTGACCCAATGACCAACTAATTGACCCAATAGGTCAACTTAAGACCAAAAAGCCAACTTTGGTGAAAATGATCAATCCTAGACCCAATGACCAACCCATTGACTCAATACGTCAATATTCGACCAAGAAGTCAATTTCTAGCCAAAATCATTATATTTTACCTAATGACCACCATTAACAATAAGTCAATCTCTTACCAAAAAGTCAACTTTGGTCAAAATGGTCAATCCTTGACCCAAAGACCAACCCATTGATCCAATAAGTTAACTTTTGATCAAAAAGTCAATTTTGGTCAAAATAATCAATTTATGAACCAATGACCAACCCATTGTCCTAGTAGGTCAACTTTTGACAAAGAAAATCAATTTTGCTCAAAATAATCAATTTTGGACCTTATGACCATCTCCTTAACCGAATAGGTCAACTTTTGACCAAAATGTCAACTTTGATCAAAATGGTCAATTTCTGACCCAATGGACAACCCTTTGACACTAACAGTCAATCCTTTGACCAAAAAGTCAACTTTAGTCAAAATGGTCAATCCTCAACCTAATGACCAACTCCGTTGACCTAATAGGTAAACTTCGACCAAAACATCAATTTTTGATCAAAATAGTCTAATTTTGACCTAATGACCACTCATTGACCGAATTAGTCAATCTCTAACCAAAAAGTCAACTTAGGTAAAAATGGTCAATCCTTGACCCAATGACCAACCCATTGCCCAATAGGTCAACTTATGACCAAAAAGTCAACTTTGGTTAAAATGATCAATCCTTGACCCACTGACCAACCCATTCACCCAATAGGTCAATATTTGATCAAGAAGCCAATTTAGGTCAAAATAGTCAATTTTTGACCTAATAACCAAAGTCAATTTTGAACTAATGACCAACACATTGAATTAATAGGTCAACTTTTGACCAAAAAATCAATTTTGGTTAAAATAGACAATTTTTGACCTAATGACCACCTCATCGATCTAATAGTCAACCTTTAACAAAAATGTCAACTTTGATCAAAATGATCAATTTCTAACCCAATGACTAACCCATTGACCCAATAGGTCAACTTTTGACCAAAAAGTCAACTTTGGTCAAAATGGTCAATCATTGACCCAATGAACAATCCATCGACCTAACAGTCATCTTTCGACTAAAACATCAACTTTTGGTCAAAATGGTCAATTTTTTACCTAATGAGCAATTTTTGACCCAATAAGTCAATATTTAACCTAAAAGTCATCTTTGGTCAAAATGGTCAATCCTTGACCCAATGACCAACCTGTTGATCCAATAGGTTAACTTTTAACTAAAGAGTCAACTTTGGTTAAAATGGTCAATCATTGACCCAATGACCAACCCTTTGATCCAATAGGTCAACTTTTGACCAAATAATCATTTTTTGTCAAAATAGTTAATATTTGACTGATGACAAATTATTTACCCAATAAGTCAATCTCTTACCAAAAAGTCAACATTGATCAAAATGGTGAATCTTCGCCCAATGACCAACCCATTTCCCAATAGTTAAACTATCGACCAAAAAGTCAATTTTGGTCAAAATGATCAATCCTCAATCTAATGACCAACCCTTGATCTAATAGCCAACTTTTCGCCAAAAAGTTAATTTTAGTCAAAAAAGTCAATTTTTGACATAATGACCAATTATTGACCCAATATGTCATATTTTGACATAAAAGTCAACTTTGGTCAAAACAGTCAATGACTAACCCGTTGACCCAATAATTCAACTTTTGATCGAATAGTCAATTTTGGTCAAAATAATCAAATTTTGACCTAAAGACCAATTATCGACCCAATAAGTCAATCTCTGATCAAAAGTATAACTTTGGTCAAAATGGTCAATCATCAATCTAATTGCCAACCCATCGACCCAATAAGTCAACTTTTACCAAAAATCAACTTTGGTCAAAATGGTCAATCCTCGACCAAATGATCAACCCATCGACCTAATAGGTGAACTTTTGACCAAAAAGTCAATTTTGATCCAAATACCAACTTTTCGACCAAATGAACACCAAATCAATCTAATGAGTCAATGTATCACCAAAATATCAACTTTGGTCAAAATGGTCAATCCTTGACACAATGAAATACCCACTAACCCAATTGATCAACTTTTGACAAAAAAGTAAATATTGGTCAAAATAGTCAAATTTTAACCTAACAACCACCCCATTGACCCAAATGGTCAACTTTGGACAAAAAAATCAACTTTAGTCAAAATGGTTAATTTCTGACCCAATGACCGACCAATTGACCCAATAGGTCAACTTATGACCAAAAAGCCAACTTTGGTGAAAATGATCAATCCTTGACCCAATGACTAACCTATTGACTCAATACGTCAATATTTGACCAAGAAATCAATTTCGACCAAAATTGTCAATTTTTGACCTAATGACCAATTATTGACAAAAAGTCAATCTCTTACCAAAAAGTCAACTTTGGTCAAAATGGTCAATCCTTGACCCGAAGACCAACCCCTTGATCCAATAGGTTAAATTTTGACAAAAAAGTCAATTTTTGTCAAAATAATCAATTTTTGAACCAATGACCAATCCATTGACCTAATTGGTCAACTTTTGACAAAAAATCAATTTTGCTTAAAATAGCCAATTTTTTAACTAATGATCATCTCATTAACCCAATAAGTCAACTTTTGACCAAAATGTCAATTTTGATCAAAATGGTCAATTTCTGACCCAATGGCCAACCTATTGACCCAATAGGTCAACTTTTGACCAAAAAGTCAACTTTGGTCAAAATGGTCAATCCTTGACCCAATGACCAACCTGTTGACCCAATAGGTAAACTTTTGACCAAAACGTTAATTTTTTGTCAAAATAGTCTAATTTTGACCTAATGACCAATTATTGACCGAATAAGTCAATCTCTAACCAAAAAGTCAACTCCGGTAAAATGGTCAATCCGACCCAATGACCAACCCATCGCCCACGTGCTTAACTTTTTATCAAAAGTCAACTTCGGTCAAAATGCTTAATCCTCGACCAACGATAACCCAACCGACCCACATTGACAGTCAACTTCGACCAAAAAATCAATTTCAGTCAAAAGAATATTTGACCGATGAACAATTATAGACTCGATAAGTCAATCTCTCGACCAAAAGTAAACATCAGTCAAAATGGTCAATCCTTCGACCCCAAGACGACCCAATAGAGCAAACTTTTGACCAAAAAGTTAACTTTGGTCAAAATGAACACTCCTTGACCTAATGACTATCCCCTTGTCCCAAAAGATCAAATTTTGATCAAAAAGTCAATTTTGGTTAAAAAGTCAATTTTTGACATAATGAGCAATTATTGACCCAATAGGTCAACTTTTGACCAAAAAGTCAACTTTAGTCAAAACGGTCATTCCTTGACCAAATGACCTATTCGTTGACCCAATAGGTCAACATTTGACCAAATAGTCAATTTTGGTTAAAATAGTCAGTTTTTGACCTAATGACCAATTATTAAACCAATAAATCAATCTCTGACCAAAAATTTAACTTTGGTCAAAATGATTCAATCCTCGATCAATAACTGAACACATCGACCGAACAAAGTCAACTTATTACCCAAAAGTTAACTTTGGTCGAAATGGTCAATCCTCAACTAAATGATCAACCCATCGATCCAATAGGTGAATCCACCAAAAGTCAATTTTGATCAAAATAATTAACTTTCGACCTAATGAATAACCAATCGAGCTAATGTGTCAACTATCACCAAAATATCGATTTTGTCAAAATGGTTAATTCTTCGACTAAAAAGTCAATCCTCGTCAAAATCGGTCATTTCGACCCAATGAAAAAATAGGTCAACTTTGGCCAAAAAGTCAAATTTGGTCAAAATTATCAATTTTTGACCTAATAACCGATTATTGACCCAATAAGTCAATCACTGACCAAAAAGTTAACTTTAGTCAAAATGATCAATCCTTGACCCAATGCTTAACCCATTGACACATATGTTAACTTTTGACCATAAAGTCAACTTTGGTCAAAATTGTCAATCCTTGACCCAATCACCAACCCTTTCACGCAATAGGTCAACTTTTGACCAAGAAGTCAATTTTCTTCAAAATAGTTAATTTTTGACCTCATGACCACCCAATTGAACCAATATGTCAACTTCGATTAAAATGGTTAATTTCTGACCCAATGACAAACCCAATAACCCAAAAGGTCAACTTTTGACCAAAAAGTTAACTTTGGTCAAAATGATGAATTCTTAACCCAATGACCAACTCATCGACCGCATAGGTCAAATTTTGAACAAAATGTATATTTTGACCATAGTAATAATTTCGAATCTAACGACCAATTATCGACCCAAATAAGTCATTCTATGACAAAAAGTCAACTTTGGTCAAAATGATCAAACATCGACCCAACGACCAAACCATTAACCAAATTAGTCAACTTTTGACCAAAAGTTTCGACTTTTGCTCGAAAAGTCAATTCTTTACCCAAAAGACCGACCACTGACTCCATTGATCAGACTTTGACCAAAGTCGATTTTGAGTGAAAATAGATCGACCCTGACCTAATGACCACTGATTGACCTCAACAGAGTTAACTTTGGATCAAATAGAAGCGATTTTTTTGCCAAATGGCTCGACTCTCGATCTGATGACCCGGCCTATCGACCCTATATGCGAACTTTCGACTAAAAAGTCTACGTCGTGGAACAAAATGGTGAATCCTTCAGCGATGGACTGACCGAAGCTTAACCCCGTGTGACTGACTTTTGACCCGAAAAGTCGATTATTATGGTCGATATTATCGATTTTTAGCACTAATGGCCACCTCTTTGACCCAAAGGTCAACTTTTGACCAAAAAGTCAATTTTGGTAAAAGTGGCCAATTTCTAACACAATGACTTCCTCATTGACCGAATGGGTCATCATTTGACAAAAAAATAATTTTGGTCGAAATATTCAATTTTTGAGCTGGAGTAATGCGATTATTGACCCGATAAATTGATCTCGACTAAAAGTCGACTTTTTCTTCAAACAGGTCGATCCCGCCGACGATGACTAACCCTTTGACCCCGAAATGGAATTCGACTTTTGACAAAAAATCAGCTATAGTCAAAATGGTCGATTTCGTACAGTAATAGCTCGTTAATTTCAATGTTCGTTGAAACTTTTGACCAAAAAATTCAATTTTGGTCAAAATAATTAATTTTACAACCTAATAGTGATTATTGACCCAATAATTCGATCTCGACTAAAAAGTTAATTTTGCTTTCAAAATGAATTCGATCCTTGACCCGTGTCGAGAGGTCGACTTTGACCAAAAAGTCGGCTTCGGTCGAAATGGTCGATCATGACTGAATAGTAACCATTGTCCTGGGTGGTCGGCTTTTGACCAAGCGTCGATTTTGGTCGAAATAGTCGATTTTGACCTAATGTTTACCCCGTTGACCCGATATGTCGGCTTTGATTAAAATGGTCGATTTAACCATAATGAGCCGATTATTTGATAGGTCGGCTTTTACCACAAAGTTAACTTTGGTCGAAATGGTCGGTGCTGACCGATGACGACCCGGTGACAAAATATGTCGACTTTTGGCCAAAATGTTAAAATAGTTAATTTTTGCCTAAATGACCACCCGATTGACCCGATAGGTCGACTTTTTGACTAAAATCAGTCGACTTTGGTCGAAATGGTCGATTTCGACCCAATGACCGGCCATTAACCCAATGGAGTCAGCTTTTGACCAAAAGTCGGCTTTCAGTCAAAATGGTCGATTCTTCGACCGATTTGACTCATTGGCTCAAACGGAACCGGCTTTTTGACGAAAGGTCGGCTTTGGAACCAGAAATGAATTGATTTTTGGTCGAAATGGCCGCCCACCTTTGACCCCGGTCGGTAAACTTATTGACCAAATAGAGTCGATCTCGGTCAAAATAAGCAGTTTTTGGCTGGTCGGCGGATATCTTTTGACACTGGTCCCGGCCTTTGACCCGAATGGAAGTCGACTTTCCGACCCGAAAATCGACTTTGGTCGAAATGGTCGAATCCTTGACCCGATGACCCGACCCGTTGACCCGATAGGTCGACTTTTGAGCCAAAAATCGACTTTGGTCAAAATAGTCGATTTGGTAAAAATAGTCGATTTTTTAATTACGGAGATAGTGACGCAATAGATTGACACGGCTAAATGTCGACGTTAGTCGAAAAAATGGGTCGATCCTTTACTGATGACCAACCATTAACCTAATAGATTGATCTTTTGACGAAAAAGTCATCTTTGACGAAAATGGTCGATCCTTGACTCGCGATCGGCAATTGATCAATAGGTCGACTTTTGACGAAAAGTTAAGTAGATTAAATTTGTAAATTTTTGACCAAATGACCACCTCATTGATCTAAACAGTTCAACTTTTGACCAAAAAGACAACTTTAGTCAAAATAGTCGATTTCTTAATCACCGCGATTGACCCGATGAATTCGACTTTTGACAAAAATTCTTTTATGAATTCGAAATAATCGATTTTTGACCTAATGATACAATTATTGACCCAACAAGTTAATCTCCCGTCAAAAGTCGACTTTGGGCAAAATGGTCAGTCTTGAACTAATGACTGACCCGTTGGCCCGATAAGATCGGCTTTTGACCAAAGGTAAGCTTTGATCAAAATGGTAAATCCTTGACTCGGTAGTAACACGATAACCTTGAAATGAATTCGACTTTGACCAAAAAGTTATATTTGGTTAAAACAAATCAATTATTGACTTAATAAGCAAATATTGACCTGTAAGTCGATCTCGACAAAAAAGTCAGCTTTAGTCGAAATGGTCAAATCCTTGACCCGATGACGAAACACATTGACTTTGGACGAAATGTATTTCTGGTCGAATGGTGATTCCGATGATGACCAAACCGATTGACCGAGTCAACTTTTGATCAAGAAAAGTGAACTTTTGTATAAATGTCGATCCTTGACGATAATGACCCATTGAACAAATAAATGAACTTTTGATCAAAAATTGACTTTAGTAAAATGGCCCGATCTTTTGACGATAATGGCTTCAGGTGGCTAATAAATTGACTTGCGATAAAAATTTAATCATGGTGAAAAAATTGAATTTTTCAATTAATGACCCGATTATTGACCCGATAAGTCGATCTACGACCAAAAACTTCGACTTGGTCAAAATGATCGATCATTGACCCGAAAGGCGAACCCATTGAGCTAATAAAATTGACTTGCAGTAAAAAAGTCAACTTTGGTGAAAATGGTCATTCCTTGACTATTATTACGACCCATTGACCCGATAGGTCGACTTTTTGATAAAAAGTCAATTTTGGTTGAATTAATTCGATTGTTGACCTAATGACTAACTTTAACCCGATTAAGTTAATCTCTGATCAAAAATCAACTTTGAACCAAAATGAACCGATCCTTGACTCATGGAAGCGACATTGTTAATATGTCAACTTCTGACCAAAAAGTTAACTTTAGTCAAAATGGTAAATCCTTGACTTGATAGCTGTAGCATTGACTTTAGTAGGTTAAATTTTGGCGAAATCGATTTTGAATTAATGACGATTATTGACAAATAAATCGATCGACCAAAAATTCAACTTTGGTCAAAATATTTAATCCTTGACCTAATGGCCATCCCATTGACCTAATAGGTTAACTTTTCACCAAATAGCTCAACTTTTGACCTAAAAAGTCAAATTTGTACCTAACGACCACCCCATTAACCCAATAGGTCAACTTTTTACAAAAAAATCTACTTTGGTAAAAATGGTCAAATTCAGACCCAGAAACCACCCCATGTACCCAATGTGTCAACATTTGACCAAAAATTCAACTTTGGTAAAAATAGATAATTTTTTACCTAATGACACATTATTGACTCAAAAAGTCAATCTATGACAAAAAACACAACTTTGGTCAAGTGGTCAATCCTTGCCCGATGACCCGGCCATTGACCCCGATTGGTCAACTTTTGACGAAAATTGAAATGGTCGATCCTTGGCCAATATTCACCCATTAACCGAGTAGGTTAACTTTGACCAAAATGTTAATTTTGGTTAAAATAGTCAATTTTTGATCTAATGACCACCCCATTTATCCAATAGGTTAACTTTTGGCCAAAATTGACTTTAGTGAAATGGTGATTTTAGACCCGATGATCAACCCATTAACTTGATAGATCAACTTATGACCAAAAGCTTCGGCACCGGTTAAAATGATCCTCATATTGATAATGACCCATTCGCTGATAAATTGATATTTGATCAAGAAATCTATTTTAATTAAAATAGTATTGACGTGTGTATTGACCCAATAAGTCGATCTCTGACCCAAAAGTCAACTTTGGTCAAAATGGTGATCCTTGACCGATGAATAACCCGCGGTAGCACAATGAGTTAGCTTTTGACGAAAAAGTCGATTTTGGTCATAATAGTCGATTTTTTGACTCAGCAATTCCTTATTGACCCGATAGATTGACTTTTTTGACCAAAAAGTCGATTTTGAATTCGAAATAGTCGACTCTTGACGCGATAATGAACTCATTGACCCGATAGGTAATCTCGACTTTTTGGCGAAAATTGAGCTTTGGCTCGAAATGGATCGATCGTTGACCCCGGTAACCTGACTAATTGACGTGAATAGGGCGAAGCTTTGACCGAAAAGTCGATCTTCGGTCGAAATGATCGATTCTTGACTGATTGTCATACTCAATTGGCGCGGATTAGGTCGACGTTTTGAGCTAAAAATCGACTTTGGTTCGAAATGGTCAATTTTGACGCTTAATGGCCACCTGGATTGACCCGATAGATTGACTTTTGTTAAAAAATTCAATTTTGGTGAAAATAATCGATGTTGAAATAATGATCAATTATTGACCCGATAAGTGAATCTCTAACTAAAAACTGACTTTAACAAAATGGTTTAATCCTTGACTGTGCGCAAGCCCATTGACCCGATAAGGTCGACTTGCAGCCAAAAAATAGTCGGCTTTGGTCAATGTTCAATTTACGACATAATGACCTTGCCTCATTGACCCAATGGGTCGACTTTTGATCAAAAATTTAATTTTGGTCAAGCAATCAATTTTTTACCTAATAACTAATTATTAGCTTGATAAGTCGATCTCAGTAAAAGTTAACTTTGCCAGAAATGGTCGTTTCCTTGACGGTAATGACCCATTAATAATGAGTCGGCTTTTGACCCAAAAAATTAACTTTCGTCGAAATGGTCGGCCCTTGACTGTGGCCGACCCATTGGCGATAGGTCGGCTTTTGACCAAAATGTCGATTTGGTCGAAATAGTCATTTTGACATAATAACCGCCTCATTGACTTGATAGGTCGATAATGATTAAATTGGTCGATTTCGACCGATAGCCAGGTCGGTGACTGATAAATTATTTCAAAGTGTTTTGATCAAAATGATACGATCCGCACATGATAATGACCCATTGACCTAATAGGTACGACTTTAACCAAAAAGTCAATTTTGGTCGAAATAGTCGATTTTTTGCACAATGACGATTATTATTAGGATAAAATTATCTCGACCCGAAAAGTCGCTTTGGTCGAAATGGTTAATCATTAACCTAATGACCGGCTGATTGACTGATAGGTCGGCTTTGGTCAAAATGATCGATTTCGAACAATTAATAACCCCAAGTAACTTGATAAGTCGCCCTTTGACCAAAAGCTGACTTTAATAGGGTCAATCCACGCGATAACGCGACTCAGCCGACCAACAGGTCGACTATTTTGACCAAAAAGACAACTTTGTCGAAAATAGTGAATTTTTGACAAAATGCACATCATTGACCCAATAAGTAAACTTTGACAAAATCAACATTGGTCAAAATGGTCGATTTTGACCAATGGCCAAACAATTGACCCCGATAGGTTAACTTCGACCAAACAGTCGGCTTTCATCAAAATGGACGATCCTTGACCCGATGAGCGACCCATTGACCAATAGGTCAACTTTTGATCAAAAAGTCAATTTGGGTCGAAATAGTCGATTTTAACCTAATGACCGCCCATTATTGACCCCGATAGGTCGATGTTTGACCAGAGGTTACACTTTGCTCAGAAATGGTCGATCCTATGACCCAATGACCAAGCTGTTGACCCAATGAGTCAACTTTTGACTAAAAGATCAGCTTCGGTCAAAATGGTCGAGCCTTGACCCGATATGTGGAAGCCCTTTGTAGCTGGTGGTCGACTTTTGACCCAAAAGACGACTTTGGTCGAAATAGGTCGACTTTCGACTTAATGACCACCCCGTTGACCCAATAGGTTAACTTTTGACCAAAAATTCAACTTTTGTCAAAACGGTCAATCCTTGACCTAATGACCAACCCTTTGACACAAATAGGTCAATGTTTTACCAAAAAGTCAACTTTGGTCAAAATGGTCAATTCTTGACCTAGTGACCAACTCATTGACCCAAAATGTTAACATTTAAATAAAAAGTTAATTTTGTTCAAAATTATCAATCGCTAACCAAAATGTCAACTTTGTTCATATTGGTCAATCCTTTCAACGACTCGTTGACCCAATAGTTCAAATTTTGACTAAAAAGTAAGTTTTCTTCAAAATAGTTAATTTTTTATTTAATGACCAATTATTGACCCAAAAATTCAATCTCTAACCAAAAAGACAACTTTGGTCAAAATAGTCGATCATGATGACGAACTATTAACCCAATATGTTAACTTCCGATAAAAACTATTGCGGTCAAATGGTGAATCTTGACTGATAATACATCGTGTAAAATGTATGACTTTTGACCAAAAGTTAAGTTTGACGAAATAGTCGATTTTGACTGTCTTGACTCATTGACCAAATAAGTCGAATTTGGGTAAATTGTTAATTTTACGTGGCAATGGCAAGTTATTACGATAAGTCAGTTTTGGCCAAAAAAGTCAAGCTTTGGTCAAAATGATCTATTGTTGACCCAATGACCCGGCCATTTACCCAATAGGTTAATTTTTGACCAAAAGTCAATTTTGTTAAAAATAGTCAACTTTTGACTGACAGCCCGATTATTGATCCAATAAGTGAATCTACGACAGCATTGATTTTGGTCGAATGGTCGATACTTGACCTAATGACCCAGGCAGGTGACTGATAGAGGCGACTTTGGACCAAAAAATAAACTTTAGTCAAAATTGTAAATCCTTGACTTAATGACCAATCCATTGACCCAATAGGTCAACTTATGACCAGAAAGTCAATTTTCATCCATAGAGTCAATTTTTAACCTAATGACCACCCCATTGACACAATCGGTCAACTTTGGTCAAAATGGTCCTATTCTGACCCAATGACCAACTCATTGACCCTATAGGTCAAATTTTAACCAAAAAGTCAACTTTGGCCAAAATAGTCAATCCTTGACCCAATGACCAACCCATTGACCTAAAAGGACAACTTTTGACCAAAAAGTCAATTTTGGTCAAAATTAATAATTTTTGACCTAATGACCACCTTAGTGACCCAATACGTCAACTTTTGACAACAATGTCAACTTTGGTCAAAATGGTGTTCAACACAATGACCGCATCATTATTGATAAGATTACGACTTTTGACCACAAATTCGATTTTGATTCGAAAGAATCGATTTTTAAAGTAATGACAGGTATTGACCCAAATGAGATGACTTTTGACCAAGTGAATTTGGTCAAAATAGTTAATTTCTAAACCAATGAACTCACTCTTGACCATTAGATCGACTTTGACAAAAATTAACTTCGGTTAAAATGACGATTTCGGACCGTGCCGACCCATTGACCATATGAGTCGATTTTTAACAAAAAGTCAACTTTGGTCGAAATGGTCGATTTCGACGACCCGATGACCGGCTCATTGACCCGGTGGCTCGGCTTTTGACGCAAAGTCGATTTCGGCCGAAATAGTCGATTTTTGACATAATGAACGATTATTGACCACGAGTCGATCTCGACCAACGAAGTTCAGCTTTGGTCGAAATGGTCGATCCCGTGACCCCTGACCGGCCCAGTGACCCCGATAGGTCAGACTTTTGACCAAAAAGTTCAACTTTGGTCGAAATGTTCTGTTCTTGATCCTACGATGACCGACCCGTAATTGGCTCGGTGGGTCGACTTTTGACCAAAAGTCGATTTTGGTCGAAATGGTCGATTTTCGAACTTTAATGTCCACCGTGATCCAACGAGATCGACGTTTGACCAGTAGGTCGACTTTTGTTGTCGAATATGGGTCGATTTCGACCCCGACGGCCCGACTCATTGAACCCGATGGGCCGGCTTTTGAGCAGAAAAGTGACTTTAGTGAAATGGTCGATCCTTGACCCCGATGACGAGCCCATTGACCTCGATAGGCTCGGACTTTTGAACAAAAAGTCGATTTTGGTCGAAATAGTCGATTTTGACCTAATGACTCGATTATTGACCCGATAAGTCGATCTCGTGAGGAATGGCTAAGACTTTGGTTATATTGAGTCGATTCCTTGACCCGATGACGGCCCGTTGACCCCGAATGGGTCAGCTTTTGGCCAAATAGTCGAAGCTTTGGTCTCGATGAGTCGATCCTTGACGCCCGATTGACTGAACGCCTTGACCCACGATAAGTTAACTTTTGACGAAAAAGTGAATTTTGGTCGAAAATGTCGATTTTTTAACATAATGACCAATTATTGATCCGATAAGTCGATCTCACAGCCAAAAGGTCGACTTTTGTCGAAATGATCGATCCTTAACATAATGACCGACCTATTGACTGATAGATTGACTTTTGACCGAAAAGCGATTTTGGTGAGAATTGTCGATCCTTGACCCGAACGACCCGACCCATTGACTAAGTAGGTCAACTTTTGACCAAAAAGTTAATTTTGGCATATATAGTTAATCTTTGACCTAATGACCAACCCATTGACCCAATAGGGCAGCTTTTGACCAAAAAGTCAACTATGGTCAAAATGGATAATTTCTGACACAAGGACCACCCCATTGACCCAATAGGTCAACTTTTGTTAAAAAATTTAATTTTGGTAAAACTAGTTAATTTTTGACATAATGACCAATTATTGACCCAATATGTTAATATGTGACCAAAAAGTCAACTTTGGTCAAAATGGTCAATCTTTGAACAAATAAACAACCAACGGACCTAATAAATTGATTTTGACTAAAAAGTCAATTTTGGTCAAAATAGTCATTTTTTGACCTAT
>CM040425.1:113398305-113683787 GCA_022702705.1 Papilionanthe hookeriana x Papilionanthe teres | reverse complement strand
GTTGGGTCAATGGGTGGTCATTCTGCAAAAAATTACATATTTTGACCAAAATTGAATTTTTGATCAAAAAGTCGACCTATTAGGTCAATGGGGTGGTCTTTTGGGTCGAAATCGACTATTTTGACTAAAGTCGACTTTTTTGTCAAAAGTCGACCTATCAGATCAATCAGGTGGTCATTAGGTCAAAACTTGACTATATTGACCAAAATTGACTTTCTAGTCGAAAGTTGATCTACTGGGTTAATGGGTTGGTCGTTGGGTCAAGGATTTACAATTATGACCAAAGTTGACTTTTTTGTCAATAGTTGACCTATTGGCTCAATGGGTTGGTCATTGGGTCAAGAATTGACCATTTTGACCAAAGTTGACGTTTTGACCAGAGATTGACTTATTGGGTCAATGGGTGGTTATTAGGTTAAAATTGACTATTTTGACCAAAATTGACTTTTTTGGTAAAAAGTTGACTTATTGGGTCATCGGGTCAAAGATTGACCATATTAGCCAAAGTTGACTTTTTAGTCAAAAGTTGACCTATTAGGTCAATGGGTTGGTCATTAGGTCAATGATTGACCATTTTGACCAAAGTTGACTTTTTGGTCAGAGATTGACTTATTGGGTCAATAATTGGTCATTAGGTAAAAAATTATCTATTTTGACCAAAATTAAATTTTCGGTCAAAAGTTGACTCATTGGGTTAATTGAGTGGTCATTATGTCAAAAATTAACCATTTTGACAGAAGATGATTTTTAGGTTAAAAGCTGACCTATTGGGGCAAGGGGGGTCATTAGGTCAAAAATTGACTATTCTGATCAAAATTGACTTTTTGGTCAACGGTTAGCCTATTGGGCCCATGGGTTGGTCATTGGGTTAAGGAGACCATTTTGACCAAAGTTGACTTTTTGTTCAGAAGTTGACATATTGCATCAATGGGTTGGTCATTGGGTCAAGAATTGACCATTTTGGTCAAAGTTGGCTTTTTGGTCAGGGATTTACTTATTGGGTCAATAATTGGTCATTAGGTCAAAATTAACTATTTTGACCCAAATTGAATTTTAGATCAAAAGTTGACCCATTTGGTTAATGGGCTGATTATTAGGTCAAAATTTAACTATATTGACCAAAACTGACTTTTTGGTCAAAAGATGATCAATTGGATCAATGCTTGGCCATTGAGACAAGGATTGGCCATTTTGACCAAAGTTGTCTTTTTGGTCAACTAATGACTAATTTGTTCAATAATTGGTCATCAGGTCAAAAATTGATTATTTTGACCAAAATTGAATTTTTGGTAAAAAATTGACCTATTGGATCAACGGCTCGGTCATTGGGCCAAGCATTGATCATTTTGACTAAAGTTGACTTTTTGGTCAAAAGCTGACCTTTAGGGGCAATGGGGTGGTCATTAGATCAAAAATTGACTATTTTGAACGAAATTGAGTTTTTTATCAAAAGTTGTCCTTTTGGGTGAAATCGTTGGTCATTGGGTCAAGGATTGATCATTTTGACTAAAGTTGACTTTTTGTTCAAAAGTTGACTCACTGGGTCAATGGGTTGGTCATTGGTCAAGGATTAAACATTTTTACTAAAGTTAACATTTTGGTGAGAGATTAAACTATCGGGTCAATAATTGGCCATTAGGTCAAAAATAAACTATTTCGACCAAAAGTCACTTTATGAATAAAAGTTGACCTTTTAAGTCAATAGATTGGTCATTGGGTCAAGGATTGATAATTTTAACCAAAGTTAACTTTTTGTTCAGAGATTGGTTTATTGGGTCAATAATTGGTTATTAGGTCAAAAATTGATAATTTTGACTAAAATTGACTTTTTCTTTAAAAGTTGACCTATTGGGTCAATGGGGTGGTCATTAGGTCAAAAATTAATTATTTTGACCAAGATTGATATTTTGGTCAAAAGTTGACCTATTGGGTCAAGGGGTTCGTCATTCAGTAAAGGATTGACCATGTTGACCTATTGGGTCAACGGGTTTGTCGCTGGGTCAAGGATTGACCATTTTGACCAAACTTGACTTTTTAGTTACAGATTGACTTATTGGGTCAATAAATGGTCATCAGGTAAAAATTTGAATATTTTGACCAAAATTGAATTTTTCTTCAAAAGTTGACCATTGGGTCAACAGGGTGTTCATTGTGTCAAAAATTGGCCATTTTGACTAAAGTTGACTTTTTGGTTAAAAGTTGGCCTATTGGGTCAATTGGTGGTCATTAGGTAAAAAATTGACTATTTTGATTAAAAGTTGACTATTTGATTAAAATTTAACTATTTTGGTTAAAAGTTGACTGGGTGCACCAATAATTGGTCATGAGGTAAAAAATTAACTATTTTGACCAAAAATTTACTTTTTGGTCAAAAGTCGATCTATTGGGTTAGTGGGTTGGTCATTGGGTCAAGGACTTACCATTTTGACCAAAGTTAACTTTTTGATCAAAAGTTGACCTATTGGGTCAATGGGTTGGTAGTTGGGTAAGAAATTGACCATTTTAACTAATGTTGACCTATTGGATCAATGGGGTGGTCATTAGGTCAACAATTGACTATTTTGACCAAAATTGAGTTTTAGTCAAAAGTTGACCTAATTGACCAATGGGTTTTCATTGGGTCTATCATTGACCCTTTGACCAAAGTTGACCTATTGGGTCAAGGGGTGGTCATTACGTTAAAAATTGACTATTTTGACCAAAATTGACTTTTTAGTCAAAAGTTGAACTCATTGGTCAATGGGTTGATCATTGGGTCAAAAATTGATCATTTTGACCAAAGTTGACTTTTTTATCAAAATTTAACTTATTGGGTCAATGGGTTGGTCATTGGGTCAAGGATTGACAATTTTGACCAAAGTTGGCTTTTTAGTCAAAGATTGACTTATTGGGGCAATAATTGGTCATTTGGTCAAAAATTGACTATTTTGACTAAAATTGAATTTTTGGTCGAAAGTCAATCTATTGGCTAACGAAGTCAGTCATTAGGTGAAAATCGACCATTTTGACCAAAGTAGACTTTTTGGTCAAATGTTGACCATTTTGACAAAAGTTGACTTTTTGTTCAAAAGTTGTCCTATTTGGTCAGTGGGTTGGTCAATGGGTGGGTCATTGGGTCAAGGATCGACCATTTTAACCAAATTTGACTTTTTGGTCAGAGATTAACTTATCAGGTCAATAATTAGTCAATAGGTGAAAAACTGACTATTTTGACCAATATTGACTTTTAGGTCAAAAGTTGACCTATTGGGTCAATGGGTTGGTATTTAGGTTAAGGATTGATCATTTTGATCAAAGTTAACTTTTTAATCAAAAGTTGCCCTATTGGGTCATTGGGTTAGTCGTTGGGTCAAAAATTGACCATTTTAACAAAAGTTGACCTATTGGGTTAATGGGGTTGTTATTAGGTCAAAAATTGACTATTTTGACCAAAATTGACTTTTTTGTCAACATTTAACCTATTGGGTTAATGGGTGTTTCATTGGGTCAAGGATTGACCATTTGACCAAAGTTGATTTTTTAATCATAAGTTGACCTATTAGGTCAAAGAGTTGGTCATTGGGTCAATGATTGACCATTTAGATCAAAGTTATCTTTTTGGTGAGAGAATGACTTATTGGGTCAATAATTCGACATTAGTTTAAAAATTGACCATTTTGACAAAAAATCAAATTTTGGTCAAACGTTGACCTATCTGGTCAATAAGTTGGTCATTGGGTCCAAAGTTGACCATTTTGACCAAATTTGACTTTTTGGTAAAAGTTGACCTATTGTGTCAGTGGATTGGTCGTTGGGTCAGAAATTGACCATTTTAACCAAAATTGACCTATTGGGACAATGGAGTGGTCATTGGGTCAAAAATTAATTATTTTGATCAAAATTAACATTTTTGTCAAAATTTGACCTATTGGGTGAATGAGTTGGTCATTGGGTGAAGGATTGACCATTTTGACTAAAGTTGACTTTTTAGTCCGACATTGCCTTATTAGGCCGATAATTAGTCATTTGGTCAAAAATTAACTATTTTAACCAAAATTGACTTTTTTGTCAAAAGTTGACCTATTGGGTCATTGGGTTAAGGATTTACCATTTTCACCAAAGTTGACTTTTTAGTTAAAAGTTGACCTATTGGGTCAATGGGTTTGTCATTGGGTCAATAGGTTGGTCATTGGGTCAAGGATTGACCATTTTGACCAAAGTTGACTTTTTGGCCAGAGATTAACTTATTGGGTCAATAATTGGTCATTAGGTTAAAAAGTAATTATTTTGACCTAAATTGACTTTTTTTTTCAAAGTTTACGTATTGGGTTAATCGGTTGGTCATTGGGTCAAGGATTGATCATTTTGACTAAAGTTGAGTTTTTGATCAAAAGTTGGCTTATTGGGTCAATGGGTTGGTCATTGGGTTAAGGATTGACCATTTTGACCAAAGTTGACTTTTTGGCTAGAGATTGACTTATTGGGTCAATGGTGTAGTCATTAGGTCAAAAATTGAATATTTTGACCAAGATTGACTTTTTGGTCAAAAGTTGACCTATTGGGTTATTGGGTCAAAGATTGAACATTTTGACCAAAGTTGACTTTTTGGTCAAAAGTCTTATTGGGTTAATGGGTTGGTCATTGAGTCAAGGATTGACCATGTTGGCCAAAGTTGACTTTTTTGACAAAAGTTGACCTATTGGGTCAATGGGTTGGTCATTAGGTCAAGGATTAACTGTTTTCACCAAAATTCACTTTTTGGTCTAGAGTTGACATATGGGGTCAATAATTAGTCGTTAGAATAAAAATTATCTATTTTGAACAAAATTGTCTTTTTAGTCAAAAGTTGAATTTTTGGGTTAATAAGTTCGTCTTTGGGTCAAGGATTGATCTTTTTAACCAAAGTTAAATTTTTGATCAGAAGTTGAGCTATTGGAACAATAGGTAGGTTGTTGGGTCTTAAATTGACCATTTCAACCAAAGTTGGCCTATTGGGTTAATTGAGTGGTCATTAGGTCAAAAAATAGACCCATTGGGTCAATGACTTGGTCATGGTGTCAAGAATTGACTATTTTGAGCAAAGTTATCTTTTTGGTCAAAAGTTGACATATTGGGTCAATGGTTTGGTCATCGGGTCAAGGATTGACCATTTTCACCAAAGTTGACTTTTTTGCTCAGAGATTGACTTATTGGGTCAATAATTGGTCATTAGGTCAAAAATTGATTATTTTTATGAAAATTGACTTCTTGGTCAAAAGTTGACCTATTGGTCAATGGGTTAGCCATTGGGTCAGTGATTGATCATTTTGACCAAAGTTGACATTTTGCTCAAAAGTTGACCTTTTGGGTCAAATGGTTGGTCATTGAGTCAGAAATTGACTATTTTAACAAAAGTTGAATTTTGGGTCAATAGTTGATCTAATGGGTCAATGGGGTGATCATTAAGTCAAAAATTTACCAAAATGAGGTGGTCATTGGGTCAAGGATTGATCATTTTGACCAAAGTTGACTTTTTGGCCAGAGATTGAATTATTAGGTTAATAATTGATCATTATGTCAAAAATTAACTTTTTGGTCAAAAGTTGACCTATTGGGTCAACGTGTTAGTCATTGGGTCAAGATTTGATCATTTCGACCAAAGATGACTTTTTGGTCTAAAGTTGACCTTTTGGGAAAATTGGTTGGTCATTGAGTCAAGGAGTGACCATTTTGACGAAAGTTTACATTTTGGTCAGAGATTGACTTATCGGATCAATAAATGGTCATTAGGTCGAAAATTGACTATTTTGACCAAAATTGAATTTTTGGTCAAATGTGGACCTATTGGGTCATTGGGTTTGACCATTTTAACAAAAGTTAACTTTTTGGTCAAAAGGTGATCGATTTGGTCAATTTGATGGTCATTGGGTCAGAAATTGATCATTTTAACCAAATTTGATTTTTTGGTCAAAAGTTGACTTATTGAGTCAACTGGTATGTCATTGGTTTAAGGATTGACTATTTTGACCAATGTTGACTTTTTGGTTAAGAGATGACCTTTTGGGTCAAATTATTGGTCATTGGGCCAAAGGTTAACCAATTTGACCAAAATTGATTTTTTGGTCAAATGTTAACCTTTTGGATCAATGGGGCGGTCATTATGGCAAAAATTGACAATTTTGACCAAAATTAACTTTTTGGTCAAAAGTTGACATATTGGGTTAATGGGTTAGTCATTGGGTCAAGGATTGTCTATTTTGACCAATGTTGATTTTTTGGTCAGAGATTGACTTATTGTTTCAATAATTGGTCATTATGTCAAAGATCGACTTTTTTCACCAAAATTAACAATTTGTTCAAAAGTTGACCTATTGGGTCAATGGGTTGGTCATTGGATCGAGGATTGATCATTTCGACAAAAGTTGACTTTTTGGTCAGAAGTTGACCTATTTGGTCAATGGGTTTGTCGTTGGGTAATAAATTGACCATATTAACCAAAGTTGACCTATTGGGTCGATGGGGAAGTCATTAGTTCAAAAATTGACAATTTTGACCAAAATTAAATTTTCGGTCAAAAGTTGACCCATTGGGTCAATAGAGTGGTCATTAAGTTAGAAATGGACTATTTTGACGAAAGTTGGCTTTTTCGTTAAAAGTTGACCTATTGGGACAGTGGGGTGGTCATTAGTTTAAAAATTGACTACTATGACCGAAATTGACTTTTTGGTCAAAAGTTGACATATTGGGTCAATGGGTTGGTCATTTGGTCAAAGATTGACCATCTTGTACAATGTTGATTTTTTGTTCAAAAGTTGACCATTGGGTCAATGGGTCAGTCATTGGGTCAAGGATTGACCATTTTGACCAAAGTTGACTTTTTAGTCAGAGATTGACCTATTGGATCAATAATTGGTCTTTAGGTCAAAACTTGACTATTTTGAAGAAAATTGACTTTTTGGTCAAAAGACAAACTGGGTCAAAATGTTAGTCATTGCGTCAGCGATTGACCACTCTGACTAAAGTTAACTTTTTGGTCAAAAGCTGACCTATTGGGTCATTGGGTTGGTCATTAGTTCAAAATATGATCATTTTGTCTAAAGTTAACTTTTTGTTCAAAAGTTAACTTATTGTGTCAATGGGCTGGTCATTAGGTTAAAAATTGACTATATCGACCAAAATCGACTTTTTCGTCAAAAGTTGACTTATTGGGTCAATGGTTTGGTCATTATGTCAAGGATTGACCATTTTAACCAAAGTTTATTTTTTTGTCAAAAGTTAACATTATGGGTCAATGGGTTGGTTATTGGGTCAACGATTGACCATTTGACTGAAGTTAATGTTTTGGTGAGAGATTGGCTTATTGGGTCAATAATTGATCAGTATGTCAAAAATTGACTATTTTACTAAAATTGACTTTTTGCGTCAAAAGTTAACCTATTGGGTCAATGGGTTGGTCATTAGGTCAACGATAGTTCATTTTGACCAAAGTTGACTTTTTGGTCAAAACTTGACCTATTTGGTCAATGGGTTGGTCGTTGGGTCAGAAATTGACTTTTTTAACCAAAGTTGACCTATTGGGTCAATGGGGTGGTCATTAGGTCAAAAGTTGACTATTTTGACCAAAATTAACTTTTTGGTCAAAAGTTGACTTATTTGGTCAATGGGTTGGTCATTAGGTCAAGAATTGACCATTTTGACTAAAGTTGACTTTTTGGTCAGATGTTGACCTATTGAGTCAATGGGTTGTTCATTGGGTTAAGGATTGACTATTTTGACCAAAGTTGACTTTTTGGTTAGAGATTTACATATTGGGTCAATAATTGTTCATTAGGTTAAAAATTGACTATTTTTACTAAAACAAACTATTTGGTCAAAAGTTCACCTATTGGAACAATGGGTTGGTCTTTTGGTCAAGGAATGACCATTTTGACCAAAATTGACTATTTGGTCAAATGTTGAACTATTGGGTCAATGGGTTGGTCATTGGCTTAGAATTTGACCATTATGACCAAATTTGACTTTTTGATCAAAAGTTGATATGTTGGGTCAATAATTGGTCATTAGGTTAAAAACTGATTATTTTGACTAAAATTGACTTTTTGGTCAAAAGTCGATCTATTGGGTCAGTGGGTTGATCATTGAGTTAAGGATTTACCATTTTGACCAAAGTTGACTTTTTGGTCAAAAGTTGACCTATTGGGTCAATGGGTTGGTCATTGGTTCATGGATTGACCATTTTAACCAAAGTTGACCTATTAGGTCAATGGGGGGTCATTATGTCAAAAATTGACTATTTTGACGAAAATTAACTTTTTTGTCAAAAGTTGATCTATTAGGTCAATGGGTTGGTCATTAGGTCAAGGATTAACCATTTTGACCAAAGTTGACCTTTTGGTCAGAGATTGACTTATTGGGTCAATAATTGGTCGTTTGGTAAAACATTGACTATTTTGACCAAAATTGACTTTTTTGTCAAAAGTTAACCTATTGGGTTAAGGATTGATCATTTTGAACAAAGTTGACTTTTTGGTCAAAAGTTGACCTATTTGGTCATTGACTTGGTCATTGGGTGAAAAATTAACCAATTTAATAAAAATTGACTTTTTGGTCAAAAGTTGACCTGATGGGTCAACAATTGGTCATTATGTCAAAAATTACCTATTTTGACAAAATTGACTTTTTGGTCAAAATTCTATCTATTGGGTCAGTGGATTGGTCATTGGGTCAAGGATTTACCATTTTTGACCAAAGTTAACTTTTTGGTCAAAAGTTGACCTATTGGGTCAATGGGTTGGTCATTGGGTCAAGGATTGACCATTTTAACCGAAGTTGACCTATTGGGTCAATGGGGGGTTATAATGTCAAAAATTGACTATTTTTACCAAATTTAAACTTTAAGTGAAAAGTTGATATATAGGGTCAACGTGTTAGTCATTCAATTAAAAATTTTAACTATATCGACCAAAATTTACTTTTAGTGAAAAGTTGACTTATTTGGTCAATGGATTGGTCATTGGGTGAAGGATTAACCATTTTCACCAAAGTTTACTTTTTGGTCAAAAGTAAATCTATTGGGTCAATGAGTTAGTCATTGGGTCAAGTGTTATCCATTTGACCAAAGTTGACTTTTTCATCAGAGATTAACTTATTGAGTTAATAATTTATCATTATTTAAAAAAATTGACTATTTTGACCAAAATTGAATTTTTTATCAAAAGTAAACCTATTGGGTCAATGGGGTGGTCCTTAGGTTAATAATTTTCCATTTTGACCAAAGTTGACTTTTTCGTCAAAAGTTGACCTATCGGGTCAATGGGGTGGTCATTATGTCAAAACTTGACTATATTAACCAAAATTGACTTTTGGTCAGAAGTTGACCTACTGGTTCAATGGGTTTGTCGTTGGGTCAAGGATTGACAATATTGACCAAAGTTGACTTTTTTGGTCAAATGTTGACCTATTTGCTCAACGGGTTTGTCATTGGGTCAAGGATTGACCATAATGACCAAAGTTGACCTTTTGGTCAGAGATTGACTTATTGTGTCAATAATTGGTCATTAGGTCAAAAATTGACTATTTTGAACAAAATTGACTTTTTGGTCAAATGTTAACCAATTGGGTCAATGGGTTGGTCATTGACTCAGGGATTGATCATTTTGACCAAAGTTGACTTTTTGGTCAAAAGTTAACCATTTGGGTCATTGGCTTGGTCAAAGTGTCAAGGATTAATTAATTTGACCAAAATTGAACTTTTGGTCAAATGTTGACCTTTTGGGTCAATGGGGCGTCATTATGACAAAAATTGACTATGTTGACCAAAATTTACTTTTTGGTCAAAAATTGACCAATTGGGTCAATGGGTTAAGGATTAACAATTTTGAACAAAGTTGACTTTTTTATTAAAAAATTGTCCTATTGAGTCAATGAGTTGGTCATTATGTCAAAACTTGACTCAAAAGTTGACCTATTGGGTCAAAGGAGTGGTCATTGGGTCAGAAATTGACCATTTTGACCAAAGTTAACTTTTTTGTCAAAAATTGACCTATTGGGTCAATAGGGTTGTCATTAGGTCAAAATTTGACTATATTGATCAAAATTGTTTTTTTGGTCAAAAGTTGACCTACTAGGTCAATGGGTTGGTTGTTGGGTCAAAAATTGACAATTTTGACTAAAGTTGACTTTTTTGTCATAAGTTAACCTATTGGCTCAATGAGTTGGTCATTGGGTCAAGGATTGACCATTTTGACCAAAGTTGACTTTTTTGACAGAGATTGACTTATTGGTTCAATGGGGTGGTTATTGGTTAAAAATTAACTATTTGACCAAAATTAATTTTTTGGTCAAAAGTTGACATATTGGATCTATGGGTTGGTCATTGGGTCAATGATTAACAATTTTGACCAAAGTTGACTTTTTGGTCAGCGATTAACTTATTGGGTCAATTATTGGTCATTAGGTTAAAAATTGACTATTTTGAACAAAATTAAATTTTCGGTCAAAAGTTGACCCATTGGGTCAATAGAGTGGTCATTAAATCAGAAATTAACAATTTTGACCAAAGTTAACTTTTTGGTTAAAAGCTGACCTATTGGGACAACTGGGTTGGTCATTGACCATTTTGACTAAAGTTAACTTTTTGTTTAAAAGTTGACCTATTGGGTCAGTGGGTTGGTCATTGCTTCAAGGATTGACCATTTTGGCCAAAGTTGACTTCTTGGTCAGAGATTGACTTATTGGGTCAATAATTAGTCATTAGTTCAAAATTAACTATTCTGACCCAAAAAGAATTTTCAGTAAAACGTTGACCCTTTCGGTCAATGGGGTGGTCATTATGTCAAAAATTAACTATATTAACCAAAATTGACTTTTTTATTAAAAGATGACCCATTGAGTCAATGGGTTGGTCATTGGGTCAAGGATTAAACATTTTGACCAAAGTTGACTTTTTGGTCAAAAGTTGACATATTGGGTCAACGGGTTGGTCATTAAGTCAAGGATTAACTATTTTGACCAAAATTGACTTTTTGGTCAAAACCTGACTTATTGGGTCAATAATTGTTCATTAGGATAAAAACTGACTATTTTGACCAAAATTATCTTTTTGGTCAAAATTTGACTTATTGGGTCAATAATCGGTCATTAGGATAAAAATTGTCTATTTTGACCAAAATTTCTTTTTGGTCAAAAGTTGACTTATTGGGTCAATAAGTTGGTCCTTTTGTCAAGGATTGATCATTTTAACCAAAGTTGACTTTTTGGTCAGAAGTTGACTTTTTGGGTCAATGGGTAGATAGTTGGGTCTTAATTTGACCATTTTTATCAAAGTTAGCCTATTGGGTTAATGAGATGGTAACCAAATAGGTCAACATTTGACCAAAAAGTCAATTTTGGTCAATATAGTTAATTTTTGACCTAATGACCACCCCAGTGACAAAATGAGTCAACTTTTGAACGAAAATTCAATTTGGGTCAAAATAGTTAATTTTGACCCAATGATGAATTATTGACCCAATAAGTCAATCTCTGACCAAAAAGTCAATTTTGGCCAAATTGGTCAATACTTGACCCAATGACCAACCATTGAGCCAATAGGTCAAATTTTGAATAAATAGTCAACTTTGGTCAATATGATCAATCCTTGATCTAATGACCAACCCATTGGCCCAATAGGTCAACTTTTGACCAAAAAGTTAATTTGTGACCTAATGCCCCCCATGTCCCAATAGGTCAGCCTTTAACCAAAAAGTAAACTAGGGTCAAAATGGTCAATTTCTAGCCCAATGACCACCATATTGACCCAATGGGTCAACCTTTGACCGAAAATTTAGTTTTGGTCAAAATATTCAATTTTGGACCTAATGACCAATTATTGACCCAATAAGTCAATCTCTGACCAAAAAGTAAACTTTGATCAAAATGGTTAATCATTAACCTAATGACCAACCTGTTGACCCAATAGACCAACTTTTGATCAAATAGTCAACTTTGGTCAAAATGGTCAATTTTTGACCCAATGACCTAATCGGTCAATGCAAAAAAGTCAATTTTGGTCAAAATAGTCAATTTTGACATTATGATCACCCCATTAACCCAATAAGTAAATCTCTGACCAAATAGTCAACATTGGTCAAAATGGTCCATCCTTGACCCAATGACCAACCCATTAAGCCAATAGGACAACTTTTGACAAAAAAAGTCAATTTTGGTAAAAAATGTTAATCCTTAACCCAACCACCAACACATTGACCCAGTATGTCAACTTTTGACCAGAAAGTCAATTTTTGTCAATGTAGTCAGGTTTTGACCTATTGACCCCACATTGACCCAATAGGTCAACTTTTGACTAAAAAGTCAACTTTGGTCAAAATTGTCAATTTCTGTCCCAAGGACCACCCCATTGACCTAATAAGTAAACTTTTGATCAAAAATAAAATTTTCGTCAAAATAGTCAATTTTTGACATAAAGATCAATTATTAACCCAATAAGTTAATCTCTAACCAAAAAGTCAATTTTGGTCAGAATGTTCAATCCTTGACCCAATGACCAACACATTGACTCAATAGGTCAACTTTTAACCAAAATGTCAACTTTGGACATAATGGTCGACCCTTGACCGAATGACTAAATGGGTCAAGTTTTGACAAAATAGTGAATTTTTGTGAAAATAGTTAATTTTTGACCTAATGACCACCCATTGACCAAATATTTCAACTTTGGACCAAAAGGTCAATTTTTCTCAAAATCCTCAATTTTTGACCAAATGACAAAGCCATTGACCCAATCGGTCAACTTTTGACCAAAAAGCCAACTTTGGTCAAAATGGTCAATCCTTTACCCAATGACCCAATAGGTTAACTTTTGGTCAAAAAGTCAACTTTGGTCAAAATGGTCAACCCTTGTACTAATAATCAACAATTTGACCCAATAGGTCAACTTTTGACCAAAATGTCAACTTTGGTTAAAATGATCAATTTCTGACCCATTGACCAGCCCATTGACCAAATAGGTCAACTTTTGACCAAAAAGTCAACTTTTGTCAAAATGGTCAATCCCAATGACCCAATAAGTCAATCTTTGACCAAAATGTAAACTTTGGTTAAAATAGTCATTCCTTGACCCAATGACCAATCAATTGACCTAATAGGTCAACTTTTGATCAAAAAGTTAACTTTTTTCAATATGATCAATTCTTGACCCAATGACCAACCGGTTGAGCCAATAGGTCAACTTTTGACCAAAAAGTTAATTTTTATCAAAAAAGTCATATTTTGACGTAATGATCAATAATTAACCCAATAAGTCAATCTCTGACTAAAAAGTCACTTTGGTCAAAATGGTCAATCCTTGACCCAATGACCATCTCATTGACCTAAAAGGTCAACTTTTGACCAAAAAGTTAACTTTGCTCAAAATGGTCAATCATTGACCCAATGACCAACCCAATCACCAAATAACTTAACTTTCGACTTAAAAGTCATCTTTGCTCAAAATGTTCAATCCTTGACCCAACGATTAGCGATCTGACCCAACAGGTCAACTTTTGACCAAAAAGAAAATTTTGCTTAGAATAGTCAATTTTTGACCTAAAGACCACCCCATTGACCCAATAGGTCAACTTTTGACCAAAAAGTCAACTTTGGTCAAAATGGTCAATTTCTGACCCAATGACCACCCCATTGACCTAATGGGTTAACTTTTGACCAAAAATTCAATTTTGGTCAAAATAGTCAATTTTTGACTTAATGACCATTTATTGACCCAATAAGTCAAACTCTGACTAAAAAGTCAACTTTGGTCAAAATTGTCAATCCTTGACCTATTGACGCAATAGGTAAACTTTTGACCAAAAAGTCAACTTTGGTCAAAATGGTCAATCCTTGACCCAATGACCAACCAATTGACCCAATAAGTAAACTTTTGACCAAAAAGACAATTTTGGTCAAAATAGTCAATTTTTTACCTAATGACCACCCATTGACCAAATAGGTAAACTTTGACCAAAAAGTTAACTTTGGTCAAAATGTTCAATTTCTCACCCAATGACCAACCATTTAACCAAATAGGTCAACTTTTGGCCAAAAAGTCAACTTTGGTCAAAACGGTCAACTCTTTAGCCAAGGACCAACTCATTCATCCAATAGGTCAACTTTTAAAGAAAAAGTCAATTTTAGTCAAAATTATCAATTTTTTACCTAATGACCAATTATTGACCCAATAAGCCAATCTCTGAACAAAAAGTTAACTTTGGTTAAAATGATCAATCCTTGACCCAATGACCAATCTATTGACCCAAGATGTCAACTTTTATCCATAAAGTGAATTTTGGTCAAAATAGTTTATTTTTGACCTAATGTCCAATTATTGACCCGATAATTTAATCTCTCACCAAAATGCTAACTTTAGTCAAAATGTTTAATCCTTGACCAATGACCATGAGTCAACTTTTGAACAAAAAGTCAACTTTAGTCAAAATGATCAATCCTTGACCCAATGACCAACGATTTGACCCAAATGGTCAACTTTTGACAAAAAACTCAATTTCGTTCAAAATAGTCAATTTTTGATCTAAAGACCACCCCATTGCCCCAATAGGTCAGCTTTTGACCAAAAAGTCAACTTTGGTCAAAATGATCAATGCTTGACCCAATGATCGAGCCGTTGATCCAATAGGTCAACTTTTGACCAAAAATTCAATTTCGGTCAAAATAATCAATTTTTTGACCTGATGACCAATTATTAACCAAATTAGTCATTAGTTGACCAAAAAGACAACTTTGGTCAAAATGGTCAATCCTTGTCCCAATGACCAACTCATTGATCCAATAGATCAGCTTTTTACCAAAAAGTCAATATTGGTCAATATAGTTAAATTTTGACCTAATAATCAGCCCATTAACCCAATGGGTCAACTTTTGATCGAAAATTCAATCTGGGTCAAAATAGTTAATTTTGACCTATTGACCAATTATTGACCCAATAAGTAAATCTCTGACCAAAAAGTCAACTTTGGCCAAAATGGTCAATTCTTGACCCAATGACCAACCCATTGATGCAATATGTCAACTTCTGAACAAAAAGTTAACTTTGGTCAAAATGGTCTCCTTAACCCAATGACCAACCCATGGGCCTAATAGGCCAACTGTTGACCAAAAAGTCAATTTTGGTCAGAATAGTCAATTTTTGACCTAATGACCCACATTGCCCAATAGGTCAGCTTTTAACCTAAAAATCATCTTCTGTCAAAATGGTTAATTTTTGACATAATGACCACTCAATTAACCCAATGAGTCAACATTTGACCGAAAATTTAATTTTGGTCAAAATAGATAATTTTTTACCTAATGACCAATTATTGACCCAATAAGTCAATCTCTGACCAAAAAGTCAACTTTGGTCAAAATGGTCAATCATTGACCTAATGACCAACCCATTGACCTAATAGGTCAACTTTTGACTAAAAAGTCAACTTTGGTCAAAATGGTCAATCTTTGACCTGATGACCTAATAAGTCAACTTTTACCAAAAAAGTCAATTTTGGTCAGAATAGTCAATTTTAACCTAATAACCACCCATTGACCCAATAAGTCAATCTCTAGTCAAAACGTCAACTTTGGTCAAAATGGTCAATCCTTGACCCAATGACCAACTCATTGAGCCAATATATCAACTATTGACAAAAAAGTCAACTTTAGTCATAATTGTAAATCCTTGACCCAACGACCAACCCATTAATCCAGTAGATCAACTTTCGACTAGAAAGTTAATTTTGGTCAATATAGTCAAGTTTTGACCTAATGACCACCCCATTAACCAAATAGGTTAACTTTTGACAAAAAAGTTAACTTTAGTCAAAATAGTCAATTTCTGACCCAAAGACCACCCCATTGACCTAATAGGTCAACTTTTGATCAAAAATTCAATTTTGGTCAAAATAATTAATTTTTTACAGAATGACCACCCATTGACCCAACATGAAACTTTAGACCAAAAGGTCATATTTTGTCAAAATGCTCAATTTCTGACCTAATGACCAACCCATTGACCCAATAGGTCAACTTTTAACTAAAAAGTCAACTTTGGGCAAAATGGTTAATCCTTAACCCAATGTCCTAATAGGTCAACTTTAGACTGAAAAGTCAATTTAGGTTAAAATAGTCAATTTTTGCCATAATGACCGCCTCATTGACCCAAAATGTCAACTTTTGACCAAAAAATCCATTTTGGTCAAATTGGTTAATCCTTGACCCTATGACCAAGCCAATGACCCAATTGATCAACTTTTGATAAAAAAGTCAACTTGGTCAAAAAGATCAATCCTTAACTCAATGATCAACCCATTGACCCAATTGGTCAACTTTTGAAAAAAAATTCAATTTTTGTCAAAATAGTCAATTTTTGACTTAATGACCATTTAGTGACCCAATAAGTCAATCTCTGACCAAAAGGTCAACTTTGGTCAAAATGGTGAATCCTTGACCCAATGACTAACCAATTGACCCAATAGGTCAACTTTTGACCAAAAAGTCAACTTTGGTCAAAATGGTCAATTTCAGACTTACGGAGCACCCCATTGACCCAATAGGTCATTTTTTGATCAAAAATTCAATTTTGGTCAAAATAGTCAATTTTTTACATAATAACCAATTATTAACCCAAAAAGTTAATCTTAAACCAAAAAATTAACTTTGGTCAAAAAGGTCAACCCTTGACCCAACGATAAACTCATTGACCCAATAGGTCAACTTTTGACCCAAGAATAAACTTTGGTTAAAATGTTTAATCCTTGACCCAATGACCAACACATTGACCCAATAGGTCAACTTTTGACCAAAAAGTTAACTTTGGTCAAAATGTTAAATCCTTGACCCAATGACCACCCACTGACTCAATAGATCGACTTTTGACCCAAAAAGTCAATTTTGGTCAAAATTGTCAATTTTTAACATAATAACCAATCATTGACCCAATATGTCAACTTTTGACCAAAACGTAAATTTTAGTCAAATTGTTCAATCCTTAACACAACAACCCAAAAGGTCAATTTTTGACCAAAAAGTCAATTTTGGTCAAATTAGTCAATTTTTGCCATAATGACTGCCCCATAGACCCAAAAGGTCAACTTTTGACCAAAAAGTTAATTTTAGACAAATTGGTTAATCCTTGACCCTAAGATTAAGCCAATGACCCAATAGGTCAACTTTTGACGAAAAAGTCAACTTTTGTCAAAATGATCAATCCTTGACCTAATGACAACCCATTGACACAATAGGTCAACTTTTGACCAAAAAGTCAATCTTGGTCAAAATAATCAATTTTTTACCTAATGACCAATTATTGATCTGATAAGTCAATCTCTAACCAAAAGGTCAACTTTGGTCAAAATAGTCAATCCTTAACCCAATGACCAACCAATTGAGCAAATAGGTCAACTTTTGACTAAAAAGTCAACTTTGGTCAAAATTGTCAATCCTTAACCCAACGACAAACTCATTGACCTAGTAGGTCCACTTTTGACCAAAAAGTCACTTTTGGTCAATATAGTCAAATTCTCACCTAATAACCTCCTACTGGCCCAATAGGCCAACTTTTAAACAAAAAGTCAACTTTAGTCAAAATGGTCAATTTCTGAACCAAGAATCACCTCAATGACCTAATAGGTCAACTTTTGATAAAAAATTAAATGTTGGTCAAAATAGTCAATTTTTGACATAATGACCAATTATTGACCCAATAAGTTATTCTCGGGCAAAAAAGTCAACTTTGGTCAAAATGGTCAACCCTTGACCCAACGACTAACTCATTGCCCCAATAGTTCAACTTTTGACCAAAACATAATCTTCGGTTAAAATGGTTAATCCTTCACCCAGTGACCAATCCATTGACCCAATTGGTGAACTTTTAACTAAAAAGTCAATTTTTATCGATATAGTCAATTTTTAACCGAGTGACCAACACATTGACCCAATAGATTAATTTTTGTCCAAATACTCAATTTTGGTCAAAATAGTCAATTTTTGACATAATGACCCCCCATTGACCAAATAGGTCAACTATGGTTAAAATTGTCAATCCTTGATCGAATGACCAACCCATTGACCCAATAGGTCAACTTTTGACCAAAAAGTTAACTTTGGTCAAAATGGTAAATCCTTAACTCAATGACCAACCCGCTGACCCAATAGATCGACTTTTGACTAAAAAGTCAATTTTGGTCATAAATAATCAATTTTTGACCTAATGACCAATTATTGACCCAATAGGTGAACTTTTAACCATAAAGTCAACTTTGTCCATAATGGTCAATCCTTGACCCTATGACCAACCCATTGACTCAATAGTTCAACTTTTCACCAAACAGTCAACTTTGGTCAAAATGGTCATTTGTTGACCCATTGACCAAACCATTGTCCCAATTGGTCAACTTTTGACTAAAAAGTCGGTTTTGGTCATAAATATCATTTTTTAACCAATGACCAATTATTGACCCAATAAGCAAATCTCTAACCAAAAAGTCAACTTTGGTCAAAATAGTCAATCCTTAACCCAATGACCAACTGATCGCACGGCATTAATTGTTATAAATATAAGTATTCAACACGATTACTAAGAGATATAAATCCCTAGCAATAACGCTAAAACTTGACCGGCTTTGGGGAGAGCAGGGCGGAAATTTGAGGGTATATATGTTTGTTAAGCTTTATAAATGTTTTTCAAGTAAAATAGTAATTGTGCTCCCTCCCCTATTTATCAATGCAAGTATACGTATCGCTTAAGTAATAAAGGGCTCTAATGTCCTAGATATCGATTCCACAAGGAAGTTAGATACTTAAGGACTAAATTCAGTAATTGTAATTACTAATCTTGTATACGGAAATTAAGAACGCTTATACTAAAAACTATTACTTAAAGATTAAGTAGAAGATTGCAATTTAGAAAAGTATCATTCTCCTTGTTAAGAGAATTAAGTGAATGAAAAATGAAATGAGTTTAGAATTATATTGTGCCAAATAGGAGCATTCCTATTCTTTACCCTTTGGTCCAGGTGCAAAGAACATTGACTAATCCAATGTTTGGTTACTGAATCTGCGGCTAGGCTGGGAGGATACCGGCTGCCACTTCAGAGCTCCCATGTTCCCCTCGCCTGAGGGCTAACATCTACACTTCAGCTCCCAAACAATAGGACCGAATTGAATATTTTAGTCTGTCACACTAAAATGTCAAATTCTACGCCTGATAATTAATATTTACCTATTTATTTGCACCCTCCTTCCAAGGCTTTTGACTTCCCTGAAATTTGGATGTAATCTTTACTATATTTTATAATTCAACATATGTTAACAATTCAATTGCCAAATTAAAAGTAAATTTAGATTTAAGTAAAAAGATTATCAAAATCTTTATTTAATATTTAGGCACAACTACTTTAATTCTTTATTTCACCAAGTCTCATCAATAAGGAGAAGGACAAAGAAAACTACTCTGAATGCATAGGAAGAATAACAAAAAACTTGGATTTCATTTAATGTTATAAAACAATAAACAAATATACTTGTCTCGAATCTTCTTCCCAAGCAGACTCCTTGAAGTTCCTTTGACTCTTCCTTTTTTTTGTATAACACACTTCAAATACTCACCTAGACACTAACTTAAACACTCTTAAACACACTACTGACTTTCGGATTGCACTTAAATGACACTTAACGACACACCATGACACAAAAATCATTTCTATATATAAAAGGAGTCATATTTCCAAAGGTTGCTTAAGCACCTCTTAAAAAAGCATCCAGATTCAACGTATTTGGCTTGAATATACTGTCTCGCCTTCGATGGGCTTCTAGAAGAATGGATAAGCGCTCATGCTCGTTGTCGGCGGGCTCGATCTCACCGTCTGCGGGGTCATTTGTAATATATTCAAATGCTCTCGAGATAATCTCGCCGTTGGCGGCCTCTTCCTCGTCGTCGGCGGGATAGTTCAATTTTCATCTATTTTAGTCCTTTTTGTTCCAGATTTGCTCCTTTTTGATCTTTTTGCTCCCATTACCTATAAATCTTCATTCCTGCATTAAAACATAGAAAATACATTTCTTTAAAGTGCAATTTCATATAAAATGGGTATGAATTTCTAAATACAATTTCTTGTGGTCACCAACCCATTGACTCATTAGGTCAACTTCTGACCAAAAAGTCAACTTTGGTCAAAACGGTCAATTATTGACCCAAAGACCAACATATTGACCAAATAGGTTAACTTTTGACCAAAAAGTCAATTTTGGTCAAAATAGTCAATTTTTGACCTAATGACCACCCCATTGACCCAATAAGTCAACTTTGGTTAAAATGGACAATTTTTGACCCAATGACCAACCCATTGACCCAATATGTGAAGTTATGACCAAAAGTCAACTTTGGTCAAAATGATCTATCATTGACCCAATGACCAACCCATTGACCCAATAGGTTAACTTTTAACGAAAAAGTTAATTTTTGTCAAAATAGTCAATTTTTGACCAACTGACCAATTATTGACCCAATAAGCCAATCTCTGACCAAAATATCAACTTTGGTCAAAATGGTTAATCATTGATCTAATGACCAGCCCATTGACCCATTAGGTTAAATTTTGACCAAAAACTAAACTTTGGTCAAAATGCTTAATCCTTGACCCAATGACCAATCCAATGACCCAATAGGTCAACTTTTGACCAAAAAGTCGATTTTGGTCGATATAGTCATTTTCTCACCAAATGACCAACCCATTGACACAATAGGTCAACTTTTGACCAAAAAGTGAACTTTGGTCAAAATGGTCATATTCTGAACCAATGAACAACCCAATGACCCAATAGGCCATCATTGTCCAAAAAGTTAACTTTAGTCAGAATGGTGAATCGTTGACTCAATGACTAACCTATTGACCAAGTAGGTCAACTTTTGACCAAAAAGTTAATTTTCATCAAAATAGTCAAATTTTTATCTAATGACCAATTATTGATCCAATAGGTCAATCTCTTACTAAAAAGTCAACTTTGGTCTAAATGGTCAATCCTTGACCCATTAACCGACCTATTGACCCAATGGTCAACTTTTGAACAAAAAATCAATGGTCAAAATGGTCAATCCTTGACCCAATGACCAACCAATTGACCCAATATGTCAATTTTTTTACCAAAAAGTCAATTTCATTCATAATAATTAATTTTTGAACTAAGGACCACCTCATTGACCCAATAGGTCAACTTTTGACCCAAATGTCAACTTTGGTTAAAATGCTCAATTTCTGACCCAATGTATAACCCATTGACCCAATAAGTCAAAATTTGACCAAAAATTTAATATTTGTCAAAAGAGTCAATTTTTGACCTAATGACCACCCCATTGACCCAATAGGTCAACTTTTGCTAATATGATCAATTTCTGACAACACGACAAACCTATTGACCCAATAGGCCAACTTTTGACTAAAAAATCAACTTTTGTCAAAATGATCAAACTTTGACCCAATGAACAACCCATTGATCCAATAGGTTAACGTTTAACCAAAAAGCCAATTTTGGTCAAAATAGTCTATTTTTGACCTAATGACCAATTATTGAAACAATAAGTCATTCTCTGACCAAAAAATAAACTTTGGTCAAAATAGTCAATCCATGATCCAATGACCAACCCATTTACCCAATAGGTCAACTTTTGACCAAAAAGTCAACTCTAGTCAAAATGATCAATCCTTAACCCAATGACAAACCCATTGACCCAATGGTCAACTTTTGACAAAAAATTTAATTTTAGTCAAAATAGTCAATTTTTACCAAATCCCCAATTATTGACCCCATAAGTCAATCTCTGACCAAAAAGTTAACTTTGGTCAAAATGGTCAATCTGTGACCTAATGACAAACCCATTAAGCCAATAAGTCAATTTGTAAATAAAAATCAACTTTGGTCAAAATTGTCAATCCTTGACCCAACGACCAACCCATTGACCAAGTAGGTCAACTTCTGACCAAAAGGTCAATTTTGGTAAATATAGTCAAGTTTTGATTTAATGACCACCTAATTGACCCAATAGGTCAACCATTGACCAAAAACTTACTTTGGTCAAAATGAAAAATTTCTGACCCAATGACCACTCCATCGACCCAATAGGTCAACTTTTGTCCAAAAATTCAATTTTGGTCAAAATAATCAATTTTTGACGTGATGACCAATTATTAACCCAATAAGTTAATCTCTGACCAAAAAGTCAACTTTGGTCAAAATGATCAATCTTTGAACCAATGACCAACTCATTGACCCAATAGGTCAACTTTTTATTAAAAAGTCAACTTTGGACAAAGTGGTTGATCCTTGACAGAATGACTCAATTTGTAAACTTTTGACCAAAAAGTCAATTTTGGTCAAAATAGTCAATTTTTGACTTAATGACCACACATTGACCCAACAGGTAAACTTTTGACCAAAAGGTCAACTTTTGTCAAAATGCTCAATTTCTGACCCAATGACCAACTCATTGACCCAATAGGTCAACTTTTGATCAAATAGTCAGCTATATTCAAAATGGTCAATCCTTAACCCAATCACCAACCCATTGACCCAATATGTCAACTTTTGACCAAAAAGTCAACTTTGTTCAAAATGGTCAATCCTTAACCCTATTACCCAAAATGTCAACCTTTGAGCAAAAAGTCAATTTTGGTCAAAATAGTCAATTTTTGCCATAATGATAGCCCCATTGACCCAATAGGTCAACTTTTAACCAAAAAGTCAATTTTGGTCAAATTGGTTAATCCTTGACCCTATGACCAACCCATTGACTCAATAGGTCAACTTTTGACCAAAAGGTCAGCTTCAGTCAAAATGATCAATCATTGGCGTATTGACCCACCCACTAACCCAATTGGTGAACTTATGAGCCAAAAGTTAATTTTTGCTAAAATTGTCATTTTTTGACCCAGTGACCAATTATTGACCCAAAAAGTCAATCTCAGACCAAAACGTCAACTGTTCAAAATGGTCAATCCTTGACCCAATGACCAACCAATTGGCTTAATAGGTCAACTTTAGACCAAAAAGTCAACTTTGGTCAAAATGGTCATTCCTTATCCTAATGACCAAAAATTTGACCCGATAGGTTAACTTTTGACCAAAAAGTTAACTTTGGTCAAAATGGTCAATCCTTGAACCAATGACATACCCGTTGACCCAATAGGTCAACTTTTGACCAAAAAGTCAATTTTGGTTAAAATGATAAATTTCTGACCCATTGACCAAGCCATTTTCCTGATAGGTCAACTTTTGACCAAAAAGTCAACTTTTGTCAAAATGGTCTAACCCAATGACCCAATAGGTCAACTTTTAACCCAAAAGTCAACTTTTAAAAAAGTCAATTTTCGACCTAATGACTATTTATTGACCCAATAAGTCAATCTCTAACCAAAATCAAAACTTTGGTCAAAATGGTCATTTCTTGATCCAATGACCAACTAATTAACCTAATAAGTCAACTTTTAACCAAAGAGTCAACTTTGGTCAAAATGATCAATTCTTGACCCAATGACTAACCTGTTGACCCAATAGGTCAACTTTTAAAAAAAAGTCAATTTTGGTCAAAAAAGTCATTTTTTAACATAATGATCACTAATTAACCCAATAAGTCATTCTCTGACAAAAAATTTAATTATGTCAAAAGGTCAATCCTTGACCCAATGACCAAGCCATTGACCTAAGAGGTCAACTTTTGACCAAAAAGTCAACATAGCTTAAAATGGTCAATCCTTGACCCAATAACCAACCAAATCACCCAACAACTCAATTTTCGACTAAAAAGTCAACTTTGGTCAAAATGTTCAATCCTTGACCCAATGACAAACCCAATGACCCAACAGGTCAACTTTTGACCAAAAAGTCAACTTTAGTTAAAATAGTCAATTTCTGACCCAATGACCTCCCCACTGACCCAATGAGTTAACTTTAGACCAAAAATTCAATTTTCGTAAACTTTTGAGTTAACTTTTGATCTCATGACCAATTATTGAGTAAGTTAGTCATCCTTTGACCAAAAAGACAACTTTGGTTAAAATGATCAATCCTTGACCCAATGACAAAGCCATTCACTCAATAGGCTAACTTTAAACCCAAAAGTCAACTTTGGTCAAAATAGTCAATTTTTAACCTAATGATCACCTCATTGATCCAATAGATCAACTTTTGACCCAAAAGTCAACTTTGGTTAAAATGATCAATTTCTGACCTAATGACCAACCATTTGACCTAATAGGTCAACTTTTGAACAAAATGTCAACTTTGGTCAAAATGGATAATCCTTGAACCAATGACATACTCGTTGACCCAATAGGTCAACTTTTGACTAAGAACTCAATTTTCGTAAAAATAATCAATTTTTGACCTAATGTCCAATTATTGACCCATTAAGTCAATCTCTGAACAAAAAGTCAACTTTGGTGAAAATGGTCAATCCTTGACCCAATGATCAAACCATTGACCTAATTGGTCAATTTTTGACCAAAAATTTAACTTTAGTAAAAATGGTCATTTCTTGACACAATGACCAACCAATTGACCCAATAGGTCTACTTTTGACTAAAAAGTCAAATTTGATCAAAATTGTCAATTTTTGACATAATGACTGGGTTTGTCATTGGGTCAAAGATCATTTTAACCAAAGTTGACTTTTTCCTCAAAAGTTGACATATTGGGTAAATCGGTTGGTCATTAAGTCAGGGATTGATTATTTTGATCAAAAATGTCTTTTGATAAAAGGTTGACCTATTTGGTCATCAGGTCAAAAATTGACCATTTTGACGAAAGTTAACTTTTTGGTCAAATGTTGACGTATTGGGTTAATAGGTTGGTCATTGGGTCAATGATTGACCATTTTGACCAAAGTTGACTTTTTGGTCAAAAGTTGACCTATTGGGTCAATGGGTTGGTCATTGGGTCAAGGATTGATCATTCTGACCAAAGTTGACTTTTTGGTCAAAGTTGACCTTTTGGGTCAATGGCTTGGTCGTTGGGTCAGAAAATGACCATTTTAACCAAAGTTGACCTTTTGGGGCAATGGGGTGGTCATTAAGTCAAAAATTGACTATTTTGACGAAAATTGACTTTTTGGTCAAAAGTTGACCTATTGGGATAAATGGTTGGTCATTCGGGGATTGACCAATTTGACGAAAGTTTACTTTTTGGTCAACAATTAGTCGTTATGTCAAAAATTGACTATTTGACCAAAATTGAATTTTTGATCAAAAGTTGACATATTGGATCAATCTGGTGGTCCTTGGGTCAGAAATTGACCATTTTTACTAACGCTGACTTTTTGGTCAAAAGTCGACAAATTGGGTCAATTGGGTGGTCATTAGGTCAAAACTTGACCATTTTGACCAAAGTTGACCTTTTGGTTAGAGATTGACTTATCAGGTCAATAATTGGGCATTAGGTCAAATGTTGACTATTTTGACCAAAATTGACTTTTGCGTCAAAAGTTGACCCACTGGGTCAATGACTTGGTCTTTAGGTCAAGGTTTGATCATTTTGACTAAAGTTGATTTTTTGGTCAGAGATTGACTTATTATTTCAATAATTGGTCATTATGTCAAAGATAAATAATTTTGACCAAAATTGACTTTTTGGTCAAAAGTTGACCTATTTGGTCAATGAGTTGGTCATTGGGTAAAGGATTGATCATTTTGACAAAAGTTGACTTTTTGGACAAAAGTTAGCCTATTGGGTCAATGTGTTTATCGTTGGGTCAGAAATTGACCATATTAACCAAAGTTGATCTATTGGGTAAATGGGGTGGTCATTAAGTCAAAAAATGTCTGTTTTAACAAAAATTGACTTTTTGGTCAAAAGGTGATTTATTAGGTCAATGGGTTGGTCATTGGGTCAGAAATTGAGCATTTTAACCAAAGTTTACTTTTTGGTCAAAATTTGACCTATTGGGACAATGGGGTGGTCATTTGTTCAAAAATTAACTATTATAACTGAAATTAACTTTTTGGTCAAAAGTTGACATATTGGGTCAAGGATTGACCATTTTGACCAATTTTGATTTTTTGTTCAAAAGTTGACCTATTAGGTCAATGGTTTGGTCAATGGTCAAGGATTCACCATTTTCACCAAAGTTGACTCTTTGGTCAGAGATTGACTTACTAGGTCAATAATTGGTCATTAGGTCAAAAATTGACTATTTTTATGAAAATTGACTTCTTGGTCAAAATTGGACCTATTGGGTCAAGGGGTTGGTCAATGGGTCATTGATTGACCATTTCGACCAAAGTTAACAATTTGGTCAAAAGTTGACATATTGGGTCAAATGGTTGGTCATTGGGTCAAAAATTGACCATTTTAACAAAAGTTAACATTTGGGTCAAAGGTTGATCTATTGGGTCAATGGGGTGATCATTAGGTCAAAAAGTGACTATTCTGACTAAAATTGATTTTTTGGCCAAAGTTGAGCTATTGAGTCAATGGGTTGGTGGTTTGGTCAAGGATTGACCATTTTGATCAAAGTTGTCTTTTTGGTCAAAGATTTACTAAATTGGTCAATAATTGGTCATCAGGTCAAAAATGAACTATTTTAACCAAAATTGAATTTGTGGTCAAAAGGTAACCCATTGGGTCAATGGGGTGGTCATTGGGTCAGAAATTAACCATTTTGACCAAAGTTGACTTTTTGGTCAAAAGTTGACCTATTGGGTCTATGGGGTGGTCATTAGGTCAAAAATTGACTATTTTGACAAAAAATGACTTTTGGTCAAAAGTTGACTTGTTGGGTCAAATCATTGGTCATCGGGTCAAAGATCAAACATCTTGACCAAAGTTGACTTTTTAGTCAAAAGATGAGCTATTGGGGGATTTGGTAGGCCAATGGGGTGGTCATTGTGTCAAGGATTGACCATTTTGACCAAAGTTGATCTTTTGGTCAGAGATTGAATTATTGGGTTAATAATTGATCATTATGTCAAAAATTGACTTTCTTGACCAAAATTGAGTTTTTGGTCAAAAGTTGACCAATTGGGTCAAAGAGTTGGTCAGCGAGTCAAGATTGATCATTTTAACCAAAGTTGACTTTTTGGTCAAAAGTTGACCAATTGGGTCAATTGGTTGGTCTTTGGGTCAAGGAAAGACCATTTTGACGAAATTTTACATTTTGGTCAGACATTGACTTTTTGGGTCACTAAATGGTCATTAGGTCGAAAATTGACTAATTTGACAAAAAAATGAGTTTTTGGTCAAATGTTGATCTATTGGGTCATTGGGTTTGACCATTTTGATAAAAGTTGACTTTTTGGTCAAAATTTTACCGATTAAGTCAATGGGTTGGTCAATGGGTTAGTCATTGCGTCAGAAATTAATCATTTTAACCAAAGTTGACTTTTTGGTCAAAAGTTGACCTATTAGATCGAGCATGTCATTGGTTAAAGGATTGACTATTTTGACCAAAAGTTAACCTATTGGGTCAAATTGTTTGTCATTAGGTCAAGGATTCACCAAAGTTGACCTATTGGGTCAATGTGGTTGGTTATAGGGTCAAGGATTAACCAATTTGACCAAAATTGACTTTTTGGTCAAAAGTTGACCTTTTGGGTTAATGGGGCGGTCATGTCGGCATATTTTTTTTTAGGTCGGTGTGTTGTGTTTTGTAGAGGGGTCGCCTACAGAAATTTTCGGCGAATTCTTAATTTAGTTTAAATAAATAATTTTGGAAAGTAGTATTTGATTTTGAAAATAATTTTAAATTTGAAGATTTTAAGATATGAAATCAAACCGATCTCACATCCCAAATAGTTTATATAAACGAGCACCGCACCATAAACCGTGTATCTATCCCTGAGGATAGACACACTGCCTGATGGTGGGGCTCGATTAAACAAACTAAAAGATTTGTGACATCCGTTTGATCCGCGAACCAATTTTATAAGCCGACAAAATTCCCTCGCTTAATATGAAAACATTAAACGGGGTTTATATTACTCAGGTTCTTTAAAATTCCCTATAAGGGCAAGCCCCTATAGTTAATTACATCTTAAGTGACGGGAATCACCTAAGAAAACTCTCGATAATAATCAATAATTCCGCTCTCGAGGATTTCAAAGTTTAAGTTTTCAAGGTATTGAATTTTGGAATTTCAATAGGGAATGGATCAAGTTTGGAACATTTTGTTTTGGGAATCCAAAGGAAGAAAAGTAGGAGAAATCACAGATTCGAAGTGAACTTCGGTAATTTCCCGACTATCCTATTGTTTGGCTTGGATTTAGGAAAGTCCTAATATTTATTTAAATGTTTTGATTTTGCCAATTTTAATTAATTAGGACTTATATTTGTAAGACATGATCATACAAATAGCCTCGAAGATGTGAGGGTTTATGTCGTATCGGACGACTACCTCGGAAATCCTAAGACCGGATAGGGCTTAATTTGCAATGCAAATGCCTAACAAAAGGTTGAGGATTTATGTTGCACTAGGCAAATTACCTCGAAGTCCTATGGCTTAGTTATTTAATTCTTAAGAAAGTTTTGCTGAAGTAGATTCGAGTTTTGTCGATGACGATGGCCGTGCTGCCCACCATGCTCTGAGCTCCTTATTGTTGCAGAGGTTTAGTTTTAGAAGTCATAAATCAGGGGATGAGAAAAGTGTTTTGGTTTAGAGAAAATCTTAATTTCCAGGTGTTTTTTATGTTTTATTTAAAACAAATCTTAAAGTTGATTATAACGACACCGGTTAAGATCCCACGGTTCCATCCTTCCGGCATCATTATTTTTATCGGATTCACTTAGTCCGGATGAATTTGCTAAACTCAACTGAATGAGTTCCACACTTTCATTTAGACCGTGGGAAATCCCGTTAGCAACACGTAGGTTACATCATCCGAGGTATTCCCGATCATCCAACAGGACGTTTTAATTTAATTGTAATTGTAGTCTTGTGTTCTGTTTGTGATTAAATTTTGAGTTGTTTTATATTTTTAAATGTTGTGGCGGTGAATTTTATCTTGCAATGACTTTTAACTTAGTTTTGGTTTCAGTTTTAGGGGCTATCATAAAGGTGTGAGTTTTCATGCAACAGTTGTTTATCATGCAAGAAAAGTAAGTGCAATGCGGTTAAATAAATTGCAATAATGTAAATTGCAAGAAAGTAAATTGCAATAAAATAAAAGCGTACCTGGAGGGTCTTCCCGTCATCCCAAGCTGCACTTAAAACACAATTAGAATATTTAAGCAAGTTCCTAGGTAAAGCTAAGGTAAGGGTTATGGTTTTCTACCAAGTTCCTAATCCTATAGCTAGTCATTTCCTATGACGTCTAGGTTCTTTGTGTTTTTGTTTGAAGACGATTTTCTTCATCAAAGAATAATTAAATTCAATTGTTCTTATAAATGTCCTATCATATTGAGGAAGTGCTTAAGAAGAATCTTAAACATCTTTTCAATATTTCTAGGATTGTTTTAAGTCCAAATGAATTTAATTATATAAATGAATTAATCGTCCGAGAATTCAAGTTTCGTTGTTATCTTACTCAGTGAACTAGGACATTTGAATATCCTATAAGTGAAGTAACATTTCATTTAATGTTCTGTTTAGGAGTTATAATAACCAAAGCTTTCGAGGGTAAATTGGTATTCAAATGATTTGATTTAAGTTAAAGGGTTTAAATTTGGAATAGTGTTCAAGTTGCTTTATATTTAATTTCTTTCTGTTTTAGGTGTTGTTATTCAATTCAATTTAATTTAATTTAATTTAATTTAATTGAGTTTTAATTTTAATTTAATTTAATTCAATTTAGTTTGATTTGATGTTAAATTAATTTAATTTGATTTGATTTAATTTAGTTTAATTTAATTTGATTTGATTTAATTTAATTTAATTTAATTTAATTTAATTTAATTTAATTTAATTTAATTTAATTTAATTTATTTGATTTGATTTAATTTAGTTTAATTTAATTTAATTTAATTTATTTCATTTAATTTAATTTAATTTGATTTAATTTAATTTAATTTAATTTGATTTAATTTAATTTAATTTAATTTAATTTAATTTAATTTTTAATTTAATTTAATTTTTTAATTTTAATTGAAATTTTTTAAAAGAGTTTAATAATTTAATTTTAGTTTAATGATTAAGTCTTTTAATGTTTTGAATTTGATTTATCATTTTAATTAAGAATTGAATATTAATGAGATAATTAATTTAGGGATTTTTAAATTAAAGAATAAATCTCTTCCTAATAATATCCCTATTTTAATAATTCCAATTTTATTATTCTTCCAAATTTAATCAATTATTTAATTAAAGTTTAATAATTTTAAATTACTTAATGGGTTTCTACCCTTTAATTATTTAAATTTCAATCATCCAAATCAAAAGAGGATCAAATATTTTACTTCTTAACTTTTTGTTAAACCTAAAGTTTTAATTAAGGATTAAAATTTAATTACCATTTTACCCTTTAAACTTAATAATTTCATAACTCACTAAATTGAACTCAAATGAACTTGAAATTTTTATGTGACTTCACTCATATGTCAATAAAGACATGAGAGGAGAAAATGTGATTTTTCTGTATTTAATTTATTTATATAATTATTTTTGGTGGAAAATAGAGATTTCCAAGGAAAATTTAATAACATGACCAAGGTAAAGTTTCTGTCCTTAAGAAAATTCGGGGACATTCCTAATGACTAGAGGACCACTTGGACCAATTTTGGTGATTTTTTGAATTATATTATTTTTATTATAATTATTTTAAGTTTTGGAGTGATAATTAATTTAAAAATAAAATAAATGTTGAAAAATGAATTTTATATTTTTCAAAAATCTCTCTGATATCAAGGAAATCAGAGAATCAAATTTTGCAATTTTCTGATTTTTTTATGATTTATTATAATTATTTTAGTGAAAATGCTAGAAAATACATTTTTTTTAATTTTAAAATTACCCTTGGGCTTTAAAATTTAATATTTCACTAAATAGACCTAAGAAAAATGTGGGGTTTGTTCCTAAGTGATTAAAATTCAAAATGTGACATTATGGTGAATTTTATTATTTTTGTGATTTTTATTATTTTTTAATTATTAAAAATATTAAAATATTATTAAAAATCAACTTGTTTAGAAAATTGAAATTTTAATTTTCTTAAATTCCCCTAATATCAGAGAGGCTCAAAAACCAATTTGGTGAATTTTTGAAAAGTATTTTGAAAGTTATGAATTTTTAAAGTTTAAAATGACAAAGTGGCTTAATCAACCCAATTAGTAGGGCTAACCAAGTCCAATTGACCTCAAATTTTTATGGTGGGTTCCTCTGACCCTAAAGGTCAGTGGAGAATTGATTTTAAGTCAATTTGATGCATGGTTAACTCTAATTAATTAGAGACCTATTTTGGGTGTTTAAGCCAATTAGGGTTGTTTTAAATGAACTAACTCAAAACCTATTTTTTCTAGGGTTCTCTGGTCATAAGAAACATTCTCAAATTTTCCTAGAATTTATTTCACAACATGCTATTTATTGGAATTAAAATACTCAAAACAGCAACATGAATTTGAAAAATCAATAACTCTTCATAGGGATGGCCTCTGACTTTGGAAAATTCAGGGAATGTTCCCAAATTCAGAGGCTTCAAAAGCCCTATGGTCTCATGCCATGGTGAATTGTATACATGCATGGAGAATTAAAAGTATGCAGAGAGTAAATAAATTATAAAAAATAAAATACTTGATGAAATTAAATGATTTCTCTTCCACATTATTCTCCTCTGTTCGCTGAGCAAGAGGGTATTTTTATTTTATTTTTCTGATTTTTCTACACAAAGTTATGAATTTTTGAAGTTTAGGGAATTAAATAAATCAAAAAATACCCTAATTTTCTATTTATCCACGCGGCGCCGCGTCAACCTCGGCAGCTCCGAAACGCCGCGTGGCGCGCTCCCATTCGACGCCGCCACCCGAGTCGGCGCACTCGGGCCCCGCGGTTCTTGTACCATCTCCTGGTCCGACGCCATCTGAGCCGTCCGTCCACGCGTCTATTGAATGGACGGCATCCGTTCATCGTCCCCGAGCGTCCTCACCCGAGAGCCGTCCACACTAAATCCCTAAGATCTCACTCGATACTCAATGGATTTTCATGTTCTTATGCTCTATGGATTCGTCTCGAAGAGACGAACACATCTATACGGTTATCATGCATTGAAATTAAAGCATTCGAAATGGAGAATCTCCAGAAGCTCGGGATGAAGAATTAGCTCATACCTTTGCTCAGAGAAGTGTGGCTTCAATCTGAGAGTTGTTGCACCTTTGATTGGATCCCAGCAAGCTCCAGATGAAGTCTCCTGGTCTGGTGAATTGTCTAGATGTGATTTCAACCAAGCCCGATCACAAAGCTTGGAGGCTGGAGCAACTGGGTGGCCTGGAGATGGGGCTTTTGCTGGTGGACACCTTCCCTTGGTCTGGTGAAGGTGTAGAACCAATCAATTTGGGGATTGGCTCACTGTGGAGAAGTGTCCTGGTTTTGGGTGGAATTTCAACTCTGAAATTGAGCTCACAGAGAAGAAATGGCAGGGGGATCTCATTTTGGTCAACCCATGAAAATGGGTTGGGTGCACCTTCCCATGGCTAGCTTGGGCTGAAGATAAAGTGGTTTAGGTCAGCTTAATTAGTGGGGAAGGGTCACCATCCAAGTACAATTAAGTTTAAGCATGGTTTAGTGGAGTCATGGAAGTAGCTAAATCACCCTTAAGGGAATCATTAAAGGACTCCCTCCTTTTGCCAAAAATGACATGGTGATGTGTAAAGTGGCTGCCATGGCTTGCATATGGCTTGTGCATGGCTTCATGGCTCCATTTGGCTTGGGAAAAGGTTTGGTCAATTTCATAAAAATGGGTTTTAAGAATTTTGGGTATTTTGGTGAAAATTTGCATGAAGCTTGATTTGGAATGGTTTAATTGATGATTTTGAAACTTAGGTGTGATTTTGATTAAATGGATGATGAGGGAAAGTGCCATGTGGGCTTTGGATGGATTTGGGCTTTTGAATGTGGTGAAGTGGGCTTTTAGGAAAGTTTAAGGAGAATGGGCTTTTTGATTTTAGGATGGGCATTTGGGTGAAGATTTTATGAAGGACTTTGTCAAATAAATGTCATAATTGGTTTAGGGATGTTCTATGAAGGGCTTGGAGTCAATTTGGTGTGATTTGGAGTTGAATTGGTTTGAATTTGGGTTTATTTGGTAAGTGGGCCTATATGGGTCAAAGTGGGCCAAGTTGGGCCAATGTTGGGCTAGGGTTGAAATTGATGTAAAATCAATGTTGAGAAATGTTTATGGGAGTGTTTCAAAGAGGTTTTGACTTTGGTTGGGCTTTGATTTTGGGGTTTGGGCTCATTTGGGTTAGGTTTGGGTTTAGGTCAAAAATGGGCCTTTTATCTTTGGGTTGAATTTGAGTGGGATTTGGGTCTAAATTTTGGGCAAATCATGTTAGTGTTTTGTTTGTGGGAATGTTAAGGAAGATTTAGAAAAGGTTTGGGGTTAATTGGAGTTGAATTGGGTGAGTTTGGGTTAGGTTTGTGTCATGGGTCAAAATTGGGCTTTAAGGCCAAAAGTGAAATTGGATCCAAATATCAATCAAATTGAACTTCGATTTGGCCTAGATTGGTGTTGGGAATGTTGAATTGAAGTTTAGAATTGAATTGGACCAAAATTGGGGTCAATTGGGTAGGTTTGGTTTAACATTGGGTTCACTTTGGGTTAAAATGGGTCAAATTGGGGGTTTTGAAAAAAGTAGGGTAAATTGACAAAATTGGCCCATGGTGTAGTTGGACAAAATGAAATTGGGAATATTTGGGATTTTCTGGAATTTTCTGGGAATTTTCTGAATTTTTTGATTTTTTGGCCAAGAAGGGTATTTTGGGTATTTGGAGGGTATTGGGAGGTTTTCTTGGAATTTTTGGTATTTTTGGGTATGGATGATCAATTTAAGTGATGTGGAAATGTTTGGGATTGATTTTAGAGAATTTTGGATAATTTGGAAATTTTTGAGAAATTTTGGTAATTTCGGGGGTTTTGGGTAGGCTAAGCGGGTGTAGGGTCCCGGGGGTCAAAAATTGAAAATTTGGGAAATTGAAGATTGGGTGGATGTAAGTGGAAAGAAGTCATTTTGGTTGAGCCATGAAGCCATATCAAGCCCATATGAGCCATGAAGGGACCCATTTGAGGCATTCACTATGTTGTTCCTAACCCTCTTAGCCAAGGGCTCAGGGGTTAAGGACCATCCATGTGAATCACCTACATGAGTCAGGAGGTCAAGTTAGGTATGGGTGTAGTTTTAGGAGGTGTGTGGAAGTGTAGTGTGTGTGAGAGTCAGCCCCCACCAGACCAGGCCACCCAGGGCAGTCCTAAGGCCAAAGAGTCCTATAGGAACTCATCCTTTAAACTTCCACATTTGATTTCAACCCTCTAGGTGATTAGGGGTCTACAATCAAGTTTGTAGAGTTTGCAGGAAGTTAAGAAGTGGTTTGAATTTCTAGAAGGTGGGTCCCAATTCTAGTCCTCTAAGATAGTCAAAGGAAAAGCCTAAGGCTAGATCCTAAGTACTAAAGAGAAGAAGAGAAGACCTCATCAAAAATGAGGTCAACAAATGGACCCCCAATAGGTGTGGTGAGTTGACGGAGCACACCGCGCGTATTGGCGTTGACCGAAGCGATCAACAAAACCAACACAGATGTCCAAGTGACGAACTTAGGACGAAGTAGAAGAGTTTCCGCTGGGGAGTAGCAAGTATATCTCTGAAACTGGAGATTCCTGAACTCTCGCTGGGGAAAGGAAAAAAAGAGGTGAATCCCAAATCACATGATCTGGGGGAATTCAATTTAGATTTCATTTTGTTTTAGTTTAAGTTTGACGTGTGAACTTAGATTTTAGTTTGGAGTTTCAATTTAGATTGAAGTTTGTCAAAAATAATTTCAGGGATTTGATTTGAAATGAAAATTGGAATTCTGAGGTTTTAGATGTAACATCTTCAACCTCAAAAGAAAATTGAATTGATTGGATTGAATCATTGCAATGAGGAGAGATCTCAGAGCAATGCGGTATTGGATGTAAAATCCTTAACCTCAAGAGTTTGATTTTGATGTATTTCATTGCTGTAGGAAAGAATCCTAAAGCAATGCGATCTTGGATATAAAATCCTCGACCCAAAAGGTTTGAATTTGATGTATTTCGAGTGCAATAGGGAAGAATCCTAAAGCGATGCGGTCTTGGACGTAAAATCCTCGACCCAAAAATTTGAATTTGTTGTATTTCGGTGCAATAGGGAAGAATCCTAAAGCGATGCGGTCTTGGATGTAAAATCCTCGACCCAAAAGTTTGAATTTGATGTATTTCGGTGCAATAGGGAAGAATCCTAAGCGAGTGCGATCTTGGATGTAAAATCCTCGACCCAAAAGTTTGAATTTGATGTATTTCGAGTGCAATAGGGAAGAATCCTAAAGCGGTGCGATCTTGGATGTAAAATCCTCGACCCAAAAGTTTGAATTTGATTGAGATTTGATTTGAGATCTGGAAGATCGAATTCGAAATTTGGAAGGATGAGTTTGAACTCGATTGAAATTTGATTTATGATTTGATTTGAAATTTGGAAGATCAAATTTGAAATTTGATCGAGATTGGATTTGGAATTCGGTTGAAAATTTGATTTAACATTTATGTTGATTTCGTTTATCTTTTAATGATTCAAATTTTATTTTATCGTTTATTTAATGTTCATGTGAATTTGGTGTTCGTCATTTTCTACATTTTTTTTTAGAAAGTTTGAATTAGATGTATTTCAGTGCAATAGGGAAGAATCCTAAATCAGTGCAGTCTTGGATCTAAAATCCTCGACCCAAAAGTTTGAATTTGATGTATTTCAGTGCAATAGGGAAGAATCCTAAAGCAGTGCAGTCTTGGATGTAAAATCCTCGACCCAAAAGTTTGAATTTGATGTATTTCGGTGCAATAGGAAAGAATCTCGAAGCGGTGCGGTCTTGGATGTAAAATCCTCGACCCAAAAGTTTGAATTTGATGTATTTCGGTGCAATAGGGAAGAATCCTAAAGCGAGTGCGATCTTGGATGTAAAATCCTCGACCCAAAAGTTTGAATTTGATGTATTTCGGTGCGATAGGAAAGAATCCTAAAGCGATGCGGTCTTGGATGTAAAATCCTCGACCCAAAAGTTTGAATTTGATGTATTTCGGTGCAATAGGGAAGAATCCTAAAGCGAGTGCAGTCTTGGATGTAAAATCCTCGACCCAAAAGTTTGAATTTGATGTATTTCGGTGCAATAGGGAAAGAATCCTAAAGCGGTGCGATCTTGGATGTAAAATTCTCGACCCAAAAGTTTGAATTTGATGTATTTCGGTGCAATAGGGAAGAATCCTAAAGCGATGCGATCTTGGATGTAAAATCCTCGACCCAAAAGGTTGAATTTGATGTATTTCGAGTGCAATAGGGAAGAATCCTAAAGCAGTGCAGTCTTGGATGTAAAATCCTCGACCAAAAAGTTTGATTTTGATGTATTTCGGTGCAATAGGGAAGAATCCTAAAGCTCATGCGATCTTGGATGTAAAATCCTCGACCCAAAAGTTTGAATTTGATGTATTTCAGGTGCAATAGGGAAAGAATCCTAAAGCGGTGCGGTCTTGGATGTAAAATCCTCGACCCAAAAGTTTGAATTTGATGTATTTCGGTGCAATAGGGAAGAATCCTAAAGCGAGTGCGATCTTGGATGTAAAATCCTCGACCCAAAAGGTTGAATTTGATGTATTTCGGTGCAATAGGGAAGAATCCTAAAGCGAGTGCGGTCTTGGATGTAAAATCCTCGACCCAAAAGTTTGAATTTGATGTATTTCGGTGCAATAGGGAAAGAATCCTAAAGCGATGCGATCTTGGATGTAAAATCCTCGACCCAAAAGTTTGAATTTGATGTATTTCGAGTGCAATAGGGAAGAATCCTAAAGCGAGTGCGGTCTTGTATGTAAAATCCTCGACCCAAAAGGTTGAATTTGATGTATTTCGAGTGCAATAGGGAAGAATCCTAAGCGAGTGCGGTCTTGGATGTAAAATCCTCGACCCAAAAGTTTGATTTTGATGTATTTCAGTGCAATAGGGAAGAATCCTAAAGCAGTGCAGTCTTGGATGTAAAATCCTCGACCCAAAAGTTTGAATTTGATTGAGATTTGATTTGAGATCAGGAAGATCGAATTCGAAATTTAGAAGGATGAGTTTGAACTCGATTGAAATTTGATTTAAGATTTGATTTGAAATTTGGAAGATCAAATTTGAAATTTGATCGAGATTGGATTTGGAATTCGGTTGAAAATTTGATTTGTGATTTGATTTAACATTTATGTTGATTTCGTTTATCTTTTAATGATTCAAATTTTATTTTATCGTTTATTTAATGTTCATGTGAATTTGGTGTTCGTTATTTTTAGATTTTTAAGGAAAGTTTTCTTTTATCTTTTTTTTGTTTTATTTCTTTTCTGTTCTTTGTTCGAAGTTCATTTAACTTTAATGACGTTTCCCAATTAATTTGCACAAAAGAGGTGAAGGCCAAAAATGTGACATGGTCACTTTCATTCCAATCATGTTGAAAATACATCATACAACTCGATCTGGAATACATCTCATACAATCCATGTGGACTCAAAACGGACTGTGTATGATCTTTGTCGATCCATCAAAAGAAGCATCTGTCAAAAATCCATGTCTGAATAGTGGGGTACAAGGTTAATAACATCACCTTCCAAGCCATCCTTAGCAATGATGCCGGCTGGATGTACGTTGGAGGTGTGATATCTCCCATGTAACTCACGGCTCGTAAGGCCGGAGGTTCTCTAGCTGCGGGTACGGTTGGAAATGGTAAGGTGTCTTCCTGTCATCCATTCTCCTGAAAGTAACTGAGATTTGCTTCACTGGTACTCCTGGTATGCAATGCTTAGTGATATTTGCTCCGTTGCCCTTCAGTATCATGACGGAACCTACCGGTAAAGGTATCTTCACTGGCCCTCGGAACTCACCCGAGCCTGCTATCCGGAGGTCAGATCCGAAAATGATGTCACACTCGTTCAGGAAAGAGACTGTGCAGAAAGGTGTGACGAAGTCGTGGTGATCTATATGTTGGGGTATGCAGTCACCCTGTTTGTAGATGTTGATAATGCAGCCATTGGGTATGCAATCTGCTGGCAGTACCCTCCATGTTATCAATCTCTTTAACATTCTCTTGATGACTAATGGCATCGGATCTACTTGCCCATGACGGAGTATTCCCGGTGGGTTTCCCTTCCTGTCTTCAGCAAAGTTGTAGCAGCATCCGCACTGTATTGTGATTCTTCCCTTCCCTGGCATCCATCTCCGGGGTTCTGAGTAGGTATTTTCCCTTAGGCGGCCTGCTCGGCCATTCTTTTCAAATCCCGGATACAATCCACGATTCGTTGTTGTTCATACTACGAGAATACGTCCGTATGTAGCTCGAGGCCCTCTAGTATATTGATTCTTCAACCTTTAATTCTCTCGAAGTATTCAAAGGTTTTCTTTTCAACATTCTGCATTCTCTCCAGGCACGTATTCCGGAATGATCGCGGATGGCGAGGCCTTGTGACATATTGTGGGATATACGGTTCAATCCCTTCACGTTCTCCTGCATACCTCGGCTCCTCGGGGATGATGCACTGTCGGGACATCCCCGGGGTTGCTTCCGCAACAAGGTCATGCATCACTTGTGGCTCTATCCGGTGGCGTGGTAGCCTTCTTTCTTCTGATCTTCTGGGGATTTCCCTGGTTCTTTCTGTTATCCTAGGAGCTGGCCTCCTTTCTTCAGGTTCCTGGTGAACCGGTGTCCTTGAAGTGTACGTACTGGCGGTAGTAACTGTCTCGTTGCGCTGGTCCGCAGCTAGTTTTGTTAACATCTTACGGATACGGCGATTCTTATTTCTTCGTTGCGTTGCTGTGAGAGTAGCTCTCCGCACTTCTTGAATCTCTGTGGGCGCGGCGCTGACAAGCCTGCCCTCTGCTGTAGCCACTACAGACTTCATTTTCTTGTCTTCTTCAGCATTTGCCTTTCTTTTCTTGTTGTTGGATTGGTGGCTTGGGCCACCCACTTTCATCACTTGTCCGCCGGGTAGTTATTCTCGGTTAACCGGGACCCGAGTCACTTTCCTCGTCATCGTAGGCTCGCTGGTGCGAAATCCGAGTCAATCTCGATTATCGCTCCATCTTTCACCCTCTTTTCATCGAGTGCAAGGCTTACGCCATTCTTAAAGTTCAGGACCAACCGCCCGTTCGACATTTCCCTGCGAAAAGACAAGGAAAAGGATCAGAGGCTGTACTAAGAACAAGAACAATAAGAAAATTTTTATTAAAGACATTTATTTTCTTTTTATATATATTTTTTTATTTTCGAATTTAACAGGAATGAAATAGGGTAAGATCAGGGAAGAGATTTTGATTTGGAAAAGAAAACAAGGAAAATTTTATTATCATGATTTTATTTATTTTAGCACATTTTATTATTTTTTGGGTTCAGACCCAATCATAAGTAATTACTTTGCCCGTGTTTCTTAGGGATGAAGAATTCATTCCTTCGAAATATCAGGTAGCGTAATACTTTTTCAAGTATCGTCCGTTGATCGGAAGCATATGTCGTTCTCCCTGGCAATTCACTAGTCGGTAGGAACCTCCCGAGTATACTTGCTTCAACCACCAACGGTCATTCCCAAGTGGGCTCAAATTATCCTCCTATCTTGCGATGTGCAAGGATAGGTCTCTTGAGAACGAAAACTAAGTCACCAACTTTGAAGGTTCTTGGGCGGACCAGTTTGTCATGGGCTTGAACCATCTTAGCTTGGTATAGTTCTAAATTCTGTTGCGCTGCAAGTCTTTTCCCTTCCAAGCTTTCTAATTCTTCGAGTCATAATTTGGTGTTTTCTTCTGTCGTGATCTTGTTTGCAACTGCAATTCTGAGTGAAGGAAGCTGAACCTCTAAAGGTAACACTCGCCTCGGACCCATACACCGGAGCGTAAGGTGTAGCTTGAGTAGGAGTTCGAAGGTTGTCCGGTAGGCCCATAAGGCTTCTAACAACTTCTCGTGCCAATTTCTCTTATTATCGTCCAAGGTTTTCTTTAAGATTTGAACGAGAGTTTTATTAAAAGCCTCGGCGAGGCCGTTTGCTCTTGGGTAGTAAATTGTCGAGTATCGCCGGTCGATTCCGTGTCTCCCGACAAAGTTGTTGATTTGCGTGCTTCGAATGCCGACCCATTATACGAGATGATCTCGCGCGGCACCCGAAACGGTAGATAACTTGGTTCTTGAAAAGCCGTAGCACGTGGTGTGCTTTCACTTCTCTAAGTGGAACCGCCTCTGCCCACTTGGAAAAGTAATCCGTAGCCGCAAGAATGAAGCGATGTCCTTTTGAAGATGGTGGTTCTATCGGACCCACTATATCCGTGCCCCAACATTCGAATGGCCACGACGCAATTGTCGGGTGTAGCACATTTGGAGGTTGGTGTAGAACCACTCCGTGCACTTGGCATTGGTGACGGCTCTTGGCGATTTTCATGCGATCGGTCATCATCGAGGGCCAGAAGTACCCTAGTCTTTTAATTTTCATATTCATCTTCGGACCCGATTGGTGAGCGCCACAGAGTCCTGAATGCACCTCTTTAACAATTTCACGGGCCTCGGACCCGCTTAGGCACCTTAGCCACATTTGGTCAAAAGACCTTACGTACGGTGTGTTGTTTATTAATGCGTAGGACGGAGTTCTTTTCTTGATACGATGGGCTAACGACCTATCGTCCGGTAGCTTTCTCGTTTGCGAGTAATCTATCAATGGTCGTCGTCAATCTTCTGTGTTTTCTGTCATTGTTGCAACTGATTCTTCTTTTTTCTGATTTGTGTATTGTGTCCATGTCAAGCTGTGATAGGACCTGACGTCCGTGAACTGACACTTCCACTGATTCATCTTGCAAACAGGCAAATTCTTTTGCGAGGCGAGCTAACGCATCTGCTAAAGCATTTTCTTTTCTGGGAATTTTGTAGATTGTCACATTTGGAATCTGTTCCAACAGCTGTATGGCATACTGGAAGTATTGTTCGAGTCTTGGCTTTAAAATTCTGTATTGTCCGGCGATCTGTTGAATGATTAACTGTGAATCCCCGTAGATGTTGATGTCTCGTTATCCCCATTTGAATGGTTAATTCCGATCCCGTTATGAGGGCTTCGTATTACGCTTCATTGTTTGTACACGGTTCGTCAAGTGATAGGAGTATCTTAACATCCCCGCTCCGGTGCTATAAAGATTAGCCCGATTCCCGCCTTACCGGGCACTATCACTTGCGATTCTTCGTCTTTGTGTGCTTGAAGATGCTCCGTCGAAATATAATTCCCAACGTCGATCATCGGGGTCTTCTAGATTCATTATTTGTTCATCCGGCAAATCGTCATTGAGAGGAGATTCCGTCGGCAAAGGGTGTCTTGCGAGAAAGTCCGCTAAGACTTGTCCCTTCACGGCACGCGAGGCACGAAAGTTATATCGAATTGCGATAATGTCATTGACCATCCGGCAAGTCCGCCGGAAAGTGTTGGACGAGTCATCAAGTATTGCAATGGATTAAACTTCGAGATCGAGTTGACCTTATGAGAAAGTATGTAGTGCACCGAGCTTTTGAGCGGCGAAGATCGGGGCCAAACAATGCTTTTCAATTGCGGGATACCTTACTTCCGTCGGAAGTAAACGACGGCTTAAGTAGTAAAGAGCATTTTCTTTACCCTCATCATTGACACAGGCTAACGGGGCTCCGAGAGAGTCGTCTAAAGCCGCGGTGTAAAGTATCGGCGGTCTACTCGAGGCCGGGGCTGCTAAGACAGGAGGTGTCATTAAATATTGTTTAATGTCCTCGAAGGCCTTACGGCATTTTTCTTCCCAAATAAATTTGGCGTCCTTTTTAACTAGTGCCGAGAAAGGCTGACACCTACCGACAAGTTTGAGATAAAGCGTCGAAGATATGCCGGCTTCCCTTGAAAAGATCGTAGTTGTTTTAAGGTTTTGGGAGGCGGCATTTCTAAGATAGCTTTAATCTTCTCCGGGTCGATTTCAATTCCACGATGTCGGACAACGAATCCTAAGAATTTCCGGAGGTGACGCCGAAGGCGCATTTTAAGGATTCATCTTAAGGTTAAATTGTCTTAATCGTTCGAAAACAATTCTCAAATCATACAGGTGGTTGTCCTTTACTTTGCTTTTGATGACCACATCGTCCACGTAGCATTCGACTTGATTGTGGATGAGATCATCAAAAATTCTTGTCATTGCTCTTTGGTAGGTTGCTCCTGCGTTCTTCAATCCGAATGGCATTACTTGTGTAGCAAAATACTCCGATCGGCGTTACGAATGCTGTAAGCTTTTCATCTTCTGGAGCCATTTTTATCCGGTTGTATCCACGAAGATCCATCCATGAATGAGAATATTTCAAGTGTCGAAGCAATGTCGATCATTAGTTGCAGGATCGGTAGAGGGAATTCATCCTTTGGACATGCCTTGTTCGGATCTCCGAAGTCCACACAAATTCCGATCCGACCATTCTTCTTTACGGCGGCACCACATTGGCTAACCAAGTCGGGTATTGTTCTTCACGGACAAATTTAGCGTCTATTAGCTTTTTAACTTCGGCTATGACTTGTTGTTCGATTTCTAGACGCATTCTTCCGGGACCTTGTCCGGCCGGGACGAAGTAGGATCCACTCCTAGCTTATGAGCTGCGACCTCCGGAGCTAATCTCGGCATTTCATCGTAGTTCCAAGAAAAACGGTCTTTAAATTCCATTAATAACTTGATTATTTCTTCGAGTCTTCTTTATTGAGTAAGGAGCTAACAAAGGTAGGTCTAGGCTCTTCGCTAGTACCTAAGTTAACTTCCGTTAACTCATCTATTGTAGATTTAATTTCTTCTTCGAATTCGGTGGAGCTTCTCCAATTTGTAAATCTTCGAGTTCGTCCGTAATTTCCATGCGGTTTTCATTAGATTCACAAGTGACAACCAAGCAAAATTCGGTGTCGTCAATCGATCTCTATCGTGCCGAATCCGAGTCCATACTTTGAATTGGGTGGACGGCCGGAGTTATTCCATAACTTTTCAAAATGTTGTGATTGGCCTTTTGTCCATTGTCGAGGTAAGAAACCACGTTGAATTAAATTTTGAACACGGGGAGAGTACCACTCAAAAGGTAATTCCATTAATTCGATGAAGTGACATCTTCGAAATGTACATTATTTTCGGTTTTGGAGGAAGAAGCACCACGGTAGAATTTGATTGGCATTGCACCGTCATTACGTACCTCTTTGACCACCATACCCTCGATCTTGCTAGACTGGATCGGGGTTAGGGTCATAGTATGTACGTAGTGGTTAATCTTCTCGTACATTGATTTGTATTTTTCGTTCTTCTCATCTTCGAGAGAGATCTTGAATTGCGGCTTCTTCTGACTTATTGTCACTGCTTCTTGTTTGATTTCTTTTTCTTCTTCAGAACTATCTTCCCAATCAACATTGATGACTGGTTTCCTCTGTCCAACTGTCCTAACGTCTCTACCACGGCCTCGTCCCCGGCCTCGACCTCGGATGCGAGTTGTGGAGAAACCTTCACCATCTCCCCGGAAGGGAGTGGTGAGTGATCGTTGGACTAGAACTTCGAGTTCTTCGTTGTCCCGAACTTTCTTTGCTTCATTTGTTACGGTATCTCCGGAGAAGATTGTTTTCTTTGGCGGTGCATAATAAGTCGCGTCTTCATGGATTCCAATCTCATGTACGGAGAATGGTTGCAAGTCACCTTTGATGCACTTGTTCCCCTCCATCGTAGTACTTGATGCACCGGTGTAGAGATGATGGTACCATCCTGTTTTCATGTATCCATGGTCGGCCCGATAGAGCGTTGAACGACGTTTCGAATCAATTATGTGAAATTTCGCGGTTGTCTTTGCTAAGTCACCGGTCTTCATCGGTGTTATTGACCCGAGGGCTCTTTCTCCTTTCCGGTTGAATCCTCTTAATAACATTTTGTCCGCTCGAGCTCGCGAGCATCAATTTCCAAATATGCTTAGTGTTCGAAGACTCATTATATTGATTGATGCTCCTGGATCCAGCAATACTCGGAGAGCGTAAACTTCCCAATTGTAGCCGAAATGTACAACGGTCGGTTGTGATCTGCCGTCCCAAGTAGTAGGTCATTGTTCGTGAAGGTAACGCCTCGTCTGTTCTTTTAACAAGCAAACCTCATCTAAGGAATCTCCGGCCATTTGAGCTAAGCAAATTTACCGGATCAAGTAAGGCCTTGATCAGAGCTTCTCTCATCTCCTTTGATAAGATGAGAGCATCGTAAATGCTCAGTTTGGCCGGTAGTTTCTTAAGATGGGCTAGCACGTTGTAGTCCACTTTATTTCCATGTGTCTCGACTTCTTCTCGAATGGGTATTTCTTCTGCTGGGGTTGGTTCTTCTTGAACAACCACCTGCTTTCCTTTGTCTTTCGGACCTATTCTTGGAGGTAGAACTCTTCCACTTCTTAAGTTGACTTCGTAATTTCTTCGAATTTAGTGTTGAGTTTGTCGGTGTCTCCTCCCGAATCGGAATGACGAGCTCTTCCGGATTATCTTCAGAATCCGAAGGTTCTAACTCTATCGTGATCTGGAGCTCCTCGAAACTCGCGGATAGATCCGTTGCTTGTTGAACTCTCGTAGCCTCCTTGATGGATATCTTCTTCGTTATTTTGATTGTCGAGATTGTGTATGATTTAAGAATTGTTGTTGGTATCGAAGTCGATGTCCGGATTGTCGCTAGTTACGTAATTGCTAGAAACTATCAAAACGTAGCCAACGCCATCACCCTTATCATTATATGATCCCACCGAAGTGAGCGGATAATCATACAAAATCGGAGGTTTGAGGGATTTCTCCCCGAATCGAAACAACTATCCTAAGATAAGCGGCCCTAGTCTAGCCTTAGGAGTCTCGGTCCTCTCTTCCTCGTCGATTTTCTTCTTCTCTTCAATCGCCTCCTGCTCGAGGTGGTTCTTCTATCGCAAGTGATAGTACCGGCTTAACGGGTCTCGAACTCGAATTGAAGCTCGCACCGAGGCGGTTCGGATGTTGTCTAAAATCTTCTTCGAAGACCTCATCCGAGGCGGTAGTCCATCCATCGTCCGTTGCATAGGGATCTATCGGAATGACGGGATCGGTTGAGATAACATTGACGGAACCTCCTTTCTGGGGTTCCTTCATGTACTCCTTCGGGATAGTTATATTTCCTTTCCGAAGGTTGTCGTTGAGCCAACTTTTAAAGGTAATGCAATCTTCTATCTTGTGCCCAAGCATCCGGTGGTAGGGGCAAAAGTTGGGATCACCGTTCTTGTTGACTTCCTCCGGTCTTTTAGGCTGCGGCAGTGGAAATCCGGAGTCTTCATCGGACTACGGAACATTTTGAAATCTTGCTTCATTCTTGAACGGATATTCTCCGCTCGAAGTTCCCTTAATGTACGTTGCGGACGAGACGGTTTTTCATACTCGCGGAGACGAGCGATATCTGGATCGGGGTTGCTTGGTAATTCGTTGTGGTTCTTTGCGGCCGTTCGGTGGTATTTGCATCGGTTGCTTGCCTTTATGGATTCTGCTGCAACGATCCCGGATTTCTTTTCGAAGGTCTTCACCGGCCTCGCTTGTCCGTCTTGTCGGCGAAACTTAATTGCTTCGCCTCTTCTTGCAAGCTTCCGGCCTTGCTTAACAACTTCTCGAAAGTCTTAATAGTGAATCCTTTGAGGAAAAGTGCTATCGGGCCGTGAATGCTTTTAAGCAAGATGCCGACTGCATGCTGTTCTTGCAGTTGTGGTTCACACTTCATGCTTAGGTTCCTCCATCGAAGTATGTAATCCACCAAAGTTTCATTCGGCCTTTGTTTCTCTACCACTAAATCACCTATAGTGATGTGGTGCTGAGGTCCGGCGAATCGCTTGATGAAGAGGTTCTCTAGCTGCGAGAACGTCTTCACCGAACCATTTAGTAATTCGCATACCGGTCGAAGGCGATTCCGACGGACTGGCGACGAACTGTCGGAAGAGTAATGCATCGCTCCCGCCGGCATTACAACAGCGGCACGAAAGTGTGCAACATCGTCGTCGGGGTTCCCGGTTCCGTCGAAGGTCTTGAACGAGAGGTGGTACGAAGCCTTTCGGGTATTGAACAGCGTCGAATTCTTCTGGGTAAGGTCTACCCGTCCGAATGGATGTCCCGCTCTTCGATTGTGCTAAAGCTTCTCGCACCTGCTGTTCCACCAAGTTCTTGATATCCTTTTCAGGGATCATACTTTGTGTTGTATCCTTTTTTAGCTGGTCATCCCCATTGACGGATGTAATCTCCTTTCCTCCGTCTACAATGTGAATGACCTCTGGGGGTGTCTCTCTATGTGGTTGTACTTGACTGCGGAGAGTGGCCGAGCTACGGCCATCTCTTCCATCCTTTTCGCCATTTGAGTGATCGTGTCGTCTTTTCCTCGAGCTGCCTTCTCATCGGTTACGGCTCCTCTCTTCTCGCGGTGCGGGAGCACCTTGCGAAGGCGATGAAGCTCGTGTCTCGACCATATTGATTTCTGCATATTCTTCGTCCATGAGTTCCGATGAATCGATCTCATCTCCGAACTTTTCTTCTCTTTCTTTTGCCAACCGTCGGATATCGGTTCTCAACTTTTCCATGGCATCTTCTAGCGGGGCTTTCTGTGTATCTTTGCGGTTGTCATGCGATAGCTGCCGGGTCCCTTTTTCACGAGTCCCCTTCATCGCAGTAGCACTTTCTTCAGATTCCAACCTCCTGGCGAGACTTTCTTTCTCGGGCTGTTGTTTCAATCTTAATCGCCCAGATAGTGGGACGCCATACCATCCTTCTAGCGACGGAAGGTCTAGGACCGGATGGTGCACGTCGGCCAAATCTTTGGAAGGTGGTATCCTCCCTAATCAGCAATCACCGAGACTACGACGGGCGGGCTAGCCTTCATTCTTTTACTTGGCTTTTCTGTCATGACGGCGGGCTCTACTCGGGGCCCAAGACGGGATTTGGCGGCACCCGCCCTATCCTTCGTAGAATCTCCGATACGGGGCGGTTTTCCTTCTTTGCTAACTTTTCTACCAAAGTTTGCAATCGAGCAACACGGCGTAGTTCTAGTTCTTTTCTTGCGGCTATCGTTGTAATATGCGGGCCGAGGTAATGTGGCGACAATCTTGCGAACATTCTCCTCATCCTCTGCGGCGGAGAGGGGATGGAACTCGCTTCCTCCCAAGAGTGGTATGTAGTTAGGCGGCGGTGTATATTCGGTAGCGGTGTATATTCCGCGACGGTGTATATTCGAGCGGCTACGGAATTTCCTCTAGGAAGGCGATTTCGGCGGCTACGGCTTCTCCGGCGATCCTTCTACTTACGTTTCTTCTTTGGGTCCTTGTCGGTGACGGAATCTTTGAAGCTGGACCCGATTTCGAAAACGAGAGGTCTTACGGAAGATCCGTACCCTCCACGGTAATAGGTTTACCATAATTCGGATTTCTTTCCCCTTTGATTTGGCGGAAGTCGGGGTAGGTGCGAAACAACTAGACCAGGTGGGGGTAGTAAGAACGGTCCTCTGCGGACGGCAGTACTCCTCCTAGTCGGGATCCTTTGCAGGGGAGGAAACTCTTGGGTCGACCTAAGGTTGAACTCAAGCAGCGACTCCTCAGCTTCAGATACCTTGTTCGTCAGTGCAAAGAGGGAGACGTCGGTGACTTTGACATTCGTATTTTCAAATCCTTGTCCGAATCGGATGATCCCATTGTCGGGCAGCTCATCCTTATGAGACGGCGAAGTCCAGGTCCATTGGTGTAGGAGAAAATCGGCTTCGGGGCTTCCATTTCGCGAGGTAGATTACGGTTGTCGGTCCCGAAGCTATGCTTCTTTTCTTTAGGATGAAAAGAAAGGAATTGAAAAGAGTCCGAACTCATTCTTGTTCATGTATTTATAAGAGGGAATCATTTGTTAAAAGAGTCACTTATTAGAGGGTTTGTTTTTTTAGAACGGAATGTTGAAAGGTGTAAAGAAGGTAAGGAATCCGATTCAGAGTTGGAAAGGAAAAGAAAGTCTTAAGCAAGACTTCTCGACTCGAAGGATCATTCCTAAACTAACACCTATTGGGGGTCCACCCCACCTCGAAAATGAGGTAAAAGGATCTCAGAACCTCTCTGTTTAGGGGTGTCTAAACAGTGGTTCCTAAATCCGAGAGAATGTTGGCTATACTTGTCCAAGGAAGAAATGAACATAGTATTCCAACGGAAAGAAGGGTAGTTTGATCCATTAGGGACATGGATACACTACCGATTTTTGAAAGCAGAATTATTTGATTAAAATGGAGAGAGGAATTTTCCCCAGCGGAGTCTCCAGAAATCTGTCGGCATATTTTTTTTTTAGGTCGGTGTGTTGTGTTTTGAAGAGGGGTCGCCTACAGAAATTGTCGGTGAATTCTTAATTTAGTTTAAATAAATAATTTTGGAAAGTAGTATTTGATTTTGAAAATAATTTTAAATTTGAAGATTTTAAGATATGAAATCAAACCGATCTCACATCCCAAATAGTTTATATAAACGAGCATCGCACCGTGAAACGGTGTATCTATCCCTAAGGATAGACACACCGCTTGATGGTGGGGCTCGATTAAATAAACTAAAAGATTTGTGACATCCGTTTGAGTACGCGAACCAATTTTATAAGCGAAACAAAATTCCCACTGCTTAATATGAAAACATTAAACGGGGTTTATATTACTCAGGTTCTTTAAAATTCCCTATAAGGGCAAGCCCCTATAGTTAATTACATCTTAAGTGACGGGAATCACCTAAGAAAACTCTCGATAATAATCGATAATTCTGCTCTCGAGGATTTCGAAGTTTAAGTTTTCGAGGTATTGAATTTTCGAATTTCAATAGGGAATGGATCAAGTTTGGAACATTTTGTTTTGGGAATCCAAAGGAAGAAAAGTAGGAGAAATCACATATTCGAAGTGAACTTCGGTAATTTCCCGACTATCCTATTGTTTGGCTTGGATTTAGGAAAGTCCTAATATTTATTTAAATGTTTTGATTTTGCCAATTTTAATTAATTAGGACTTATATTTGTAAGACATGATCATACGAAATAGCCTCGAAGATGTGAGGGTTTATGTCGTATCGGACGACTACGTCGGAAATCCTAAGACCGGTTAGGGCTTAATTTGCAATGCAAATGCCTAACAAAAGGTTGAGGATTTATGTTGCACTAGGCAAATTACCTCGAAGTCCTATGGCTTAGTTATTTAATTCTTAAGAAAGTTTCTTGAAGTAGATTCGGAGTTTTGTCGATGACGATGGCCGTGCTTGCCCACCATGCTCCAAGCTCCTTATTGTTGCGGAGGTTTAGTTTTAGAAGTCATAAATCGGGGATGAGAAAAGTGTTTTGGCTTAGAGAAAATCTTAATTTCCGGGTGTTTTTTATGTTTTATTTAAAACAAATCTTAAAGTTGATTATAACGACACGGTTAAGATCCCGCGGTTCCATCCTTCCTGCATCATTATTTTTATCGGATTCACTTAGTCCGGATGAATTTGCTAAACTCAGTTGAATGAGTTCCACACTTTCATTTTGACCGTGGGAAATCCCGTTAGCAACACGTAGGTTACATCATCCGAGGTATTCCCGATCATCCAACGGGACGTTTTAATTTAATTGTAATTGTAGTCTTGTGTTACGTTTGTGATTAAATTTTGAGTTGTTTTATATTTTGAAATGTTGTGGCGGTGAATTTTATCTTGCAATGACTTTTAACTTAGTTTTGGTTTCAGTTTTAGGGGCTATCCTAAAGGTGTGAGTTTTCATGCAACGGTTGTTTATCATGCAAGAAAAGTAAGTGCAATGCGGTTAAATAAATTGCAATAATGTAAATTGCGGGAAAGTAAATTGCAATAAAATAAAAGCATACACGGAGGGTCTTCCCGTCATCCCAAGCTGCACTTAAAACACAATTAGAATATTTAAGCAAGTTCCTAGGTAAAGCTAAGGTAAGGGTTATGGTTTTCTACCAAGTTCCTAATCCTATAGCTAGTCATATCCTATGACGTCTAGGCTCTTTGTGTTTTTGTTTGAAGACGATTTTCTTCATCAAAGAATAATTAAATTCAATTGTTCTTATAAATGTCCTATCATATTGAGGAAGTGCTTAAGAAGAATCTTAAACATCTTTTCAATATTTCTAGGATTGTTTTAAGTCCAAATGAATTTAATTATATAAATGAATTAATCGTCCGAGAATTCGAGTTTCGTTGTTATCTTACTCGGTGAACTAGGACATTTGAATATCCTATAAGTGAAGTAACATTTCATTTAATGTTACGTTTAGGAGTTATAATAACCAAAGCTTTCGAGGGTAAATTGGTATTGAAATGATTTGATTTAAGTTAAAGGGTTTAAATTTGGAATAGTTTTCGAGTTGCTTTATATTTAATTTCTTTCTGTTTTAGGTGTTGTTATTGATTCGATCTAATTTAATTTAATTTAATTTAATTTAATTGAGTTTTAATTTTAATTTAATTTAATTCAATTTAGTTTGATTTGATGTTAAATTAATTTAATTTGATTTGATTTAATTTACTTTAATTTAATTTGATTTAATTTAATTTAATTTAATTTAATTTAATTTAATTTAATTTAATTTAATTTAATTTAATTTAATTTAATTTATTTGATTTGATTTAATTTAGTTTAATTTAATTTAATTTAATTTATTTAATTTAATTTGATTTAATTTGATTTAATTTAATTTAATTTAATTTGATTTAATTTAATTTAATTTAATTTAATTTAATTTAATTTTTTAATTTTAATTGAAATTTTTTAAAAGAATTTAATAATTTAATTTTAGTTTAATGATTAAGTCTTTTAATGTTTTGAATTTGAGTTATCATTTTAATTAAGAATTGAATATTAATGAGATAATTAATTTAGGGATTTTTAAATTAAAGAATAAATCTCTTCCTAATAATATCCACTATTTTAATAATTCCAATTTTATTATTCTTCCAAATTTAATCGATTATTTAATTAAAGTTTAATCATTTTAAATTGCTTAATGGGTTTCTACCCTTTAATTATTTAAATTTCAATCATCCAAATCAAAAGAGGATCAAATATTTTACTTGTTAACTTTTTATTAAACCTAAAGTTTTAATTAAGGATTAAAATTTAATTACCATTTTACCCTTTAAACTTAATAATTTCATAACTCACTAAATTGAACTCAAATGAACTTGAAATTTTTATGTGACTTCACTCATATGTCAATAAAGACATGAGAGGAGAAAATGTGATTTTTCTGTATTTAATTTATTTATATAATTATTTTTGGTGGAAAATAGAGATTTCCAAGGAAAATTTAATAACATGACCAATGGAAAGTTTCTGTCCTTTAGAAAATTAGGGGACATTCCTAATGACCAGAGGACCACTTGGACCAATTTTGGTGATTTTTTGAATTATATTATTTTTATTATAATTATTTTAAGTTTTGGAGTGTTAATTAATTTAAAAATAAAATAAATGTTGAAAAATGAATTTTATATTTTTCAAAAATCTCTCTAATATCAAGGAAATCAGAGAATCAAATTTTGCAATTTTCTGATTTTTTTATGATTTATTATAATTATTTTAGTGAAAATACTAGAAAATACATTTTTTTAATTTTAAAATTACCCTAGGGCTTTAAAATTTAATATTTCACTAAATAGACCTAAGAAAAATGTGGGGTTTGTTCCTAAGTGATTAAAATTCAAAATGTGACATTTTGGTGAATTTTATTATTTTTGTGATTTTTATTATTTTTTAATTATTAAAAATATTAAAATATTATTAAAAATCAACTTTTTTAGAAAATTGAAATTTTAATTTTCTTAAATTCCCCTGATATCAGAGAGGCTGCAAAACCAATTTGGTGAATTTTTGAAAAGTATTTTGAAAGTTATGAATTTTTAAAGTTTAAAATGACTAAGTGACTTAATCAACCCAATTAGTAGGGCTAACCAAGTCCAATTGACCTCAAATTTCTATGGTGGGTTCCTCTGACCCTAAAGGTCAGTGGAGAATTGATTTTTAGTCAATTTCATGCATGGTTAACTCTAATTAATTAGAGACCTATTTTGGGTGTTTAAGCCAATTAGGGTTATTTTAAATGAACTAACTCAAAACCTATTTTTCCTAGGGTTCTCTGGTCATAAGAAACATTCTCACATTTTCCTAGAATTTATTTCACAACATGCTATTTATTGGAATTAAAATACTCAAAACAGCAACATGAATTTGAAAAATCAATAACTCTTCATAGGGATGGCCTCGACTTTGGAAAATTCGGGGAATGTTCCCAAATTCAGAGGCTTCAAAAGCCCTATGGTCTCATGCCATGGTGAATTGTATACATGCATGGAGAATTAAAAGTATGCAGAGAGTAAATAAATTATAAAAAATAAAATACTTGATGAAATTAAATGATTTCTTTTCCACATTATTCTCCTACGTTCGGCTGAGCAAGAGGGTATTTTTTTTTTATTTTTCTGATTTTTCTACACAAAGTTATGAATTTTTGAAGTTTAGGGAATTAAATAAATCAAAAAATACCCTAATTTTCTATTTATCCACGCGGCGCCGCGTCAACCTCGGCAGCTCCGAAACGCCGCGTGGCGCGCTCCCATTCGACGCCGCCACCTGAGTCAGCAGCTCGGGCCCCACGGTTCTTGTACCATCTCCTGGTCCGACGCCATCTGAGCCGTCCGTCCGCGCGTGTATTGAATGGACGGCATCCGTTCATCGTCCCCGAGCGTCCTCGCCCGAGAGCCGTCCACACTAAATCCCTAAGATCTCACTCGATACTCAATGGATTTTCATGTTCTTATGCTCTATGGATTCGTCTCGAAGAGACGAACACATCTATACGGTTATCATGCATTGAAATTAAAGCATTCGAAATGGAGAATCTCCAGAAGCTCGGGATGAAGAATTAGCTCATACCTTTGCTCAGAGAAGTGTGGCTTCAATCTGAGAGTTGTTGCACCTTCGATTGTATCCCAGCATGCTCCAGATGAAGTCTCCTGGTCGGAGTGAATTGTCTAGATGTGATCTCGACCAAGCCCGATCACAAAGCTTGGAGAGCTGAAGCAACTTGGTGGCTTCGGAGATGGGGCTTTGCTTGGTGGACACCTTCCCTTAGTACGGTGAAGGTGTAGAACCAATCAATTTGGGGATTGGCTCACTGTGGAGAAGTGTCCTGGTTTTGGGTGGAATTTCAACTGCGAAATTGAGCTCACGGAGAAGAAATGGCAGGGGGATCTCACTTGGGGATCAAGTGCTCGCGTATGGGGAGGAGTACGGAACAATTTTGGCAGAGTTTCCTTAAGGTTTGTTTTCGGCATCTCTCATGGCCGAGAGGGGTGGTGTTTAAATAGGAGAGGGTGGAGGGCCTCCGGGGAGAGCTAGGGCTTGGGATCGAGTGCTCTTGGCAAGAGAAGAACGGCTCCAATGGCCGCTGGGGATGGGGCGGCTCGGCGGGTGAGAATTTCGAGTTGGGCTCGCATGTGAGCTCTCGGCCATGGTGTTTTCCGGCGGCTCGGTGGTCGCCGGCCGGGCATTGGTCACCATCCCGTTCGGGTGGGTCGGGTGCGGGGTTTGGTGCATTCAATTGAGGTTTGACATGTGTAAAGTGGTTGAATCAAAGTAGAAAGGGGAAGGGGTCATTTTGGCTCATTTTGGTCAACCCATGCAAATGGGTTGGGTGCACCTTCCCATGGCTAGCTTGGGCTGAAGATAAAGTGGTTTAGGTCGGCTTAATTAGTGGGGAAGGGTCACCATCCAAGTACAATTAAGTTTAAGCATGGTTTAGTGGAGTCATGGAAGTGGCTAAATCACCCTTAAGGGAATCATTAAAGGACTCCCTCCTTTTGCCAAAAATGACATGGTGATGTGTAAAGTGGCTACCATGGCTTGCATATGGCTTGTGCATGGCTTCATGGCTCCATTTGGCTTGGGAAAAGGTTTGGTCAATTTCATAAAAATGGGTTTTAAGAATTTTGGGTATTTTGGTGAAAATTTGCATGAAGCTTGATTTGGAATGGTTTAATTGATGATTTTGAAACTTAGGGGTGATTTTGATTAAATGGATGATGAGGGAAAGTGCCATGTGGGCTTTGGATGGATTTGGGCTTTTGAATGTGGTGAAGTGGGCTTTTAGGAAAGTTTAAGGGGAATGGGCTTTTTGATTTTAGGATGGGCATTTGGGTGAAGATTTTATGAAGGACTTTGTCAAATAAATGTCATAATTGGTTTAGGGATGTTCTATGAAGGGCTTGGAGTCAATTTGGTGTGATTTGGAGTTGAATTGGTTTGAATTTGGGTTTATTTGGTAAGTGGGCCTATATGGGTCAAAGTGGGCCAAGTTGGGCCAATGTTGGGCTAGGGTTGAAATTGATGTAAAATCAATGTTGAGAAATGTTTATGGGAGTGTTTCAAAGAGGTTTTGACTTTGGTTGGGCTTTGATTTTGGGGTTTGGGCTCATTTGGGTTAGGTTTGGGTTTAGGTCAAAAATGGGCCTTTTAGCTTTGGGTTGAATTTGAGTGGGATTTGGGTCTAAATTTTGGGCAAATCATGTTAGTGTTTTGTTTCTGGGAATGTTAAGGAATATTTAGAAAAGGTTTGGGGTTAATTGGAGTTGAATTGGGTGAGTTTGGGTTAGGTTTGGGTCATGGGTCCAAATTGGGCTTTAAGGCCAAAAGTGAAATTGGATCCAAATATCAATCAAATTGAACTTGGATTTGGCCTAGATTGGTGTTGGGAATGTTGAATTGAAGTTTAGAATTGAATTGGACCAAAATTGGGGTCAATTGGGTAGGTTTGGTTTAACATTGGGTTCACTTTGGGTTAAAATGGGTCAAATTGGGGGTTTTGACAAAAGTAGGGTAAATTGACAAAATTGGCCCATGGTGTAGTTGGACAAAATGAAATTGGGAATATTTGGGATTTTCTGGAATTTTCTGGGAATTTTCTGAATTTTTGGATTTTTTGGCCAAGAAGGGTATTTTGGGTATTTGGAGGGTATTGGGAGGTTTTCTTGGAATTTTTGGTATTTTTGGGTATGGATGATCAATTTAAGTGATGTGGAAATGTTTGGGATTGATTTTAGAGAATTTTGGATAATTTGGAAATTTTTGAGAAATTTGGGTAATTTCGGGGGTTTTGGGTAGATTAAGCGGGTGTAGGGTCCGGGGGTCGAAAATTGAAAATTTTGAAAATTGAAGATTGGGTTGATGTAAGTGGAAAGAAGTCATTTTGGTTGAGCCATGAAGCCATATCAAGCCCATATGAGCCATGAAGGGACCCATTTGAGGCATTCACTTATGTTGTTCCTAACCTCTTAGCCGAGGCTCGGGGGTTAAGGACCATCCATGTGAATCACCTACATGAGTCGGGAGGTCAAGTTAGGTATGGGTGTAGTTTTAGGAGGTGTGTGGAAGTGTAGTGTGTGTGAGAGTCGGCCCACACGAGACCGAGGCCACCCGGGGCGATCCTAAGGCTAAAGAGTCCTATAGGAACTCATCCTTTAAACTTCCACATTTGATTTCGACCCTCCAGGTGATTAGGGGTCTACAATCGAGTTTGTAGAGTTTGCGGGGAGTTAAGAAGTGGTTTGAATTTCTAGAAGGTGGGTCCCGATTCTAGTCCTCTAAGATAGTCGAAAGGAAAAGCCTAAGGCTAGATCCTAAGTACTAAAGAGAAGAAGAGAAGACCTCATCGAAAATGAGGTCAACAAATGGACCCCGATAGGTGTGGTGAGTGACGGAGCACACCGCGCGTAGGCGTTGGCCGAGCGATCAACAAAACCAACACGGATGTCCAGTGACGAACTTAGGACGAAGTAGAAGAGTTTCCGTTGGGGAGTAGCAAGTATATCTGCGAAACCGGAGATTCCCGAACTCTCGGCCGGGAAAGGAAAAAAAGAGGTGAATCCCAAATCACATGATGCGGGGAATTCAATTTAGATTTCATTTTTTTTTAGTTTAAGTTTGACGTGTGAACTTAGATTTTAGTTTGGAGTTTCAATTTAGATTGAAGTTTGTCAAAATTAATTTCAGGGATTTGATTTGAAATGAAAATTGGAATTCTGAGGTTTTAGATGTAACATCTTGACCTCGAAAGAAAATTGAATTGATTGGATTGAATCATTGCAATGAGGAGAGATCTCGGAGCAATGCGGTATTGGATGTAAAATCCTTAACCTCGAGAGTTTGATTTTGATGTATTTCATTCTTGTAGGAAAGAATCCTAAAGCAATGCGGTCTTGGATATAAAATCCTCGACCCAAAGGTTTGAATTTGATGTATTTCGGTCAGATAGGGAAGAATCCTAAAGCGGTGCGGTCTTGGACGTAAAATCCTCGACCCAAAAATTTGAATTTGATGTATTTCGGTGCAATAGGGAAGAATCTAAGCGGTGCGGTCTTGGATGTAAAATCCTCGACCCAAAAGTTTGAATTTGATGTATTTCGGTGCAATAGGGAAGAATCCTAAGCGGTGCGGTCTTGGATGTAAAATCCTCGACCCAAAAGTTTGAATTTGATGTATTTCGGTGCAATAGGAAAGAATCCTAAGAGCGGTGCGGTCTTGGATGTAAAATCCTCGACCCAAAAGTTTGAATTTGATGTATTTCGGTGCAATAGGGAAGAATCCTAAAGCGGTGCGGTCTTGGATGTAAAATCCTCGACCCAAAAGTTTGAATTTGATGTATTTCGGTGCAATAGGAAAGAATCCTAAAGCGGTGCGGTCTTGGATGTAAAATCCTCGACCCAAAAGTTTGAATTTGATGTATTTCGGTGCAATAGGGAAGAATCCTAAGCGATGCGGTCTTGGATGTAAAATCCTCGACCCAAAAGTTTGAATTTGATGTATTTCGGTGCAATAGGAAAGAATCCTAAGCGAGTGCGATCTTGGATGTAAAATCCTCGACCCAAAAGTTTGAATTTGATGTATTTCGGTGCAATAGGGAAGAATCCTAAAGCGGTGCGGTCTTGGATGTAAAATCCTCGACCCAAAAGTTTGAATTTGATGTATTTCGGTGCAATAGGGAAGAATCCTAAGCGGTGCGGTCTTGGATGTAAAATACTCGACCCAAAAGTTTGAATTTGATGTATTTCGGTGCGATAGGGAAAGAATCCTAAAGCGGTGCGGTCTTGGATGTAAAATCCTCGACCCAAAAGTTTGAATTTGATGTATTTCGGTGCAATAGGGAAGAATCCTAAGCGATGCGGTCTTGGATGTAAAATCCTCGACCCAAAAGGTTGAATTTGTTGTATTTCGAGTGCAATAGGGAAGAATCCTAAAGCGGTGCGGTCTTGGATGTAAAATCCTCGACCCAAAAGTTTGATTTTGATGTAATTCGGTGCAATAGGGAAGAATCCTAAAAGCGAGTGCGATCTTGGATGTAAAATCCTCGACCCAAAGTTTGAATTTGATGTATTTCGGTGCAATAGGGAAAGAATCCTAAAGCGGTACGATCTTGGATGTAAAATCCTTGACCCAAAAGTTTGAATTTGATGTATTTCAGTGCAATAGGGAAGAATCCTAAAGTAGTGCAGTCTTGGATGTAAAATCCTCGACCCAAAAGGTTGAATTTGATGTATTTCAGTGCAATAGGGAAGAATCCTAAAGCAGTGCAGTCTTGGATGTAAATTCCTCGACCCAAAAGTTTGAATTTGATGTATTTCGGTGCAATAGGGAAAGAATCCTAAAGCGGTGCGATCTTGGATGTAAAATCCTCGACCCAAAAGTTTGAATTTGATGTATTTCGGTGCAATAGGGAAGAATCCTAAAGCGGTGCGGTCTTGGATGTAAAATCCTCGACCCAAAAGGTTGAATTTGTTGTATTTCGGTGCAATAGGGAAGAATCCTAAAGCGAGTGCGGTCTTGGATGTAAAATCCTCGACCCAAAAGTTTGATTTTGATGTATTTCGGTGCAATAGGGAAGAATCCTAAAGCGATGCGAGTCTTGGATGTAAAATCCTCGACCCAAAAGTTTGAATTTGATTGAGATTTGATTTGAGATCTGGAAGATCGAATTCGAAATTTGGAAGGATGAGTTTGAACTCGATTGAAATTTGATTTAAGATTTGATTTGAAATTTGGAAGATCAAATTTGAAATTTGATCGAGATTGGATTTGGAATTTGGTTGAAAATTTGATTTAACATTTTTGTTGATTTCGTTTATCTTTTAATGATTCAAATTTTATTTTATCGTTTATTTAATGTTCATGTGAATTTGGTGTTCGTCATTTTTAGATTTTTATGGAAAGTTTTCTTTTATCTTTTTTTTGTTTTATTTCTTTTCTGTTCTTTGTTCGAAGTTCATTTAACTTTAATGACATTTCCCAATCAATTTGCACAAAAGAGGTGAAGGCCAAAAATGTGACATGGTCACTTTCATTCCAATCATGTTGAAAATACATCATACAACTCGATGCGGAATACATCTCATACAATCCATGTGGACTCAAAACGGACTGTGTATGATCTTTGTCGATCCATCAAAAGAAGCATCCGTCAAAAATCCATGTTTGAATAGTGGGGTACATGGTTAATAACATCACCTTCCAAGCCATCCTTAGCAAGGATGCCGGCTGGATGTACGTTGGAGGTGTGATATCTCCCATGTAACTCACAGCTCGTAAGGCCGGAGGTTCTCTAGCTCTGGGTCTGGTTGGAAATGGTAAGGTGTCTTCCTGTCGTCCATTCTCCTAAAGTAAGCGAGATTTGCTTCATTGGTACTCCTGGTATGCAATGCTTAGTGATATCCGCTCCGTTGCCCTTCGGTATCATGACGGAACCTACCGGTAAAGGTATCTTCAACGGCCCTCGGAACTCACCCGGGCCTGCTATCCGGAGGTCGGATCCGAACATGATGTCACACTCGTTCGGGAAAGAGGCTGTGCGAGAAGGTCGACGAAGTCGTGGTGATCTATATGTTGGGGTATGCGGTCACCCTGTTTGTAGATGTTGATAATGCAAGCTATTGGGTATGCGATCTGCGGCGGTACCCTCCATGTTATCGATCTCTTTACCATTCTCTTGATGACTAATGGCATCGAGATCTACTTGCCCATGACGGAGTATTCCCGGTGGGTTTCCCTTCTGTCTTCGGCGAAAGTTGTAGCGACATCCGCCTTTGTATTGTGATTCTTCCCTTCCTTGGCATCCATCTCCGGGGTTCGAGTAGGTATTTTCCCTTAGGCGCTGCTCGGCCCATTCTTTTTAAATCCCGGATACAATCCACGATTTCTTTGTTGTTCATACTACGAGAATACGTACGTATGTAGCTCGAGGCCCTCTAGTATATTGATTCTTCTACCTTTAATTCTCTCGAAGTATTCAAAGGTTTTCTTTTCAACATTCTGCATTCTCTCCGGCTCGTATTCGGAATGATGCACGAGATGGCCAGGCCTTGTGACATATTGTGGGATATACGGTTCAATCCCTTCACGTTCTCCTGCATACCTCGGCTCCTCGGGGATGATGCACATTCGGGACATCCCCGGGGTTGCTCACGCAACAAGGTCATGCATCACTTGTGGTTCTATCCGGTGGCGTGGTAGCCTTCTTTCTTTTGATCTTCTGGGGATTTCCCTGGTTCTTTCTGTTATCCTAGGAGCTGGCCTCCTTTCTTCAGGTTCCTGGTGAACCGGTGTCCTTGAAGTGTACGTACTGGCGGTAGTAATTGTCTCGTTGCGCTGGTCCGCAGCTAGTTTTGTTAACATCTTACGGATACGGCGATTCTTATTTCTTCATTGCGTTGCTGTGAGAGTAGCTCTCCGCACTTCTTGAATCTCTATGGGAGCGGCGCTGACAAGCCTGCCCTCTGCTGTAGCCACTACAGACTTCATTTTCTTGTCTTCTTCAGCATTTGCCTTTCTTTTCTTGTTGTTGGATTGGTGGCTTGGGCCACCCACTTTCATCATCTGTCCGCCGGGTAGTTCTTCTCGGTTAGCGGGACCCGGTCACTTTCCTCGTCTTGTAGGCCTGCGGTGCGAAATCCGAGTCGATCTCGATTATCGCTCCATCTTTCACCCTCTTTTCATCGAGTGCGAGGCTTACGCCATTCTTAAAGTTCGGGACCAACCGCCTGGTTCGACATTTCCCTGCTAAAAGACAAGGAAAAGGATCGGAGTACATCTTAAGAACAAGAACATTAAGAAAATGTTTATTAAAGAAATTTTTTTTCTTTTTATATATTTTTTTTTATTTTTGAATTTAACAGGAATGAAGTAGGATAAGATCAGGGAAGAGATTTTGATTTGGAAAAGAAAACAAGGAAAACTTTATTATCATGATTTTATTTATTTTAGCACATTTTATTATTTTTTGGGTTCGGACCCAATCATAAGTAATTACTTTGCCGTGTTTCTTAGGGATGAAGAATTCATTCCTTCGAAACATCGGGTAGCGTAATACTTTTTCGAGTATCGTCCGGTTGATCGGAAACATATGTCGTTCTCCCTAGCGATTCACTAGGCTGGTAGGAACCTCACGATATCTTGCTTCGACCACAAACGGTCCTTCCCAGTGGGCTCAAATTTTCCTCCTATCTTGCGATGTGCGAGGATAGGTCTCTTGAGAACGAGAACTAAGTCACCAACTTTGAAGGTTCTTGGGCGGACCCGGTTTGTCATGGGCTTGAACCATCTTAGCTTGGTATAGTTCTAAATTACGTTGACTGCTGCAAGTCTTTTCCCTTCAAGCTTTCTAATTCTTAGAGTCGTAATTTGGCGTTTTCTTCGTCGTGATCTTGTTTGCAACTCCAATTCGAGTGAAGGAAGTTGAACCTCTAAAGGTAACACTTGCCTCGGACCCATACACCGGAGCGTAAGGTGTAGCTTGAGTAGGAGTTACGAAGGTTGTCCGGTAGGCCCATAAGGCTTCTAACAACTTCTCGTGCCAATTTCTCTTATTATCGTCCAAGGTTTTCTTTAAGATTTGAACGAGAGTTTTATTAAAAGCCTCAGCGAGGCCGTTTGCTCTTGGGTAGTAAATTGTCGAGTATCGCTAGTCGATTCCGTGTCTCACGACAAAGTTGTTGATTTGCGTGCTTCGAATGCTGACCCATTATACGAGATGATCTGCGCGGCACCCCGAAACGGTAGACAACTTGGTTCTTGAAAAGCTGCAGCACGTGGTGTGCTTTCACTTCTCTAGAGTGGAGCCGCCTCTGCCCACTTGGAAAAGTAATCCGTAGCCGCAAGAATGAAGCGATGTCCTTTTGAAGATGGTGGTTCTATCGGACCCACTATATCGTGCCCCAACATTCGAATGGCCACGACGCAATTGTCGGGTGTAGCACATTTGGAGGTTGGTGTAGAACCACTCCGTGCACTTGGCATTGGTGACGGCTCTTGGCGATTTTCATGCGGTCGGTCATCATCGAGGGCCGGTAGTACCCTAGTCTTTTAATTTTCATCTTCATCTTCGGACTGGTCGGTGAGCGCCACGGAGTCCTGAATGCACCTCTTTAACAATTTCACGGGCCTCGGACCCGCTTAGGCACCTTAGCCACATTTGGTCGAAAAGACCTTACGTACGGTGTGTTGTTTATTAATGCGTAGGACGAGTTCTTTTCTTGATACGATGGGCTAACGACCTATCGTCCGGTAGCTTTCCTGTTTGCGAGTAATTTATCGATGGTTGTCGCCAATCTTACGTGTTTTACTGTCATTGTTGCAGTCGATTCTTCTTCTTTTCGATTTGTGTATTGTGTCCATGTCAAGTTGTGATAGGACTCGACGTCCGTGAACTAACACTTCCTCCGATTCATCTTGCAAACGAGCAAATTCTTTTGCGAGGCGAAGCTAACGCATCTGCTAAACCATTTTCTTTTCGGGAATTTTGTAGATTGTCACATTTGGAATCCGTTCCAACAATTTGTATGGCATCTTGGAAGTATTGTTCGAGTCTTGGCTTTAAAATTCATGTCTTGTCAGACGATCCGTTGAATGATTAATCGTGAATCCCCGTAGATGTTGATGTCCGTTATCCCCATTTGAATGGTTAATTCCAGGTCCCGTTATGAGGGCTTCGTATTCTGCTTCATTGTTTGTACACGGTTACGTCGAGTGGTAGGAGTATCTTAACATCCCCGCTCCGGTGTTATAAAGATTAGCCCGATTCTGCCTTACCGGGCACTATCACTTGCGATTCTTCGTCTTTGTGTGCTGAAGATGCTCCGTCGAAATATAATTCCCAACGTCGATCATCGGGGTCTTCTAGATTCATTATTTGTTCATACGGCAAATCGTCATTGAGAGGAGATTCTGCCGGCAAAGGGTGTCTTTGCGAGAAAGTCTGCTAAGACTTGTCCCTTCACGGCGAGCGGAGGCACGAAAGTTATATCGAATTGCAATAATGTCATTGACCATCGGCAAGTCTGCCGGAAAGTGTTGGACGAGTCATCGAGTATTGCAATGGATTAAACTTCGAGATCGGGTTGACCTTATGAGAAAGCATGTAGTGCACGAGCTTTTGAGCGGCGAAGATCGAGGCAAAACAATGCTTTTCAATTGCGGGATACCTTACTTCCGTCGGAAGTAAACGACGGCTTAAGTAGTAAAGAGCATTTTCTTTACCGTCATCATTGACACAGAGCTAACGGGGCTCGAGAGAGTCGTCTAAAGCCGCGGTGTAAAGTATCGATGGTCTACACGAGGCCGGGGTTGCTAAGACGGGAGGTGTCATTAAATATTGTTTAATGTCCTCGAAGGCCTTACAGGATTTTTCTTCCCAAATAAATTTGGCGTCCTTTTTAACTAGTGTCGAGAAAGGCTGACACCTACGACAAGTTTGAGATAAAGCGTCGAAGATATGCCGACTTCCCTTGAAAAGATCGTAGTTGTTTTAAGGTTTTGGGAGGCGGCATTTCTAAGATAGCTTTAATCTTCTCCGGGTCGATTTCAATTCCACGATGTCGGACAACGAATCCTAAGAATTTCCGGAGGTGACGCCGAAGGCGCATTTAAGGGATTCATCTTAAGGTTAAATTGTCTTAATCATTCGAAAACAATTCTCGAATCATACGATTGGTTGTCCTTTACTTTGCTTTTGATGACCACATCGTCCACGTAGCATTCGACTTGATTGTGGATGAGATCATCAAAAATTCTTGTCATTGCTCTTTGGTAGGTTGCTCTGCGTTCTTCGGTCCGAATGGCATTCTTGTGTAGCAAAATACTCCGATCGGCGTTCGAATGCTGTAAGCTTTTCATCTTCGGAGCCATTTTTATCTGGTTTGTATCTCGAAGATCCATCCATGAATGAGAATATTTCATGTGTCGAAGCAATGTCGATCATTAGTTACGGGATCGGTAGAGGGAATTCATCCTTTGGACATGCCTTGTTCGGATCTGCGAAGTCCACACAAATTCGATACGACCATTCTTCTTTCGATCGGCACCACATTGGCTAACCAAGTCGGGTATTGTTCTTCGCGAGACAAATTTAGCGTCTATTAGCATTTTAACTTCGGCTATGACTTGTTGTTCGATTTCTAGACGCATTCTTCGGGACCTTGTCGGTCGGGACGAAGTAGGATCCACTCTAGCTTATGAGCTGCGACCTGCGGAGCTAATCCTGGCATTTCATCGTAGTTCTAAGCAAAACGGTCTTTAAATTCCATTAATAACTTGATTATTTCTTCGGAGTCTTCTTTATTGAGTAAGGAGCTAACAAAGGTAGGTCTAGGCTCTTCGCTAGTACCTAAGTTAACTTCCATTAACTCATCTATTGTAGATTTGATTTCTTCTTCGAATTCTGGTGGAGCGTCTCCGATTTGTAAATCTTCGAGTTCGTCTGTAATTTCCATGCAGTTTTCATTAGATTCGCAAGTGACAACCAAGCAAAATTCAGTATCGTCAACTGATCCTACTGTGCCGAATCCGAGTCCATACTTTGAATTGGGTGGACGGCCGGAGTTATTCCATAACTTTTCAAAATGTTGTGATTGGCCTTTTGTCCATTGTCGAGGTAAGAAACCACGTTGAATTAAATTTTGAACACAGGGAGAGTACCACTCAAAAGGTAATTCCATTAATTCTGATGAAGTGACATCTTCGAAATGTACATTATTTTCAGTTTTGGAGGAAGAAGCACCACGGTAGAATTTGATTGGCCTTGCACCGTCATTACGTACCTCTTTGACCACCATACCCTCGATCTTGCTAGACTGGATCGGGGTTAGGGTCATAGTATGTACGTAGTGGTTAATCTTCTCGTACATTGATTTGTATTCTTCGTTCTTCTCATCTTCGAGAGAGATCTTGAATTGCGGCTTCTTCGACTTATTGTCGTTGCTTCTTGTTTGATTTCTTTTTCTTCTTTAGAACTATCTTCCCGATCAACATTGATGGTGGTTTCCTGCATCCAGTTGTCCTAACGTCTCTACCACGGCCTCGTCCACTGGCCTCGACCTCGGATGCGAGTTGTGGAGAAACCTTCACCATCTCGCCGGAAGGGAGTGGTGAGTGGTTGTTGGACTAGAACTTCGGGTTCTTCGTTGTCCTAAACTTTCTTTGCTTCATTTGTTACGGTATCTCTGGAGAAGATTGTTTTCTTTGGCGGTGCATAATAAGCTGCGTCTTCATGGATTCCAATCTCATGTACTGAGAATGGTTGCAAGTCACCTTTGATGCACTGTTCCCCTCCATCGTAGTACTTGATGTTCTGGTGTAGAGATGATGGTACCATCCTGTTTTCATGTATCCATGGTCGGCCCAGTAGAGCGTTGAACGACGTTTCGAATCAATTATGTGAAATTTCGCGGTTGTCTTTGCTAAGTCACCGGTCTTCATCGATAGCGTTATTGACCCGAGGGCTCTTTCTCCTTTACGGTTGAATCCTCTTAATAACATTTTGTCTCCTTCGAGCTCGCGAGCATCGATTTCCAAATATGCTTGTGTTCGAAGACTCATTATATTGATTGATGCTCCTGGATCCACCAATACTGCGGAGAGCGTAAACTTCCCAGTTATGCTCGAAATGTACAACGGTCGGTTGTGATCCTGTATCCCAGTAGTAGGTCATTGTCCAGTGAAGGTAACGCCTCGTTGTTCTTTTAACGAGCAAACCTCATCTAAGGAATCTCCGGCCATTTGAGCTAAGCAAATTTGCGGATCAAGTAAGGCCTTGATCAGAGCTTCTCTCATCTCCTTTGATAAGATGAGAGCATCGTAAATGCTCAGTTTGGCTCGTAGTTTCCAAAGATGGGCTAGCACGTTGTAGTCCACTTTATTTCCATGTGTCTCGACTTCTTCTCGAATGGGTATTTCTTCTTTGGGGTTGGTTCTTCTTGAACAACCACACCTTTCCTTTGTCTTTCGGACCTATTCTTGGAGGTAGAACTCTTCCACTTCATAAGTTGACTTCGTAATTTCTTCGAATTTAGTGTTGAGTTTACTGGGTGTCTCCTCCTGAATCGGAATGACGAGGCTCTTCGGATTATCTTCAGAATGCGAAGGTTCTAACTCTATCGTGACTGGAGCTCCTCGAAACTCACAGATAGATCCGTTGCTTGTTGAACTCTCGTAGCCTCTTTGATGGATATCTTCTTCGTTATTTTGATTGTCGAGATCGTGTATGATTTGAGAATTGTTGTTGGTATCGAAGTCGATGTCGGGATTGTCGCTAGTTACGTAATTGTTAGAAACAGTCAAAACGTAGCCAACGCCATCACCCTTATCATTATATGATCCCACCGAAGTGAGCAGATAATCATACAAAATCGAGAGGTTCGAGGGATTTCTCCCCGAATCAGAAACAACTATCCTAGGATAAGCAGCCCCTAGTCTAGCCTTAGGAGTCTCGGTCCTCTCTTCCTCGTCGATTTTCTTCTTCTCTTCAATCGCCTCTTGCTGAGGTGGTTCTTCTATCGCAAGTGATAGTACCGGCTTAACAGGTCTCGAACTCTGAATTGAAGCTCGCACCGAGGCGGTTCGGATGTTGTCTAAAATCTTCTTCGAAGACCTCGTCCGGAGCGGTAGTCCATCCATCGTCGGTTGCATAGGGATCTATCGGAATGACGGGATCGGTTAAGATAACATTGACGGAACCTCCTTTACGGGGTTCCTTCATGTACTCCTTCGGGATAGTTATATTTCCTTTCAGAAGGTTGTCGTTGAGCCAACTTTTAAAGGTAATGCAATCTTCTATCTTGTGCCCGAAGCATGCGGTGGTAGGGGCAAAGTTGGGATCACCGTTCTTGTTGACTTCCTCCGGTCTTTTAGGCTGCAGCGGTGGAAATCTGGAGTCTTCATCGGACTACGGAACATTTTCGATGCTTGCTTCATTCTTGAACGGATATTCTCTGCTCGGAAGTTCCCTTAATGTACGTTGCGGACGAGACGGTTGTTCATACTTGCGAGACGATCGATAGTTGGATCGGGGTTCTTGCGTGAATTCTGTTGTGGTTCTTCTGCGGCCGTTACGGTGGTATTTGCATCGGTTGCTTGCCTTTATCGACTTGTTGCAACGATCCCATATTTCTTTTCGAAGGTCTTCACCGGCTTACGCTTGTCCGTCTTGTCGGCGAAACTTAATTGCTTCGCCTCTTCTTGCAAGCTTCCGGCCTTGCTTAACAACTTCTCGAAAGTCTTAATAGTGAATCCTTTGAGGAGAAGTGCTTTCGGGCCGTGAATGCTTTTAAGCAAGATGCCGACTGCATGTTGTTCTTGCAGTTGTGGTTCACACTTCATGCTTAAGTTCCTCCATCGAAGTATGTAATCAACCAAAGTTTCATTCGGCCTTTGTTTCTCTACCACTAAATCACCTATAGTGATGTGGTGCTGAGCTCCGGCGAATAGCTTGATGAAGAGGTTCTCTAGCTCTGAGAACGTCTTCAGCGAACCATTTGGTAATCGCATACCGGTCGAACGCGATTCTGACGGACTGGCGACGAGCTGCTCGGAAGAGTAATGCATCGCTCCCGCCGGCATTACAACAAGCGGCACGAATGTGTGCAACATCTTGTCGGGGGTTCCCGGTTCCGTCGAAGGTCTTGAACGAGAGGTGGTACGAAGCCTTTCGGGTATTGGACGGCGTCGAATTCTTGCGGTAAGGTCTGCCCGTCCGAATGGATGTCCCGCTCTTCGATTGTGCTAAGGCTTCTCGCACTTGCTGTTCCACCAAGTTCTTGATATCCTTTTCGGGGATCATACTTTGTGTTGTATCCTTTTTTAGCTGGTCATCCCCATTGACGGATGTAATCTCCTTTCCTCCGTCTACAATGTGAATGACCTCTGGGGGTGTCTCTCTATGTGGTTGTACTTGACTCTTGAGAGTGGCCAGAGCTACGACCATCTCTTCCATCCTTTTCGCCATTTGAGCGATCGTGTCGTCTTTTCCTGAAGCTGCCTTCTCATCAGTTCTGGCTCCTCTCTTTCTGCGGTTGCAGGAGCACCTTGCGAAGGCGATGAAGCTCGTGTCTCGGCCATATTGATTTATGCATATTCGTCGTCCATGAATTCCGATGAATCGATCTCATCTCCGAACTTTTCTTCTCTTTCTTTTGCCAACCGTCGGATATCGGTTCTCGACTTTTCCATGGCATCTTCTAGCGGGGCTTTACGTATCTTTGCGGTTGTCGTGCGATAGCTGCCGGGTTCCTTTTTCACGTGTCCCCTTCATCGCGGTAGCACTTTCTTCGGATTCCGGCCTCTCGGCGAGACTTTCTTTCTCGGAGCTGCTTGTTTCGATCTTAGCTTGCCCGAGTATTAGGACGCCATACCATCCTTCTAGCGGCGGAAGGTCTAGGACCGGATGGTGCATCGGCCCAAATGCTTGGAAGGTGGTATCCTCCCTAGTCTGTAATCACGAGACTACGACGGGCGGGCTAGCCTTCATTCTTTTACTCGGCTTTTCGTCATGACGGCGGGCTCTACTCGGGGCCCAAGACGGGATTTGGCGGCACCCGCCCTATCCTTCGTAGAATCTCCGATACTGGGCGGTTTTCCTTCTTTGCTAACTTTTCTACCAAAGTTTGCAGTCGAGCAAACGGCGTAGTTCTAGTTCTTTTCTTGCGGCTAATATTGTAATATGCGGGCCGAGGTAATGTGGCAGCAATCTTGCGAACATTCTCCTCATCCTCTGCGGCGGAGAGGGGATGGAACCTTCTTCCTCCCAAGAGTGGTATGTAGTCGAGCGGCGGTGTATATTCGAGTAGCGGTGTATATTCGGCGGCGGTGTATATTCGAGGCGGCTACGGAATTTCCTCTAGGAAGGCAATTTCGGCGGCTACGGCTTCTCTGGCGATCCTTCTACTTGTTTTTCTTTGGGTCCTTGTCCGTGACGGAATCTTTGAGCTGGACCCGATTTCGAAAACGAAGGTCTTACGAGAAGATCTGTACCCTCCACGATAACGGGTTTACCATAATTACGGATTTCTTTCCCCTTTGATTTGGCGAAGTCGGGGTAGGTGCGAAACAACTAGACCAGGTGGGGGTAGTAAGACGGGTCCTCTGCGGACGGCGATACTCCTCCTAGTCGGGATCCTTTGCAGGGGAGGAAACTCTTGGGTCGACCTGAGGTTGAACTCGAGCGGCGGCTCCTCGGCTTCGGATACCTTGTTCGTCGGTGCAAGAGGGAGACGTCGGTGACTTTGACATTCGTATTTTCAAATCCTTGTCCGAATCGGATGATCCCATTGTCGGTCTGCTCATCCTTATAGACGGCGAAGTCCGGTCCATTGGTGAAGGAGAAAATCGGCTTCGGGGCTTCCATTTGCGGGGTAGATTACGGTTGTCGGTCCCGAGCTATGCTTCTTTTCTTTAGGACGAAAAGAAAGGAATTGAAAAGAGTCCGAACTCATTCTTGTTCATGTATTTATAAGAGGGAATCATTTGTTAAAAGAGTCACTTATTAAAGGGTTTGTTTATTTAGAACGGAATGTTCGAAGGTGTAAAGAAGGTAAGGAATCCGATTCGAGTTGGAAAGGAAAAGAAAGTCTTAAGCAAGACTTCTCGACTCGAAGGATCATTCCTAAACTAACACTTATTGGGGGTCCGCCCCACCTCGAAAATGAGGTAAAAGGATCTCGGAACCTCTCTGTTTAGGGGTGTCTACAACGGTGGTTCCTAAATCCGAGAGAATGTTGGCTATACTTGTCCAGGTAGAAATGAACATAGTATTCCAACGGAAAGAAGGGTAGTTTGATCCATTAGGGACATGGATACACTACCGATTTTTGAAAACGGAATTATTTGATTAAAATGGAGAGAGGAATTTTCCCCAGTGAGTCGCCGAAATACGTCGGCATATTTTTTTTTAGGTTGGTGTGTTGTGTTTTGAAGAGGGGTCGCCTACAGAAATTGTCGGCGAATTCTTAATTTAGTTTAAATAAATAATTTTGGAAAGTAGTATTTGATTTTGAAAATAATTTTAAATTTGAATATTTTAAGATATGAAATCAAACCGATCTCACATCCCAAATAGTTTATATAAACGAGCACCGCACGCATGAGCCGTGTATCTATCCTAAGGATAGACACACCGCTTGATGGTGGGGCTCGATTAAATAAACTAAAAGATTTGTGACATCCGTTTGGTGCAGCGAACCAATTTTATAAGCCGACAAAATTCCCCTGCTTAATATGAAAACATTGAACGGGGTTTATATTACTAGGTTCTTTAAAATTCCCTATAAGGGCAAGCCCCTATAGTTAATTACATCTTAAGTGATGGGAATCACCTAAGAAAACTCTCGATAATAATCGATAATTGCTGCTCTCGAAGGATTTGAAGTTTAAGTTTTCGAGGTATTGAATTTTGGAATTTCAATAGGGAATGGATCAAGTTTGGAACATTTTGTTTTGGGAATCCAAAGGAAGAAAAGTAGGAGAAATCACAGATTCGAAGTGAACTTCGGTAATTTCCCGACCATCCTATTGTTTGGCTTGGATTTAGGAAAGTCCTAATATTTATTTAAATGTTTTGATTTTGCCAATTTTAATTAATTAGGACTTATATTTGTAAGACATGATCATACAAATAGCCTCGAAGATGTGAGGGTTTATGTCGTATCGGACGACTACCTCGGAAATCCTAAGACCGGTTAGGGCTTAATTTGCAATGCAAATGCCTAACAAAAGGTTGAGGATTTATGTTGCACTAGGCAAATTACCTCGAAGTCCTATGGCTTAGTTATTTAATTCTTAAGAAAGTTTTGCTGAAGTAGATTCAGGTTTTGCTGATGACGATGGCCGTGCTGCCCACCATGCTCCGAGCTCCTTGTTGTTGTAGAGGTTTAGTTTTAGAAGTCATAAATCAGGGGATGAGAAAAGTGTTTTGGTTTAGAGAAAATCTTAATTTCCAGGTGTTTTTTATGTTTTATTTAAAACAAATCTTAAAGTTGATTATAACGACACCGGTTAAGATCCCACGGTTCCATCCTTCCGCATCATTATTTTTATCGGATTCACTTAGTCCGGATGAATTTGCTAAACTCGACTGAATGAGTTCCACACTTTCATTTAGACCGTGGGAAATCCCGTTAGCAACACGTAGGTTACATCATCCGAGGTATTCCCGATCATCCAACAGGACGTTTTAATTTAATTGTAATTGTAGTCTTGTGTTCGTTTGTGATTAAATTTTGAGTTGTTTTATATTTTGAAATGTTGTGGCGGTGAATTTTATCTTGCAATGACTTTTAACTTAGTTTTGGTTTCGAGTTTTAGGGGCTATCCTAAAGGTGTGAGTTTTCATGCAACGAGTTGTTTATCATGCAAGAAAAGTAAGTGCAATGCGGTTAAATAAATTGCAATAATGTAAATTGCAAGAAAGTAAATTGCAATAAAATAAAAGCGTACATGGAGGGTCTTCCCGTCATCCCAAGCTGCACTTAAAACACAATTAGAATATTTAAGCAAGTTCCTAGGTAAAGCTAAGGTAAGGGTTATGGTTTTCTACCAAGTTCACTAATCCTATAGTTAGTCATTTCCTATGACGTCTAGGTTCTTTGTGTTTTTGTTTGAAGACGATTTTCTTCATCAAAGAATTATTAAATTTAATTGTTCTTATAAATGTCCTATCATATTGAGGAAGTGCTTAAGAAGAATCTTAAACATCTTTTCAATATTTCTAGGATTGTTTTAAGTCCAAATGAATTTAATTATATAAATGAATTAATCGTCCGAGAATTCAAGTTTCGTTGTTATCTTACTCAGTGAACTAGGACATTTGAATATCCTATAAGTGAAGTAACATTTCATTTAATGTTACGTTTTAGGAGTTATAATAACCAAAGCTTTCGAGGGTAAATTGGTATTCAAATGATTTGATTTAAGTTAAAGGGTTTAAATTTGGAATAGTGTTCAAGTTGCTTTATATTTAATTTCTTTCTATTTTAGGTGTTGTTATTCAATTTAATTTAATTTAATTTAATTTAATTTAATTTAATTGAGTTTTAATTTTAATTTAATTTAATTCAATTTAGTTTGATTTGATGTTAAATTAATTTAATTTGATTTAATTTAATTTAGTTTAATTTAATTTGATTTAATTTAATTTAATTTAATTTAATTTAATTTAATTTAATTTAATTTAATTTAATTTAATTTATTTGATTTGATTTAATTTAGTTTAATTTAATTTAATTTAATTTATTTAATTTAATTTAATTTTATTTGATTTAATTTAATTTAATTTAATTTAATTTAATTTGATTTAATTTAATTTAATTTAATTTAATTTAATTTAATTTATAATTTAATTTAATTTTTTAATTTTAATTGAAATTTTTTTAAAAAGAGTTTATTAATTTAATTTTAGTTTAATGATTAAGTCTTTTAATGTTTTGAATTTGAGTTATCATTTTAACTAAGAATTGAATATTAATGAGATAATTAATTTAGGGATTTTTAAATTAAAGAATAAATCTCTTCCTAATAATATCCCTATTTTAATAATTCCAATTTTATTATTCTTCCAAATTTAATCAATTATTTAATTAAAGTTTAATCATGTTAAATTGCTTAATGGGTTTCTACCCTTTAATTATTTAAATTTCAATCATCCAAATCAAAAGAGGATCAAATATTTTACTTGTTAACTTTTTATTAAACCTAAAGTTTTAATTAAGGATTAAAATTTAATTACCATTTTACCCTTTAAACTTAATAATTTCATAACTCACTAAATTAAACTCAAATGAACTTGAAATTTTTATGTGACTTCACTCATATGTCAATAAAGACATGAGAGGAGAAAATGTGATTTTTCTGTATTTAATTTATTTATATAATTATTTTTGGTGGAAAATAGAGATTTCCAAGGAAAATTTAATAACATGACCAAGGGAAAGTTTCTGTCCTTAAGAAAATTAGGGGACATTCCTAATGACCAGAGGACCACTTGGACCAATTTTGGTGATTTTTTGAATTATATTATTTTTATTATAATTATTTTAAGTTTTGGAGTGTTAATTAATTTAAAAATAAAATAAATGTTGAAAAATGAATTTTATATTTTTCAAAAATCTCTCTGATATCAAGGAAATCAGAGAATCAAATTTTGCAATTTTCTGATTTTTTAATGATTTATTATAATTATTTTAGTGAAAATGCTAGAAAATACATTTTTTTAATTTTAAAATTACCCTAGGGCTTTAAAATTTAATATTTCACTAAATAGACCTAAGAAAAATGTGGGGTTTGTTCCTAAGTGATTAAAATTCAAAATGTGACATTTTGGTGAATTTTATTATTTTTGTGATTTTTATTATTTTTTAATTATTAAAAATATTAAAATATTATTAAAAATCTACTTTTTTAGAAAATTGAAATTTTAATTTTCTTAAATTCCCTGATATCGGAGAGGCTGCAAAACCAATTTAGTGAATTTTTGAAAAGTATTTTGAAAGTTATGAATTTTTAAAGTTTAAAATGACTAAGTGACTTAATCGACCGATTAGTAGAGGCTAACGAAGTCGATTGACCTCGAAATTTCTATGGTGGGTTCCTCGACCCTAAAGGTCGGTGGAGAATTGATTTTAAGTCAATTTCATGCATGGTTAACTCTAATTAATTAGAGACCTATTTTTGGTGTTTAAGCCGATTAGGGTTGTTTTAAATGAACTAACTCAAAACCTATTTTTCCTAGGGTTCTCTGGTCATAAGAAACATTCTCAAATTTTCCTAGAATTTATTTCACAACATGCTATTTATTGGAAATAAAATACTCAAAACTGCAACATGAATTTGAAAAATCAATAACTCTTCATAGGGATGGCCTCTGACTTTAGAAAATTCAGGGAATGTTCCCAAATTCGGAGGCTTCAAAGCCACTATGGTCTCATGCCATGGTGAATTGTATACATGCATGGAGAATTAAAAGTATGCAGAGAGTAAATAAATTATAAAAAATAAAATACTTGATGAAATTAAATGATTTCTTTTCCACATTATTCTCCTGCATTCACTCGAGCGAGAGGGTATTTTTATTTTATTTTTCTGAGTTTTCTACACAAAGTTATGAATTTTTGAAGTTTAGGGAATTAAATAAATCAAAAAATACCCTAATTTTCTATTTATCCACGCGGCGTCGCGTTAACCTCGGCAGCTCCGAAACGCCGCGTGGCGCGCTCCCATTCGACGCCGCCACCTGAGTCAGCAGCCCGGGCCCCGCGGTTCTTGTACCATCTCCTGGTCCGACGCCATCTGAGCCGTCCGTCCGCGCGTGTATTGAATGGACGGCATCCGTTCATCGTCCCCGAGCGTCCTCACCGAGAGCCGTCCACACTAAATCCACTAAGATCTCACTCGATACTCAATGGATTTTCATGTTCTTATGCTCTATGGATTCGTCTCGAAGAGACGAACACATCTATACGGTTATCATGCATTGAAATTAAAGCATTCGAAATGGAGAATCTCCAGAAGCTCGGGATGAAGAATTAGCTCATACCTTTGCTCAGAGAAGTGTGGCTTCAATCTAAGAGTTGTTGCACCTTCGATTGGATCCCGGCAAGCTCCGGATGAAGTCTCTCGGTGCAGTGAATTGTCCAGATGTGATCTCGACCAAGCCCGATCACAAAGCTTGGAGGTCTGAAGCAAGCTGGGTGGCACTGGAGATGGGGCTTTTGTTGGTGGACACCTTCCCTTGGTACGGTGAAGGTGTAGAACCAATCAATTTGGGGATTGGCTCACCTGTGGAGAAGTGTCCTGGTTTTGGGTGGAATTTCGACTACGAAATTGAGCTCGCGGAGAAGAAATGGCGGGGAGGATCTCACTTTGGGGATCAAGTGCTCGTGTATGGGGAGGAGTACGGAACAATTTTGGCGAGTTTCCTTAAGGTTTGTTTTCAGCACCTCTCATGGCCGAGAGGGGTGGTGTTTAAATAGGAGAGGGTGGAGGGCCTCCCGGGGAGAGCTAGGGCTTGGGATCGAGTTGCTCTTGGCAAGAGAAGAATAGCTCCGATGGCCCACTGGGGATGGGGCGGCTCGGCGGGTGAGAATTTCAAGTTGGGCTCACATGTGAGCTCTCGACCATGGTGTTTTCCGGCGGCTCGGTGGCTGGCCGGCCGGCATTGGTCACCATCCTGTTCGGGTGGAGTCAGGGCTGGGGTTTGGTGCATTCAATTGAGGTTTGACATGTGTAAAGTGGTTGAATCAAAGTAGAAAGGGGAAGGGGTCATTTTGGCTCATTTTGGTCAGCCCATGCAAATGGGTTGGGTGCACCTTCCCATGGCTAGCTTGGGCTGAAGATAAAGTGGTTTAGGTCAGCTTAATTAGTGGGGAAGGGTCACCATCCAAGTACAATTAAGTTTAAGCATGGTTTAGTGGAGTCATGGAAGTGGCTAAATCACCCTTAAGGGAATCATTAAAGGACTCCCTCCTTTTGCCAAAAATGATATGGTGATGTGTAAAGTGGTCTGCCATGGCTTGCATATGGCTTGTGCATGGCTTCATGGCTCCATTTGGCTTGGGAAAAGGTTGGGTCAATTTCATAAAAATGGGTTTTAAGAATTTTGGGTATTTTGGTGAAAATTTGCATGAAGCTTGATTTGGAATGGTTTAATTGATGATTTTGAAACTTAGGGGTGATTTTTATTAAATGGATGATGAGGGAAAGTGTCATGTGGGCTTTGGATGGATTTAGGGTTTTGAATGTGGTGAAGTGGGCTTTTAGGAAAGTTTAAGGGGAATGGGCTTTTTGATTTTAGGATGGGCATTTGGGTGATGATTTTATGAAGGACTTTGTCAAATAAATGTCATAATTGGTTTAGGGATGTTCTATGAAGGGCTTGGAGTCAATTTGGTGTGATTTGGAGTTGAATTGGTTTGAATTTGGGTTTATTTGGTAAGTGGGCCTATATGGGTCAAAGTGGGCCAAGTTGGGCCAATGTTGGGCTAGGGTTGAAATTGATGTAAAATAAATGTTAAGAAATGTTTATGGGAGTGTTTTAAAGAGGTTTTGACTTTGGTTGGGCTTTGATTTTGGGGTTTGGGCTCATTTGGGTTAGGTTTGGGTTTAGGTCAAAAATGGGCCTTTTAGCTTTGGGTTGAATTTGAGTGGGATTTGGGTCTAAATTTTGGGCAAATCATGTTAGTGTTTTGTTTGTGGGAATGTTAAGGAAGATTTAGAAAAGGTTTGGGGTTAATTGGAGTTGAATTGGGTGAGTTTGGGTTAGGTTTGGGTCATGGGTCCAAATTGGGCTTTAAGGCCAAAAGTTAAATTGGATCCAAATATCAATCAAATTGAACTTGGATTTGGCCTAGATTGGTGTTGGGAATGTTGAATTGAAGTTTAGAATTGAATTGGACTAAAATTGGGGTCAATTGGGTAGGTTTGGTTTAACATTGGGTTCACTTTGGGTTAAAATGGGTCAAATTGGGGGTTTTGACAAAAGTAGGGTAAATTGACAAAATTGGCCCATGGTGTAGTTGGACAAAATGAAATTGGGAATATTTGGGATTTTCTGGAATTTTCTGGGAATTTTCTGAATTTTTGGATTTTTTGGCCAAGAAGGGTATTTTGGGTATTTGGAGGGTATTGGGAGGTTTTCTTGGAATTTTTGGTATTTTTGGGTATGGATGATCAATTTAAGTGATGTGGAAATGTTTGGGATTGATTTTAGAGAATTTTGGATAATTTGGAAATTTTTGAGAAATTTGGGTAATTTCGGGGGTTTTGGGTAGGCTAAGCGGGTGTAGGGTCCCGGGGGTCAAAAATTGAAAATTTGGGAAATTGAAGATTGGGTTGATGTAAGTGGAAAGAAGTCATTTTGGTTGAGCCATGAAGCCATATCAAGCCCATATGAGCCATGAAGGGACCCATTTGAGGCATTCATCTATGTTGTTCCTAACCCTCTTAGCGAGGGCTCGGGGGTTAAGGACCATCCATGTGAATCACCTACATGAGTCGGGAGGTCAAGTTAGGTATGGGTGTAGTTTTAGGAGGTGTGTGGAAGTGTAGTGTGTGTGAGAGTCAGCCCCACCGGACCGAGGCCACCCGGGCGGTCCTAAGGCCAAAGAGTCCTATAGGAACTCATCCTTTAAACTTCCGCATTTGATTTCGACCCTCCAGGTGATTAGGGGTCTACAATCAAGTTTGTAGAGTTTGCGGGGAGTTAAGAAGTGGTTTGAATTTCTAGAAGGTGGGTCCCAATTCTAGTCCTCTAAGATAGTCAAAGGAAAAGCCTAAGGCTAGATCCTAAGTACTAAAGAGAAGAAGAGAAGACCTCATCAAAAATGAGGTCAACAGGTCATAATGGCAAAAATTAATTATTTTGGCCAAAATTAACTTTTTGGTCAAATGTTGACCTATTGGGTCATTGGGTAAAGGATTGACCATTTTGACCAATGTTGACTTTTAGGTCAAAAGTTGATTTATTAGGTCAATGGGTAAAGGATTGACCATTTTGACCAAAGTTGACTTTTTGGTCAAAAGTTGACCTATTCGGTCAATGGGTTGGTCATTGGGTCAGAAATTGAGCATTTTGACAAAAGTTGACCTTTCGGTCCAAATTTGACCTGTTGGGTCAATGGGTGGTCATTAGGTCAAAAATTAACTATTTTGACCAAAATTGACGTTTTGGTTAAAGTTGACCTATTGAGTCATTCGGTCAAGGATCCACCATTTTGTCCAAAGTTAACTTTTTTGTCAAATGTTGACCTATTGGGTCAATGGGTTGGTCATTGGGTCAAGGATTGACCATTTTAACTAAAGTTGACTTTTTGGTCAGAGATTCTTATTGGGTTAATAATTGGTCATTATATCGAAAAATGTCCATTTTGACCAAAATTGAATTTTTGGTCAAAAATTGATCTATTGGGTCAATGGGGTGGTCATCAGGTCAAAAATTGGCTAGTTTAACTAAAATTGCATTTTGGTCAAAAGTTGACGTATTTGGTTAATGAGTTGGTCATTCGGTCAAGGATTGACCATGTTGACCAAAGTTGACTTTTTGGTCAAAAGGTGACCAATTTGGTCAATGGGCTGGTCGTTGGGTCAAGGATTGACCATTTTAACCAAAGTTGATTTTTTAGTTAGAGATTGACTTATTGGGTCAATAAATGGTCATTAGGTAAAAAATTAAATATTTTGACCAAATTTAAATTTTTGTTCAAAAGTTGACCCATTGGGTCAATGGGGTGTTCACTGGGTCAGAAATTGACCATCTTGACTAAAGTTGACTTTTTGGTTAAAAGTTGTCCAATAGGGTCAATGGGTGGTCATTAGGTAAAAAATTGACTATTTTGAACAAAATTAACTTTTTGGTTATAAGTTGACCTATTGGGTCAATGGGTTGGTCAATGGGTCAAGGATTGACCATTTTGACCGAAGTTGTCTTTTTGGTCAAAAGTTTACCTACTAGGTATATGTGTTGGTCAGGGTTAAGGATTGAGTATTTTCACCAAAGTTAACTTTTTGGTCAAAGTTTGACTTATTGGGTTTATAATTCATCATTAGGTCTAAAATTGAATATTTTGACAAAGATTAAATTTTTTTTGTCAAAAGTTGACCAATTGGGTCATCGAGGTGGTCATTGGGCAGAAATAAACCATTTTGACAAAAGTTGACTTTTTGGCCAAAGAATTGGTCATTAGGTTAAGAATTGTCTATTTTTTACTAAAGTTGACTTTTTGGTCAAAAATTGACCTATTGAAACAATGGGTTGGTCATTGAGTCAGAAGTAGACCATTTTGACCAAAGTTCACTTTTTTGTTCAAAAATTGACCTATTTGGGTCAATGTGTTGTTCGTTGGGTCAAGGATTTACCATTTTGACTAAAGTTGACTTTTTGCTCAAAAGTTGTACTATTGGGCCAATGGGTTGGTCATTGGGTCAGAAATTTACCATTTTAACAAAAGTTAACATATTGGGACAATGGGTGGTCATTAGGTCAACAATTGACTATTTTAACCAAAATTGAACTTTTTAGTCAAAAGTTGACCTAATTGGTCAATGGGTTGGTCATTGGGTCAATCATTCACCCTTTGATCAAAGTTGGCCTACTGGGTCAATGGGGTGGTCATTAGGTCAACAAATGACTATTTTGACCAAACTTGTCTTTTTAATCAAAAGTTAACCCAATTGGTCAATGGTTTGGTCATTGGGTCAACGATTGACCCTTTAACCAAAGTTGACCTATTGGGTCAAGGGGTGGTCATTAGGTCAAAAATTGACTATTTTGACCAAAATTGACTTTTTAGCCAAAAGTTGACCCAATTGGTCAATGGTCTGGTCATTGGGTCATTGATTGATCCTTTAACCAAAATTGACCTAATGGGTCAAGGGGTGGTCGTTAGGTAAAAATTGACTATTTTGACCAAAATTGACTTCTTAGTCAAAAGTTGAACTAATTGGTCAATGGGTTGGTCATTGGGTCAAGGATTGACAATTTTGACCAAAGTTGACTTTTTGGTCAGACATTGGCTTATTGGGTCAATAAATTGTCATTAGGTTAAAAGTTGACTATTTTGACCAAAATTAACTTTTTGGTTAAAAGTTGACCTTTTGGGGCAATGGGTCAAGGATTGATAATTTTGACCAAAATTGAATTTGTGGTCAAAAGTTGACATATTGGGTCAATGGGTTGGTCATTGGTTCAAGGATTAACCAGTTTGACTAAAGTTGACTATTTGGTCAGAGATTGACTAATTGTGTCAATAATAGGTCAGTATGTCAAAAATAGACTATTTTGTCCAAAATTGAATTTTTTGTCAAAAGTTAACATGCTAGGTGAAAGGGTTGGTAATTGGGTCAAGGATTGACCATTTTGACCAAAAATGACTTCTTGTTCATAATTTAACCTTTTAGGACAATAGGTTGGTCATTGGGTCATGGATTGACTATTTTGACAGAACTTCACTTTTTGGTCAGAGATTGACTTATTGAGGCAATAATTGGTCATTAGGTCAAAAATTAATTTTTTTGACCAAAATTAAATTTTTCGTAGAAAGTTGACCCATTGGGTCAACAGAGTGGTCATTGGGTCAAAAATTGATTATTTTGACCAAAGTTGACTTTTTAGACAAATGTTGACCTATTGGGTCAATGAGTTGGTCATTGGGTCAAGAATTGACCATTTTGACCAAAGTTGACTTTTTGTTCAAAAGTTGACCTATTTGGTCAATGAATTGGTCCATAGGTTGGTCATTGGGATAAGGATCGACCATTTTGAGAAAAGTTGACTTTTTGGTCAGATATTGACTTATCGGGTCAATAATTGGTCATTAGGTGAAAAAATAACTTTTTTGACCAATATTGACTTTTAGGTCGAAAGTTTACCTATTTTGCCAATGGGTTGATCTTTAGGTCAAGGATTGATCATTTTGACCAAAGTTGACTTTTTAGTCAAAAGTTGCCCTATTGGGTCAATGGGTTAGTTGTTGGGTTAGAAATTGACTATATCAATAAAAGTTGACCTATTGGGTCAATTGGCAGGTTATTTGGTTAAAAATTGACTATTTTGACCAAAATTGAGTTTTTGGTCAACAGTTGACCTATTGGGTTAATGGGTTGTCATTGGATCAAAGATTGACGATTTTACCAAAGCTGACTTTTTGGTTAGAGATTGACTTATTCAGTCAATAATTGGCCATTAGTTCAAAAATTGACTGATCTGACCAAAATTGACTTTTTGGTTAAAAGTTGACTTATTGTGTCATTGGATTGATCTTTGGGTCAGAAATTTACCATTTTAACCAAAGTTGACCTATTGGGACAATGAGGTGGTCATTAAGTCAAAAATTAACAATTTTGATCAATATTGACATTTTGGTCAACTTACCTATTAGGTTAAGGATTGACCATAATGACTAAATTTGACTTTTTAGTCAGACATTGACTTATTGGGCCAATAATTAATCTTTTGGTCAAAAATTAACTATGTTGACTAAAAATGACTTTTTGGTCAAAAGTTTACATATTGGGTCATTGGGTCAAGGATTGACCATTTTGAACAAAGTTGACTTTTTGGTTAAAAGTTGACATATTGGGTCAATGGGTTGGTCATTGGGTCAAGGATTGAACATTTTGACCAAAGTTGACTTTTTGGTTAGAGATTGACTTATTGGGTCAATAATTGCTCATTAGGTAAAAATTAATTATTTTGATCTAGATTGAATTTTTTTTCCAAAGTTGACCTATTAGGTTAATAGGTTGGTCATTGGGTCAAGGATTGACCATTTTGGCTAAAGTTGACTTTTTGGGTCAATGGGTTGGTCATTGGGTCAAGGATTGACCATTTTGACTATATTTGACTTTTTGGCCAGAGATTGACTTATTGGATTAATGGGGTAGTCACTAGGTCAAAAATTGATTTTTTTTACCAAAATAAACTTTTTTCGTCAAATGTTGACCTGTTGGGTTATTGGGTCAAAGATTGAATATTTTGACCAAAGTTGACATTTTGGTCAAACGACCTATTAGGTTAATTGGTGGTCATTGGGTCAAGGATTGACCATCTTGACCAAAGTTGACTTTTTTGACAAAAGTTGACTTATTGTATCAATGGGTTGGTCATTAGGCCAAGGATTGACTATTTTGACCAAAATTGACTTTTAGGTCAAAAGTTGACTTATGGGGTCAATAATTGGTCATTAGAATAAAAATTAACTATTTTGACCAAAATTGTGTTTTTGGTCAAAAGTTCAATTTTTGGGTCAATAAGTTCGTTATTAGGTCAAGGATTGATCATTTTAACCAAAGTTGACTTTTTCCTCAGAAGTTGACCTATTGGGACAATAGGTTGGTCGTTGGGTCTTAAATTGAGCATTTTAACCAAAGTTGACCTATTGGGTTAATGGGGTGGTCATTTGGTCAAAAAATATAACTATTAGGTCAATGGCTTGGTCATTGTGTCAAAAATGGACCATTTTGACCAAAGTTAACTTTTTGGTCAAAAGTTGACCTAATGGGTTAATGGTTTCGTCATCGGGTCAAGGGTTGACCATTTTCACCAAAGTTGACTTTTTGCTCAGAGATTGACTTATTGAGTCAATAATTGGTCATTAGGTCAAAAATTGATAATTTTACAAAATTGACTTCTTGGTCAAAAGTTGACCTATTATGTCAATAGGTTGGTGATTGGGTCAGTGATTGCTAATTTTGACCAAAGCTGACATTTTCTTCAAAAGTTGATTTATAAGGTCAAATGGTTGGTCATTGAGTTAGAAATTGACCATTTTAACAAAACATAACTTTTGGGTCAAAAGGATCTATTGGGTCAATGGGGGTGATCATTAGATAAAAAATTGACTATTTTGTCCAAAGTTGACTTTTTGGTCAAAAGTTGACCTATTGAGTCAATGGGTTGGTCATTGGGTCAAGGATTGACCATTTTGACCAAAGTTGTATTTTTGGTCAAAGATTAACTAATTTGTTCAATAAGTGGTGATCAGTTCTAAAATTCACTATTTTGATCAAAATTGATTTCTTTTGATAAAAAATTAACCCATTTGGTCAATAGGGTGGTCATTGGATCCGAAGTTGACCATTTTGACCAAAGTCGACTTTTTAGTCAAAAGTTGACCTATTGGGTAAATGGGGTCGTCATTAGATCAAAATTGACTATTTTGACCAAAACTAACATTTTGGTAAAAAATTGACATGTTGGGTCAAATCGTTGGTCATTAGGTCAAGGTTTGAACATTTTGACCAAAGTTGACTTTTTGGTCAAAAGTTGAGCTACTGGGTGATTGGGTTAGTCATTGGGTAAAGGATTGACAATTTTGAGCGAAGTTATTTTTTTTTGGTCAAAAGTTGACCTCATAGGTCAATGGGGTGGTCATTGGGTCAATGATTGATCATTTTGACCAAAGTTAACTTTATGGTCAAAGGTTGACTTACTGGATTAATAATTGATCATTATGTCAAAAATTGACTTTTTTGACCAAAATTGACATTTTGGTCAAAAGTTGACTTATTGGGTCAACGTGTTGTTCATTGGGTCAAGAATTGATCATTTCGACCAAAGTTCACTTTTTGGTCCAAAGTTGACCTATTGGTTCAATTGGTTGGTCATTGAGACAAGAAATGACAATTTTGATGAAAGTTTACATTTTGGTCAGAGATTGACTTTTTGGGTCGATAAATGGTCATTAGGTTGAAAATTGACAATTTCGACCAAAATTGATTTTTTGGTCAAAAGTTGACCTGTTGGGTCTTTAGGTTTGACATTTTGATAAAAGTTAACTTTTTGGTCAAATGTTGCCCGATTAGGTCAATGGGTTGGTCATTTTGTCAGAAATTGATCATTTAAGCCAATGTTGATTTTTTGGTCAAAAGTTGACATATTGGGTCTACTGGTACGTCATTGGTTCAAAGATTAACCATTTTGACAAATGTTGACTTTTTGGTCAAAAGTTAATCTTTTGGGTCAAATTGGTATGTCATTGGGTCAAGGATTGACAATATTGACCAAAGTTGACTTTTTTGTCAAAAGTTGACCTTTTGGCTCAATGAGTTAGTCATTGGGTCAAGGATTGATCATTTTGATCAAAGTTGATTTTTAGGCCGGTGATTTACTTATTAGATCAATGGGGTGGTTATTAGGTCAAAAATTGACTATTTAACCAAAATTGACTTTTTAGTCAAAAGTTGACCTATTGGGTCATTGCATCAAAGATTGATCATTTTGACCAAAGTTGATTTTTTAGTCAAAAGCTGACTTATTGGGTCAATGGGTTGGTCATTGGGACAATGATTGACCATTTTGACCTAAGTTGACTTTTCGTTCAGAGATTGACTTATTGGGTCAATAATTGGTCATTAGGTCAAAAATTGACAATTTTGACCAAAATTAAATTTTCGGTTAAAAGTTGACCAATTGTGTTAATAGAGTGGTCATTAGGTCAGAAATTGACCATTTTGACCAAAGTTGAATTTTTGGTTAAAAGCTGACTTATTGAGACAATTGGGTGGTCATTAGGTCAAAAATTGATTATTTTGACCAAAATTGACTTTTTGGCCAAAAATTTACCTATTGGGTCAATAGGTAGGTCGCTGAGTTTGAAATTGACCATTTTAACAAAAGTTGACCTTTGGGTTAATGGGGTGGTCATGAGATAAAAATTTGACTATTTTGACCAAAATTGACTTTTTAGTCAAAAGTAAACTTATTGGGTCAATTGGTGGGTCAATGTGTCAAGAATTGACAATTTTGACAAAAGTTAACATTTTGGTCAAAAGTTAACCAATCGGGTCAATGGTTTGGTCATTGGGTAAAGGATTGACCATTTTCACCAAAATTGACTTTTTGGCAAGAGATTGACTTATTAGGTCAATAATTGGTCATTAGGTCAATAATTGACTATTTTTAAGAAAATTGACTTCTTGGTTAAAAGTTGACCTATTGGGTCAATGAGTTGGTCAATGTGTCAATGATTGACCATTTTGACCAAAGTTGACATTTTGGTGAAAACTTAACCTATTGGGTTAAACGGTTGGCCATAGGGACAGAAATTAAACATTTTAACCAAAGTTGACTTTTGGGTCAAAAGTTGATCTATTGGGTCAATGGGGTGATCATCAGGTCATAAATTGACTATTTTGACCAAAGTTGACTTTTGGGTCAAAATTTGACCTATTGATTCAATGGGTTTGTCATTGGGTCAAATGTAGACCATTTTGATCAAAGTTGTCTTTTTGGTTAAAGATTGACCTATTGGGTTAATGGAATGGTCATTAGATCAAAAATTAACTATTTTGACCAAAATTGACGTTTTGGTCAAAAGTAGACCTGTTGGGTCAAATCGCTAGTCATTATGTCAAGGATTGAACATTTTGACCAAAGTTGAATTTTTAGTCGAAAGTTGAGTTATTGGGCCATTTGGTTGGTCATTAGGTTAAGGATTGACCATTTTAAGCAAAGTTGACTTGTTTGTCAAAGGTTGACCTCTTAGGACAATGGGGTGGTCATTGGGTCAAGGATTGGCCATTTTGACCAAAGTGACTTTTGGTCAGGGAATGACTTATTGAATTAATAATTGATCATTATGTTAAAAATTGACTTTTTTAACTAAAATTGACTTTTTGGTCAAAAGTTGACCTAAAGGGTCAACAAGTTGGTCATCGGGTTAAGAATTGATCATTTTAACCAAAGTTAACTTTTTGGTTAAAAGTTGACCTATGAGGTCAATTGGTTGGCCATTGGGTCAAGGAATGACCACTTTGACCAAATATTTCATTTTGGTCAGAGATTGACTTATTGGGTCAATAAATGGTCATTAGGTAAAAAATTCACTTTTTTTAACCAAAATTGGCTTTTTGGTCAAAAATTGACCTATTGGGTCATTGGGTTTGACCATTTTGACAAAAGTTGACTTTTTGGTCAAAAGTTGACATATTAAGTCAATGGGCTGGTTAATGGGTCAGAAATTGATCATTTGAACCGAAGTTGACTTTTTGGTCAATATTTGACCTACTGGGTCAATAGGTATGTCATTGGTTCAAGGATTGACCATTTTGACCAAAGTTGACTTTTTAGTCAAAAGTTAACCTAATGAGTCGAATTGTTGGACATTAGGTCAAGAATTGACCATTTTAACTAAAGTTGACTTTTTGGTCAAAAGTTGACCAATTGGGTCAATGAGTTGGTCATGGGGTCAATGATTGACCATTTTGAACAAGTTGACTTTTTTGTTCGAGATTAACTTATTGGGTCAATAATTGGTCCTTGGGTCAAAAAATGACAATTTGAAAAAAATTATCTTTTTGCTCAAAAATTGACCAATTGGGTCAATGGGTTGGTCAATGGGTCAATAATTGATTATTTTGACCGAAGTTGACTTTTTGGTCAAAAGTTGACATATTGGGTTAATGATTTGGTCATAGGGTCAAGGATTAACCAATTTGACCAAAATTGACTTTTTGGTCAAAAGATGACCTTTAGATCGATAGAGACGTCATTATGGCAAAAATTCTTATTTTGACCAAAATTGACTTTTTGGTCAAAAGTTGACCTATTGGGTCATTAAGTAAAGGATTAACCATTTTGACTAAAGTTGGCTTTTTGGTCAAAAGTTAACCTATTGGGTGAATGGGTTGGTCATTGGGTTAAGGATTGACCCTTTTGACCAAAGCTGACTTTTTGGTCAAAAGTTGACCTATTGGGTCAATGGGTTGGTCATTGGGTCAGAAATTGAGCATTTGGACAAAAGTTGACAATTTGGTCCAAAGTTAACCATTTGGGTCAATGGGTTGGTCATTAGGTCAGAAATTGAGCAATTGGACAAGGTTGACCTTTTGGTCCAAAGTTGACCTGTTGGGTCAATGGTTGGTCATTAGGTCAAAAATTGACTATTTTGACCAAAATTTAGTTTTTTGTCAAAAGTTGACATATTGAGTCATTCGGTCAAGGATCGACAACTTTGTCCAAAGATGTCTTTTTTGTCAAAAGCTGACCTATTGGGTCAATAAGTTGGTCTTTGGTTCAAGGATTGACTATTTTGACCAAAATTGACTTTTTGGTCAGTGATTAACTTATTGGGTCAACAATTGGTCATTAAGTCAAAAATTGACTATTGGACCAAACTTGAATTTTTGATCAAAAGTTTACCTATTGGGTTAATGGGGTGGTCATTGGGTCAGAAATTGATCATTTTGACTAAAGTTGACTTTTTGGTCAAAAGTTTACCTATTGGGTCAATGGTTTAGTCATTAGGTCAAAGCTTGACTATATTGACCAAAATTGACCTTTTGGTCAAAACTTGACCTGCTGGGTCAATGGGTTGGTCGTTGGGTCAAGGATTGATAATTTTGACCAAAGATGAATTTTTTGTTAAAAATTGACCTATAAGCTCAATGGGTTGGTCATTTTGTCAAGGATCGACCATTTTTGACGAAAGTTGACCTTTCGGTCAGAGATTGACTTTTCCAGTCAATAATTGGGCATTATGTCAAAAATTAGCTATTTTGACCAAAATTGACTTTTCAGTCAAAAGTTGACCTTTTGGGTCAATGGGTTGGTCATTGGGTCAAGGATTGATCATTTTGACTAGAGTTGACTTTTTGGTCAAAAGTTGACCTATTTGGTCTATAGGTTGGTCATTGGGTCAAGGTTTGACCATTTTGACCAAAGTTAATTTTTTAGTCAGAGATTGACTTATAGTTCCAATAATTTTTCATTATGTGAAAGATGGACTATTTTGACCAAAATTGACTTTTTTGTCAAAAGTTGACCAATTGGGTCAATGGGTTGGTCATTGGGTCAAGGATTGGTCATTTTGACAAAAGTTGACTTTTTGGTTAAAAGTTGGCCTATTGGGTCAATGGGTTTGTCGTTGGGTCATAAATTGTCCATATTAAACAAAGTTGACCTATTGGGTCAAGGGGGTGGTCATTAGGTCAAAAATTGACTATTTTGACAAAAGTTGACTTTTTGGTCAAAAGTTGACTTATTGGGTCAGTGGGTTGGTCATTAGGTCAGAAATTGAGTATTTTAACAAAGTTGATTGTTGGATCAAAAGTTGACCTATTAAGACAATTGGGTGGTTCAAAAATTGACTATTATGACCGACCTTGACTTTTTGGTCAAAAGTTGACGTATTGTGTCAATTGGTTGGTCATTGAGTGAAGGATTGACCATTTTGACCAATGTAGATTTTTTGTTTGAAAGTTGACCATTGGTTCAATGGGTCGATCATTGGGTCAAGGATAGACCATTTTGGCCAAAGTTGACTTTTGGGTAAGAGATTGACCTTCTAGATTAATAATTGGTCCTTAGGTCAAAAATTGATAATTTTGACCAAAATTGACTTTTTGGTCAAAAGTTGACCTACAGGGTTAATATTTTAGTCATTGCTTCAACGATTGACCATTCTGACTAAAGTTAACTTTTTGGTCAAAAGTTGACCTATTTGGTCATTCGGTTGGTCATTGGTTCGAAATATGACCATTTTGACCAAAGTTGACTTTTTGGTCAATAGTTGACCTATTTTGCTCAAAAGTTGACCTATTTAGTCAACAGGTTGGTCATTAGGTCAAGAATTGATCATTTTGACCAAAGTTGACTTTTTGGTTAAAAGTTGACCTATTAGGTCAATTTGTTGGTCAATCCGTTAAGAAATGACCATTTTGACCAAAGTTTTCATTTTGGTCAAAGATTCACGTATTGGGTCTATAAATGGTCATTAGGTCAAAAATTGACTTTTTGATCAATTTTGACTTTTTGGTTAAAAGTTGACCTATTGGGTCATTGGGTTTGACCATTTTGACAAAAGTTAACTTTTTGGTCAAAAGTTGACCTATTAGGATAATGGGCTGGTCGATCGGTCAGAAATTGATCATTTTAACCAAAGTTGACTTTTGGTTAAAAGTTGACCTGTTGGGTCAATGGGTATGTCATTGGTTCAAGGATTGACCATTTTGACCAAAGTTGACTTTTTAGTCAATATTTGACCTATTAGGTCAAGGGGTTGGTCATTAGGTCAAGGATTGACTATTTTGAACAGATGAATTTTTTGTTCGAGATTGACTTATTAGGTCAATATTTAGTCATTGGGTCAAAAAATGACTATTTTGAGAAAAAAATAACTTTTTGCTCAAAAGCTGACCAATTGGGTCAATGGGTTAGTTAGTAGGTCAATGATTGATCATTTTGATAGAAGTAGACTTTTTGTTCAAAAGTTGACCTATTGGGTCAATGGGTTGGTCATAGTGTCAAGGATTAACCAATTTGATGAAAATTAACTTTTTGGTCAAAAGTTGGCCTTTTGGATCAATGGGGTCGTCATCATGGCAAAAATTGACTATTTTGACCAAAATTGACATTTTGGTCAAAAGTTGACCTATTAGGTCATTGGGTAAAGGATTGACCATTTTGACCGAAGTTGACTTTTCTGTCAAAAGTTGACCTATTGGGTCATTTATTTAAGGATTGACCATTTTGACTAAAGTTGACCTTTTAGTCAAAAGTTGCCTATTAGGTAAATGGGTTGGTCATTAGGTCAGAAATTGAGCATTTTGACACAAGCTGACCTTTTGGTCCAAAGTTGACCTTCTGGGTCAATGGGTGGTCATTAGGTTAAAAATTGACAATTTTGACCAGAATTGGCATTTTGGTTAAAAGTTGACCACTATGTCCAAAGTTGACTTTTTCGTCAAAATTTCACCTATTAGGTGAATGAGTTGGTCTTTGGTTCAAGGAATGACCATTTTGACCAAAGCTGACTTTTTGGTCAGAGATTAACATATTGGATCAATAATTGGTCATTATGTCAAAAATTGACTATTTTGACCAAAATTGAATTTTTGATCAAAAGTTGACCTATTGGCTCAATGGGGTGGTCCTTAGGTCAGAAATTGACCATTTTGACCAAAGTTGATTATTTGGTCAAAAGTTAACCTATTGGGTCAAAGGGGTGGTCATTAAATCAAAACTTGACTATATTGACCAAAATTGACCTTTTAGTCAAAAGTTGACCTTCTGGGTCAATGGGTTGGTCGTTGGGTCAAGGATTGACAATTTTGACCAAAGTTAAATTTTCTTGTAAAAAATTGACATATTGGCTTAATGGGTTGGTCATTAGTTCAAAAATTGACTGTTTTGACCAAAATTGACTTTTTGGTAAGAGATTGACTTATCGGGTCAATAATTGGGCATTAGGTCAAAAATTGACTAATTTGTCCAAAATTGACTTTTTAGTCAAAAGTTGACCTATTTGGTCAATGGATTGGTCAATGGGTCAAGGATTGATCATTTTGACCAGAGTTGACTTTTCGCTCAAAAGTTCACCTATTGAGTCAATAGGTTGGTTATTGGGCCAAAGGTTGACCATTTTGACCAAAGTTGATTTTTTGGTCAGAGATTGACTTTTTGTTTCCATAATTGGTCATTAAGTCAAAAATCGACAATTTTGACCAAAATTGACTTTTTGGTTAAAAGTTGACCTATTGGGTCAATGGGTTGGTCATTCGGTTAAGGATAGATGATCATTTTGATAAAAGTTGGTCTATTGGGTCAATGCATTTTTCGTTTGGTCAGAAATTGACCATATTAACCAAAGTTGACCTATTGGGTCAATGGGGTGGTCATTAGGTCAAAAATTGACAGTTCTGACCAAAAATGACTTTTTGGTAAAAAGTTGACTTATTGGGTCAATGGGTTGGTCTTTGGGTTAGAAATTGAGCATTCAACTAAAGTTGACTTTAGGGTCAAAAGTTGACCTATTGGGTCAATGGGGTGGTCATTAGTTCAGATATTGACTATTATGAACGGAATTGTATCTTTGGTCAAAGATTAATTAATTTTGTCAGTTATTGGTCATCAAGTTAAAAATTGACAATTTTGACCAAAATTGAATTTTTTGTCGAAAGTTAACCCATTGGGTCAATGGGGTAGTCATTGGGTCAGAACTTAACCATTTTGACCAAACTTGACTTTTTGGTCAAAAGTTGACCTATTGGGTCAATGGAATGGTCATTAGGTCAGAAATTGACTATTTTGACCAAAATTGACTTTTTGGTCAAAAGTAGACCTGTTGGGTCAAATCGCTGGTCATGGTGTCAAGGATTGAACATTTTGACTAAAGTTGAATTTTTAGTCAAAAGTTGAGTTATTGGTTAAAAGTTGACCTCTTTGATAAATGGGGTGGTCATTGGGCCACGGATTGGCCATTTAACCAAAGTGACTTTTTGGTCAGGGAATGACTTATTGGGTTAATAATTGATCATTATGTCAAAAATTGAATTTTTTTGACCAAAATTGACTTTTTGGTCAAAAGTTGACCTATTGGGTCAACAGGTTGGTCATTGGGTCAAGAATTGATCATTTTAACCAAAGTTGACTTTTTAGTTAAAAGTTGACCTATTAGGTCAATTGGTTGGTCATTGGGTCAAGGAATGACTATTTTGACCAAAGTTTTCATTTTGGTCAGAGATTGACTTATTGGGTCAATAAATGGTCATTAGGTAAAAAATTCACTTTTTTAACCAAAATTGACTTTTTGGTCAAAAGTTGACCTATTGGTCATTGGGTTTGACCATTTTGACAAAAGTTGACTTTTTGGTCAAAAGTTGACCTATTAGGTCAATGGACTGGTCAATGGGTCAGAAATTGATCATTTGAACCGAAGTTGACTTTTTAGTCAAAATTTGACCTATTGGGTCAATAGGTATGTCATTGGTTCAAGGATTGACCAATTTGACCAAAGTTGACTTTTTGGTCAAATGTTAACCTATTGGGTCAAATTGTTGGACATTAGGTCAAAGTTTGACCATTTTTACCAAAGTTGACTTTTTGATCAAAAGTTGACTAATTGGGTCAATGGGTTGGTCATGGGGTCAATGGGTTGGTCATGGGAAACATGTTGACTTTTTTGTTCGAGATTGACTTATTTGGTCAATACTTGGTCATTGGGTCAAAAAATGACTAGTTTGATAAAAATTAACTTTTTGCTCAAAAGTTGACCAATTGGGTCAATGGGTCAATAATTGAACATTTTGACCGAAGTTAACTTTTTGTTCAAAAGTTGACCTATTGGGTTAATGGGTTGGTCATAGGGTCAAGGATAAACCAATTTGACCAAAATTGACTTTTTGGTCAAAAGCTGACCTTTTGGGTCAATGGGGCTGTCATTATGGCAAAAATTGAATATTTTGACCAAAATTGACTTTTTGGTCAAAAGTTGACCTATTGGGTCATTAGGTAAAGATTGACCATTTTATCTAAAGTTGGCTTTTTGGTCAAAAGTTGACTTATTGGGTCAATGGGTTGGTCATTTGGTTAAGGATTGACCCTTTTGATAAAAGCTGACTTTTTGGTCAAAAGTTGACCTATTGGGTCAACGGGTTAGTCATTGGGTCAGAAATTGAGCATTTGGACAAAACTTGACCTTTTAGTCCAAAGTTGACTTGTTTGGTCAATGGGTGGTCATTAGGTCAAAAATTGACTATTTTGACCAAAATTGACTTTTTTGTCAAAAGTTGACATATTGAGTCATGCGGTCAAGGATCGACAACTTTGTCCAAACCTGACTTTTTCGTCAAAAGTTGACCTATTGGGTCAATGAGTTGGTCATTGGTTCAAGGATTGACCATTTTGACCAAAATTGACTTTTTGGTCAGTGATTAAATTATCGGGTCAATAATTGGTCATTATATCAAAAATTAACTATTGGACCAAACTTGAATTTTTTATAAAAGTTTACCTATTGGGTTAATGGGGTGGTCCTTAGGTCAGAAATTGACCATTTTGACTACAGTTGAAATTTTGATCAAAAGTTTGCCTATTGGGTTAATGTGGTGGTCATTATGTCAAAACTTGACTATATTGACCAAAATTGACCTTTTGATCAAAAGTTGACCTACTGAGTCAATCGGTTGGTCGTTGGATTAAGCATTGATAATTTTGTCCAAAGTTGAATTTTTTTTTTAAATTGACCTATTGGCTCAATGGGTTGGTCTTTTTGTCAAGGATCGACCATTTTGACCAAAGTTGACCTTTTGGTCAGAGATTGACTTATGAGGTCAATAATTGGGCATTAGGTCAAAAATTGACTATTTTGATCAAAATTGACTTTTCGGTCAAAAGTTAAACTTTTGGCTCAATGGGTTGGTCATTGGGTCAAGGATTGATCATTTTCACCAGATTTGACTTTTTGGTCAAAAGTTGACCTATTAAGTCAATGGGTTGGTCATTGGGTCAAGGATTGATCATTTTGACCAAAGTTAATTTTTTTGTCAAAGATTGACTAATAGTTTCAATAATTGGTCATTATGTCAAAGATGGATTATTTTGACCAAAATTGACTTTTTAGTCAAAAATTAACCTATTAGGTCAATGGGTTGGTCATTGGGTCAAGGATTGATCATTTTGACAAAAGTTGACTTTTGGTCAAAAGTTGGCCTATTGGGTCAATGAGTTTGTAGTTGGGTCAGAAATTGATCATATTAAACAAAGTTGACCTATTGGGTCAAGGGGTGGTCATTAGGTCAAAAAATTGATTGTTTTGACAAAAATTAACTTTTTGGTCAAAAGTTGACTTATTGGCTTAGAAATTGAGCATTTTAACCAAAGTTAATTATTGGGTCAAAACTTGACCTATTGGGACAATGTGGTGGTCATGAGTTCAAAAATTGACTATTATGACCGAACTTGACTTTTTGGTCAAAAGTTGACAAATTGGGTCAATGGGTTGGTCATTGAGTCAAGGATTGACCAGTTTGACAAACGTTGATTTTTTGTTCGAAAGTTGACCATTGGGTAAATGGGTCGGTCATTGGGTCAAGGATATACCATTTTGACCAAAGTTGACTTTTGGGTAAGAGATTGACCTTCTAGATCAATAATTGGTCATTAGGTCAAAAATTGACTTTTTGGTCAAATGTTGACCTACTGGGTCAATATGTTACTCATTGCGTCAACAGTTCACCATTCCAATTAAAGTTAAGTTTTTGGTCAAAAGCTGATCTATTGGGTCATTGGGTTGGTTATTGGTTCGGAATATGGTCATTTTGACCAAAGTTGTCTTTTTGGTCAATAGTTGACCTATTGTGTCACTAGGGTGGTCATTAGGTTAAAAATTGACTATATCGACCAAAATCGACTTTTCGGTCAAAAGTTGACCTATTCAGTCAATGAATTAGTCATTGAGTCAAGGATTGATCATTTTAACCAAAGTTTATTTTTTGATCAAAAGTTAACCTATTGGGTCAATGGGTTGGTCATTGGGTGAACGATTGACCATTTTTACCAAAGCTGACGTTTTGGTCAGAGATTGACTTATTGGGTTAATAATTGGTTAGTAGATTAAAAATTGACTATTTTGACCAAAATTGACTTTTTGTCAAAAGTTAACCTGTTGAGACAATGGGTTGGTCATTAGGTCAAGGAATGACCATTTTGACCAAAGTTGACTGTTTGGTCAAATGTTGAACCATTGGTCAATAGGTTGGTCATTAGGTCAAGGATTGACCATTATGACCAAAGTTGACTTTTTGGTCAAAAGTTGACATATTGGGTTAATAATTGGTCATTAGGTCAAAAATTGACTATTTTGACCAAAATTGACTTTTTGTTCAAAAGTTGATCTATTGGGTCAGTGGGTTGGTCATTGAGTTAAGGATTTACCATATTAACCAAAGTTGATTTTTTGGTCAAAAGTTGACCTACTGGGTCAATGGGTTCGTCATTGGGTCTAGTATTGGCCATTTTAAGAAAATTGACCTATATGGTTATTGGGGGGTCATTATGTCAAAAATTGACTATTTTGACCAAAATTGACTTTTTGGTTAAAAGTTGATCTATTAGGTCAATGGGTTACTCAGTTAAAAATTGACAATATCGACCAAAATTGACATTTTGGTCAAAAATTGTCCTATCAGGTCAATGGATTGGTCATTAGGTGAACGATTGACTATTTTTACCAAAGTTTATTTTTTGGTCAAAAGCTGACCTATTGGATCAATGAGTTGGTCATTAGGTCAAGGGTTGACCATTTTGACCAAAGTTGACTTTTTGGTCAAAGATTAACTTATTGGGTCAATAACTGGTCATTATGTCAAAAATTGACAATTTTGACCAAAATTTAATTTTTGATCAAAAGTTGACCTATTGGGTTAATAAGGTGGTATTTGGGTTAGAAATTGACCATTTTGACCAAAGTTGACTTTTTGGTCAAAAGTTGACTTATTGGGTAAATGGGGTGGTCATTAGGTTAGAATTTGACTATATTGGCCAAAATTGATTTTTTAGTCAAAAGTTGACTTACCAGGTCAATGGGTTGGTCGTTGGATCAAGGATTGATTATTTTGACCAAAGTTGACTTTTTAGTCAAAAGTTGACCAATTGGGTCAATGGGTTAGTCATTGAGTCAAGGATTGATTATTTTGACCAAAGTTGACTTTTTGGTCGAAAGTTGACCGTTTAGGTAATTGACTTAGTCATATGGTCAAGGATTAATTAAATTGACCAAAATTGACTTTTTGTTCAAAAGTTGACCTTTTGGGTCAATGGGGATTCATTAGGCAAAAATTGACTATTTTGACCAAAATTGACTTTTTGGTCAAAAGTTGACCTATTTGGTCATTGGGTTAAGGATTAACCATTTTGACCAAAGTTGAATTTTTGTCATAAGTTGACCTATTGGGTCAGAAATAGAGCAGTTTGACAAAAGTTGACCTTTTGGTCCAAAGTTGACCTTTTAGTCCAAAGTTAACAGTTGGGTCAATGGGTGGTCTTTAGGTAAAAAATGACTATTTTGACCAAAATTGAGTTTTTGGTTAAAAGTCGACCTATTCAGTGATTCGGTCAAAGATCAAAAATTTTTGTCAAAGTTGACTTTTTGGTCAAAATTTGACCTATTGAGCAAATGTGGTTGTCATTGGGTCAAGGATTGACCATTTTGATCAAAGTTGACATTTTGGTCAGAGAATCTTACTGGGTCAATAATTGGTCGTTATGTCAAAAAATGACTATTTTGATCAAAAGTTGACATATTGGGTCAATGGGGTGTTCCTTGGGTCAGAAATTGACCATTTTTTTACCAATATGGACTTTTTTGTCAAAAGTTGACCTACTGGGTCAATGGGGTGGTCATTAAGTCAAATCTTAACTACATTAGGTAAAGGATTGACCATTTTGACCAAAGTTGACTTTTTGGTCAAAAGTTGACCTATTGGGTCATTGGGTTAAGGATTGACCATTTTGACTATAGTTGACTTTTTGATCAAAATTTGACCTATTGGGTCAATGAGTTGGTCATTAGGTCAGAAATTGAGCATTTTGAAAAAAGCTGACCTTTTGGTCCAATGTTATTCTGCTGGGTCAATGGGTTGTCATTAGGTTAAAAATTAACTATTTTAACCAAAATTGCCATTTTGGTTAAAAGTTGACCTATTGAGTCATTCGGTCAAAGATCGACCACTATGTCCAAAGTTGACTTTTTCATCAATAGTTGACCTATTGGGTGAATGAGTTTATCATTGTTTCAAGGAATGACCATTTTGACCAAAGTTAACTTTTTGGTCAGAGATTAACTTATTGGATCAATAATTGATCATTATGTCAAAGATTGACTATTTTGAACAAAATTAAATTTTTTATCAAAAGTTAACTTATTGGGTCAATGGGGTGGTCCTTGGGTCAGAAATTGATCATTTTGACCAAAGTTGACTTTTTGGTCAAATGTTCACCAGTTGGGTGAATGGGTTGGTCATTTGGTCAGAATTTGATTTTTTGACCAAAATTTAATTTTTGGTCAAAAGTTGACATATTGAGTCAATGGGATGGTCATTGGGTCAAGGATTGATCATTTTGACCATAGTTAACTTTTTGGTCAAAAGTTGGCCAATTGGGTCAATGTGTTGGTCCTTGGGTCAAGGATTGACCATTTTGACCAAAGTTGATTTTTTGGTCAGAGATTGACTTATTGTTACAATAATTTGTCATTATATCAAAGATCGACTATTTTGACCAAATTTAAATTTTGGGTCAAAAGTAGACATATTTGGTCAATGGGTTGGTCATTGGGTAAAAGATTGATCATTTTGACAAAAATTAACTTTTTCATCAAAAGTTGGCCTATTGGGTCTATGGGTTTGCCATTTGGTCAGAAATTGGCCAATTTGACCAAAATTGACTTTCTAGTCAAAAGTTATCCTTTTTCGTCAATGGGGCAGTCATTATGGCAAAAATTAACTATTTTGGCCAAAATTTACTTTTTTCAAAAGTTAACCTATTGGGTTGTTGTGTTAAGGATCGACCGATTTGATAAAAGTTGACTTTTCGGTTAAATGTTGACCTGTTTGGTCAATAATTGGTCATTATGCCAAAAATTGAGTATTTTGAACAAAATTAAATTTTTGGTCAAAAGTTGACATATTGGGTCCAAGGGTTGGTCATTGGGTCAAGGATTTAGTATTTTGACCAAAATTAACTTTTTAGCGAAAAGTTGACCTATTGGGTCAATGGGTTGGTCATTGGGTCAAGGATTGACCATTTTAACCAAAGTTGACCTATTGGGTCAATGGGGAGTTATAATGTAAAAAGTTGACTATTTTGACCAAAATTAATTTTTTTGTCAAAAGTTGATCTACTTGGTCAATGAGTTGGTCATTCGGTTAACATTTTTGACTATATCGACCAAAGTTGACTTTTTAGTCAAATGTTGACCTATTGGGTCAATGGATTGGTCAATGGGTGAAGGATTGACCATTTTAACTAAAGTTTACTTTTTGGTTAAAAGTAAATCTATTGGGTCAATGAGTTGGTCATTGGGTCAAGTGTTGACCATTTTGACAAAAGTTGACTTTTTGATTAGAGATTAACATATTAGGTCAATAATTGGTCATTACTTAAAATATTGACTATTTTGACCAAAATTGAATTTTTAATCAAAAGTTGACCTATTAGGTCAATGAGGTGGTCCTTAGGTCAGAAATTAGCCATTTTGACCAAATTTGACTTTCTGGTCAAAAGTTGACCTGTTGGATCAATGGGGTGGTCACTAGGTCAAAACTTGACTATATTGACAAAAATTAACTTTCTGGTCAAAAGTTGACCTACTAGGTAAATGGGTTGGTTGTTGGGTCAAGGATTGACAATTTTGACCAAAGTTAACTTTTTGGTCAAAAGTTGACCTATTCTTAGGGTTAATTTTGGTCGATATAGTCAAAAACATTAACCGAATGACCAAAGTTGACTTTTTTGGTCAAATGTTGACCTATTTGCTCAATGGGTTTGTCATTAGGTCAAGGATTGAACATTTTGACCAAAGTTGATCTTTTGGTCGAAGATTAATTTATTTTGTCAATAAATGGTCATTAGGTAAAAAATTTACTATTTTGACCAATATTAACTTTTTGGTCAAAAGTTGACCAATTTGGTCAATGGGTTGGTCATTGAGTCAAGGATTGATCATTTTAACCAAAGTTGACTTTTTGGTAATTGACTTGGTCATAGGGTCAAGGATTAATTAATTTGACCAAAATTGACTTTTTGGTCAAAAGTTGGCCTTTTGGGTCAATAGGGATTCATTATGGCAAAAATTGACTATTTGGTCAAATCTTAACCTATTTGGTCATTGGGTTAAGGATTAACCATTTTGACCAAAGTTGACTTTTTGGTCATAAGTTGACCTATTGGGTCAATGGGTTGGTCATTGGGTCAGAAATTGAGCAGTTTGACAAAAGTTGACCTTTTGGTCCAAAGTTAACATTTCGGGTCAAAGGGAGGTCATTAGGTAAAAAAATGACTATTTTGACCAAAATTGAGTTTTTGGTCAAAAGTTGACCTATTGATTCATTCGGTCAAAGATCGAACATTTTTGTCAAAGTTGATTTTTTGTTCAAAATTTGACCTATTTAGTAAATGTGGTTGTCATTGGGTCAAGGATTGACCATTTTGACCAAAGTTGACTTTTTGGTCAAAGAATCTTATTGGGTCAATAATTGGTCATTATGTTAAAAAATGAAAATTTTGATCAAAAGTTGACCTACTGGGTCAATGGGGTGTCCTTGGGTCAGAAATTGACCATTTTTACCAAAGTTGACTTTTTTTGTTAAAAGTTGACCTATTGGGTCAATGGGGTGGTCATTTGGTCAAAACTTAACTACATTAGGTAAAGGATTGACCTTTTGACCAAAGTTGACTTTTTGGTCAAAAGTTGACCTATTGGGTCAATGGGTTGGTCATTGGGTTAAGGATTGACCATTTTGACTAAAGTTGACTTTTTAGTCAAAAGTTGACCTATTGGGTCAATGGGTTGGTCATTAGGTCATAAATTGAGCACTTTGAAAAAAGCTGACCTTTCAGTCCAAAGTTGTTCTGCTGGGTCATTGGGTGCTCATTAGGATAAAAATTAACTATTTTGACAAGAATTGGCATTTTGGTTAAAAGTTGACCTATTGAGTCATTCGGTCAAGGATCGACCACTATGTCCAAAGTTGACTTTTTCATTAATAGTTCACTTATTGGGTGAATGAGTTGGTCATAGGGTCAAGAATTAACTAATTTGACCAAAATTGATGTTTTGGTCAAAAGTTGACCTTTTGGGTCAGTGGGGTGATCATTATGGCAAAAATTAACTATTTTGACCAAAATTGACTTTTTGGTCAAAAGTTAACCTATTGGGTCATTGAGTAAAGGATTGACCATTTTGACCAAAGTTGACGTTTTAGTCAAAAGTTGACCTATTGGCTCAATAGGTTGGATATTTGGGTCAAAAAATGAGCGTTTTGACAAAAGTTGACCTTTTGGTCCAAATTTGACATGTTGGGTAAATGGGTGGTCATTATGTCAAAAATTGATTTTTTGGTCAAAAGTTGACCAATTGAGTCGTTCGGTCAAGGATTAACCATTTTGTCCAAAGTTGACTTTTTGGTAAAAAGTTGACTTATTGGGTCAATGAGTTGGTCATTGGGTTAAGGATTGACCATTTTGACCAAAGTTAACTTTTTGGTTAGAGTTTCTTATTGGGTCAATAATTTTTCATTATGTCAAAAATTGATTATTTTGACCAATATTTTATTTTTTTATATAAATTTGACCTATTGGGTCCGTGGGTGGTCCTTCGGTCAAAAATTGACCATTTTGATAAAAGTTGACTTTTTGTCAAAAGTTGACATTTTAGGTCAATGGGGTGGTCATTAGGTCAAAACTTGACTATATTGACCAAAATTGACTTTTGGCCAAAAGTTGACCTACTGGGTCAACAGGATGGTCGTTGGGTCAAGGATTGACTATTTTGACCAAAGTTGACTATTTTGTTAAAAATTGACCTTTTGGCTCAATGAGTTAGCCATTGGGTCAAGGATTGATCATTTTGATCAAAGTTGATTTTTAGGCTGGAAATTGACTTATTAGATCAATGGCGTGGTTATTAAGTCAAAAATTGACAATTTAACCAAAATTGACTTTTTAGTCAAAAGTTGACCTATTGGGTCATTGCATCAAAGATTGATCATTTTGACCAAAGATGATTTTTTAGTCAAAAGCTGACTTATTGGGTCAATGGGTTGGTCATTGGGACAATGATTGACCATTTTGACCTAAGTTGACTTTTCGTTACGAGATTGACTTATTGGGTCAATAATTGGTCATTAGGTAAAAAATTGACTATTTTGACCAAAATTAAATTTTCGGTTAAAAGTTGAACAATTGTGTTAATAGAGTGGTCATAAGGTCAGAAATTGACCATTTTGACCAAAGTTGAATTTTTGGTTAAAAGCTGACATATTGAGACATTATGGTGGTCATTAGGTCAAAAATTGATTATTTTGACCAAAATTGACTTTTTGGCCAAAAGTTTACCTATTGGTTCAATAGGTAGGTCGTTGAGTTTGAAATTGAACATTTTAACAAAATTTGACCTTTGGCTTAATGGGTTGGTCATGAGATAAAAATTTGACTATTTTGAACAAAATTGACTTTTTAGTTAAAAGTAGACTTATTGGGTCAATTGGTTGGTCAATGTGTCAAGAATTGACCATTTTGACCAAAGTTAACATTTTAGTCAAAAGTTGACCAATCGGGTCAATGGTTTGGTCATTGGGTCAAGGATTGACCATTTTCACCAAAGTTGACTTTTTGGCAAGAGATTGACTTATTAGGTCAATAATTGGTCATTAGGTCAAAAATTGACTATTTTTATGAAAATTGACTTCTTTGTTAAAAGTTGACCTATTGGATTAACCGGTTGGTCAATGTGTCAATGATTGACCATTTTGACCAAAGTTGACATTTTGCTGAAAACTTAACCTATTGGGTTAAATGGTTGGTCATAGGTTAAGAAATTAAACATTTTAACCAAAGTTGACTTTTGGGTCAAAAGTTGATCTATTGGGTCAATGGGGTGATCATCAGGTCATAAATTGACTATTTTGACCAAAGTTGACTTTTGGGTCAAAATTTGACCTATTGATTCAATGTGTTTGTCATTGGGTCAAGTATAGACCTTTTTGATCAAAGTTGTCTTTTTGGTCAAAGATTGACTAATTTGGTCAATAGTTGGTCATAAATTTAAAAATTAACAAATTTTGACCAAAATTAAATTTTTGGTCAAAAGTTAACCCATTGGGTCAATGGGGTGGTTATTGGGTCAGAAATTGACCATTTTGACCAAACTTGACTTTTTGGTCAAAAGTTGACCTATTGGGTTAATGGAATGGTCATTAGGTCAAAAATTGATTATTTTGACCAAAATTAACTTTTTGGTCAAAAGTAGACTTGTTGGTTCAAATCGCTGGTCATTATGTCAAGGATTGAACATTTTGACCAAAGTTGAATTTTTAGTCGAAAGCTGAGTTATTGGGCGATTTGGTTGGTCATTAGGTCAAGGATTGATCATTTTAAGCAAAAGTGACTTTTTGGTGAAAGTTTGACCTCTTAGGATAATGGGGTGGTCATTGGGTCAAGGATTGGCCATTTTGACCAAAGTGACTTTTGGTCAGGGAATGACTTATTGAGTTAATAATTGATCATTATGTTAAAAATTGACTTTTTTTAAACTAAAATTGACTTTTTGGTCAAAAGTTGACCTACAGGGTCAACAGGTTGGTCATTGGGTCAAGAATTGATCATTTTAACCAAAGTTAACTTTTTGGTTAAAAGTTGACCTATGAGGTCAATTGGTTGGCCATTGGGTCAAGGAATGACCACTTTGACCAAAGATTTCATTTTGGTCAGAGATTGACTTATTGGGTCAATAAATGGTCATTAGGTAAAAAATTCACTTTTTTAAGCAAAATTGGCTTTTTGGTCAAAAGTTGACCTATTGGGTGGGTTTGACCATTTTGACAAAAGTTCACCTTTTGGTCAAAAGTTGACATATTAGGTCAATGGGCTGGTTAATGGGTCAGAAATTGATCATTTAAACCGAAGTTGACTTTTTGGTCAGTATTTGACCTATTGGGTCAATAGGTATGTCATTGTTTCAAGGATTGACCATTTTGACCAAAGTTGACTTTTTAGTCAAAAGTTAACCTATTGGGTCAAATTGTTGGACATTAGGTCAAGAATTGACCATTTTAACCAAAGTTGACTTTTTGGTCAAAAGTTGACCAATTGGGTCAATGGGTTGGTCATGGGGTCAATGATTGACCATTTTGAACAAGTTGACTTTTTTGTTCGAGATTAACTTATTGGGTCAATAATTGGTCCTTGGGTCAAAAATGACTATTTTGACAAAAAATATCTTTTTGTTCAAAAGTTGACCAATTGGGTCAATGGGTTGGTCAATGGGTCAATAATTGATCATTTTGACCGAAGTTGAATTTTTGGTCAGAAGTTGACCTATTGGGTTAATGGGTTGGTCATTGGGTCAAGGATTAAACAATTTGACCAAAATTGACTTTTTGGTCAAAAGTTGACTTTTTGGGTCAATGGGGCTGTCATATGTCAAAAATTTACTATTTTGACCAAAATTGACTTTTTGGTCAAAAGTTGACCTATTGGGTCATTAGGTAAAGGATTGACCATTTTGACTAAGGTTGGCTTTTTGGTTAAAAGTTAATCTATTGGGTGATTGGGTTGGTCATTGCGTTAAGGATTGACCCTTTTGACCAAAGCTGACTTTTTGGTCAAAAGTTGACTTATTGGGTGAATGGGTTGGTCATTGGGTCAGAAATTGAGCATTTGGACAAAAGTTGACCATTTAGTCCAAAGTTGACCTTTTGAGTCAATGGGTTGGTCATTAGGTCAGAAATTGAGCAATTGGACAAGGTTGACCTTCTGGTCCAAAGTTGACCAATTGGGTCAATGGGTGGTCATTAGGTCAAAAATTGACTATTTTGACTAAAATTTAGTTTTTGGTCAAAAGTTGACATATTGAGTCATTCGGTCAAGGATCGACAACTTTGTCCAAAGATGACTTTTTTGTCAAAAGTTGACCTATTGGGTCAATGAGTTGGTCATTGGTTCAAGGATTGACTATTTTGACCAAAATTGACTTTTTGGTCAGTGATTAACTTATTGGGTCAACAATTGGTCATTATGTCAAAAATTGACTATTGGACCAAACTTGAATTTTTGATCAAAAGTTTACCTATTGGGTTAATGGGGTGGTCAATGGGTCAGACATTGACCATTTTGACTAAAGTTGACTTTTTGGTCAAAAGTTTACCTATTGGGTCAATGGGTTAGTCAATAGGTCAAAGCTTGACTATATTGACCAAAATTGACCTTTTGGTCAAAAGTTGACTTACTGGGTCAATGGGTTGGTCGTTGGGTCAAGGATTGATAATTTTGACAAAAGTTGAATTTTTTGTTAAAAATTGACCTATTAGCTCAATGGGTTGGTCATTTTGTCAAGGGTCGACCATTTTGACCAAAGTTGACCTTTTGGTCAGAGATTGACTTTTCCAGTCAATAAGTGGGCATTAGATCAAAAATTGGCTATTTTGATCAAAATTGACTTTTCGGTCAAAAGTTGACCTTTTGGGTCAATGGGTTGGTCATTGGGTCAAGGAATGATCATTTTGACTAGAGTTGACTTTTTGGTCAAAAGTTGACCTATTTGGTAAATGGGTTGGTCATTGGGTCAAGGTTTGACCATTTTGACCAAAGTTGATTTTTAGTTAGAGATTGACTTATCGTTCCAATAATTTTTCATTATGTAAAAGATGGACTATTTTGACCAAAATTGATTTTTTGGTCAAAAGTTGACCAATTGGGTCAATGGGTTGGTCATTGGGTCAAGGATTGGTCATTGGGTCAAGGATTGGTCATTTTGACAAAAGTTGACTTTTTGGTTAAAAGTTGGCCTATTGGGTCAATGGGTTTGTCGTTGGGTCATAAATTGTCCATATTAAACAAAGTTGACCTATTGGGTCAAGGGGGTGGTCATTAGGTCAAAATTTGACTGTTTTGACAAAAATTGACTTTTTGGTCAAAAGTTGACTTATTGGGTGAATGGGTTGGTCATTAGGTCAGAAATTGAGTATTTTAACCAAAGTTGATTGTTGGGTCAAAAGTTGACCTATTAAGATAATGGGGTGGTAATTAGTTCAAAAATTGACTTTTATCACCGAACTTGACTTTTTGGTCAAAAGTTGACATATTGGGTCAATGGGTTGGTCATTAGGTCAAGGATTGACCATTTTGACCAATGTAGATTTTTTTGTTTGAAAGTTTACCATTGGTTCAATGGGTCGTTCATTGGGTTAAGGATAGACAATTTTGACCAAGTTAACTTTTGGGTAAGAGATTGACCTTCTAGATTAATAATTGGTCCTTAGGTCAAAAATTGACAATTTTGACCAAAATTGACTTTTTGGTCAAAAGTTGACCTTCTGGGTTAATATTTGTCATTGCTTCAACGATTGGCCATTCTGACTAAAGTTAACTTTTTGGTTAAAAACTGACCTATTTGGTCATTCGGTTGGTCATTGGTTCGGAATATGACCATTTTGACCAATGTTGACTTTTTGGTCAATAGTTGAACTATTTTTGGTCAAAAGTTGACCTATTTAGTCAACAGGTTGGTCATTAGGTCAATAATTGATCATTTTGACCAAAGTTGACTTTTTGGTTAAAAGTTGACCTATTAGGTCAATTGGTTGGTCAATGTGTCAAGGAATGACCATTTTGACCAAAGTTTTCATTTTGGTCAAAGATTCACTTATTGGGTCTATAAATGGTCATTAGGTCGAAAATTGACTTTTTGACCAATATTGACTTTTGGTTAAAAGTTGACCTATTGGGTCATTGGGTTTGACCATTTTGACAAAAGCTAACTTTTTGGTCAAAAGTTGACGTATTAGGACAATGGGCTGGTCGATGGGTCAGAAATTGATTATTTTAACCAAAGTTGACTTTTGGTTAAAAGTTGACCTGTTGGGTCAATGGGTATGTCATTGGTTCAAGGATTAACACTTTTGACTAAAGTTGACTTTTTAGTCAAAATTTGATCTATTAGGTCAAGGGGTTGGTCATTAGATCAAGGATTGACTATTTTGAACAGTTGAATTTTTGGTTCGAGATTGACTTATTAGGTCAATATTTGGTCATTGGGCCAAAAAATGACTATTTTGAGAAAAAAATAACTTTTTGCTCAAAAGTTGACCAATTGGGTCAATGGGTTGGTCAATAGGTCAATGATTGATCATTTTGACCGAAGTAGACTTTTTGGTCAAAAGTTGACCTATTGGGTCAATGGGTTGGTCATGGGGTCAAGGATTAACCAATTTGACGAAAATTGACTTTTTGGTCAAAAGTTGACCTTTTGGATCAATGGGGTCGTCACCATGGCAAAAATTGACTATTTTAACCAAAATTGACATTTTGGTCAAAAGTTAACCTATTGGGTCATTGGGTAAAGGATTGACCATTTTGACCGAAGTTGACTTTTCGGTCAAAAGTTGACCTATTGGGTCATTAAGTTAAGGATTGACCATTTTAACTAAAGTTGACTTTTTAGTCAAAAGTTGACCTATTGGGTAAAAGGGTTGGTCATTAGGTAAGATATTGATCATTTTGACACAAGCTGACCTTTTGGTCCAAAGTTGACCTTCTGGGTCAATGGGTGGTCATTAGGTTAAAAATTGAAAATTTTGACCAGAATTGGCATTTTGGTTAAAAGTTGACCACTATGTCCAAAGTTGACTTTTTCGTCAAAATTTCACCTATTGGGTGAATGAGTAGGTCATTGGTTCAAGGAATGACCATTTTGACCAAAGCTGACTTTTTGGTCAGAGATTAACATATTGGATCAATAATTGGTCATTATGTCAAAAATTGACTGTTTTGACAAAAATTGAATTTTTGATCAAAAGTTGACCTATTGGGTCAATGGGGTGGTCCTTGGGTCAGAAATTGACGACTTTGACTAAAGTTAATTTTTTGGTCAAAAGTTAACCTATTGGGTCAAAGGGGTGGTCATTAAATCAAAATTTGACTATATTGACCAAAATTGACCTTTTAGTCAAAAGTTGACCTTCTGGGTCAATGGGTTGGTCGTTGGGTCAAGGATTGACAATTTTGACCAAAGTTGAATTTTTTTGTAAAAAATTGATCTATTGGCTTAATGCGTTGGTCATTTGTTCAAAAATTGACTATTTTGACCAAAATTGACTTTTTGGTCAAAGATTGACTTATCGTGTCAATAATTGGGCATTAGGTTAAAATTGACTATTTTGTCCAAAATTAACTTTTTAGTCAAAAGTTGACCTATTGGGTTAATGGATTGGTCAATGGGTCAAGGATTGATCATTTTGACTAGAGTTGACTTTTTGCTCAAAAGTTGACCTATTGAGTCAATAGGTTGGTTATTGGGTCAAAGGTTGACCATTTTGACCAAAGTTATTTTTTTGGTCAGAGATTGACTTTTTGTTTCCATAATTGGTCATTAAGTCAAAAATTGACAATTTTGACCAGAATTGGCATTTTGGTTAAAAGTTGACCACTATGTCCAAAGTTGACTTTTTCGTCAAAATTTCACCTATTTGGTGAATGAGTTGGTCATTAGTTCAAGGAATGACCAATTAACCAAAGTTGACTTTTTGGTAAGAGATTAACATATTGGATCAATAATTGTCATTATGTCAAAAATTGACTATTTTGACCAAAATTGAATTTTTGATCAAAAGTTGGCCTATTGGGTCAATGAGGTGGTCCTTGGGTCAGAAATTGACCATTTTGACCAAAGTTGATTTTTTGATCAAAAGTTAACCTATTGGGTCAAAGGGGTGGTCATTAAATCAAAACTTTACTATATTGACCAAAATTGACCTTTTAGTAAAAAGTTGACCTTCTGGGTTAATAGATTGGTCGTTGGGTCAAGGATTGACAATTTTGACCAAAGTTAAATTTTTTTGTAAAAAATTGACCTATTTGCTTAATGGGTTGGTCATTGGGTCAGGGCTTAACCATTTTGACCAAAGTTGACTTTTTGGTCAGAGATTGACTTATCAGTTCAATAATTAGGCATTAGGTCAAAAATTGACTATTTTGTCCAAAAATGACTTTTTAGTCAAAAGCTGACCTTTGGGTCAATGGATTGGTCATTGGGTCAAGGATTGATCATTTTGACCATAGTTGACTTTTTGCTCAAAAGTTGACCTATTGAGTCAATAGGTTGGTTATTGGGTCAAAGGTTGACCATTTTGACCAAAGTTGATTTTTTGGTCAGAGATTGACTTCTTGTTTCCATAATTGGTCATTAAGTCAAAAATCGACAATTTTGACCAAAATTGACTTTTTGGTTAAAAGTTGACCTATTGGGTCAATGGGTTGGTCATTCAGTTAAGGATTGATGATCATTTTGACAAAAGTTGGCCTATTAGGTCAATGCGTTTTTCGTTTGGTCAGAAATGACCTTATTAACCAAAGTTGACCTATTGGTCAATGGGGTGGTCATTAGGTCAAAAATTAACCGTTCTGACTAAAAATGACTTTTTGGTAAAACGTTGACTTATTGGGTCAATGGGTTGGTCATTGGGTTAGAAATTGAGCATTCAACCAAAGTTGAATTTAGGGTCAAAAGTTGACCTATTGGGTCAACGGGGTGGTCATTAGTTCAGATATTAACTATTATGAACGAAATTGTATTTTTGGTTAAAGATTAATTAATTTTGTCAATAATTGGTCATCAAGTTAAAAATTGACAATTTTGACCAAAATTGAATTTTTCGTCAAAAGTTAACCCATTGGGTCAATGCGGTGCTCATTGGGTCAGAAATTAACCATTTTGACCAAACTTGACTTTTTGGTAAAAAGTTGACCTATTGGGTCAAAAGAATGGTCATTTGGTCAGAAATTGACTATTTTGACTAAAATTGACTTTTTGGTCAAAATTGGACGTGTTGGGTCATATCACTGGTCATGGTGCCAAGGATTGAACATTTTGACTAAAGTTGAATTTATAGTCAAAAGTTGAGTTATTGGGCGATTTGGTTGGTCATTGGGTCAAGGATTGACCATTTTAAGCAAAGTTGAGTTTTTGGTCAAAGGTTGACCTCGTTGGTAAATGGGGTGGTCATTGGGTCACAGATTGACCATTTTAACCAAAGTGACTTTTTGGTCTGGGAATGACTTATTGGGTTAATAATTGATCATTATGTCAAAAATTGACTTTTTTTAACTAAAATTGACTTTTTGGTCAAAAGTTGACCTATTGGGTCAACAGGATGGTCATTGGGTCAAGAATTGATCATTTTAACCAAAGTTGACTTTTTAGTTAAAAGTTGACCTATTAGGTCAATTGGTTAGTCATTGGGTCAAGGAATGATCATTTTGACCAAAGTTTTCATTTTTCTCAGAGATTGACTTATTGGGTCAATAAATGTTCATTAGGTAAAAAATTCACTTTTTTAACCAAAATTGTCTTTTTCGTCAAAAGTTGACCTATTGGGTCATTGGGTTTAACCATTTTGACAAAAGTTGACTTTTTTGTTAAAATTTGACCTATTAGGTTAATGGGCTGGTCAATGAAATTGATCATTTGAACCAAAGTTGACTTTTTAGTCAAAAATTGGCCTATTGGGTCAATGGGTATGTCATTGGTTCAAGGATTGACCAATTTGACCGAAGTTGACTTTTTGGTTAAAAGTTAACTATTGGGTCAAATTGTTGGACATTAGGTCAAGGATTGACCATTTTTACCAAAGTTGACTTTTTGGTCAAAAGTTGACTAATAGGGTCAATGGGTTGGTCATGGGGTCAATGATTGACTATTTTAAACAAGTTAACTTTTTTGTTCGAGATTGACATATTTGGTCAATACTTGGTCATTGGGTCAAAAAATGACTAGTTTGATAAAAATTAACTTTTTGCTCAAAAGTTGACCAATTGGGTCAATGGGTCAATAATTGATCATTTTGACCGAAGTTGACTTTTTGTTCAAAAGTTGACCTATTGGGTCAATGGGTTGGTCATAGGGTCAAGGATTAACCAATTTGACCAAAATTGACTTTTTGGTCAAAAGCTGACCTTTTGGGTCAATGGGGCTGTCATTATGGCAAAAATTGAATATTTTGACCAAAATTGACTTTTTGGTCAAAAGTCGACTCTATCAGGTCATTAGGTAAAGATTGACCATTTTATCTAAAGTTGGCTTTTTGGTCAAAAGTTGACTTATTAGGTCAATGGGTCGGTCATCGAGTTAAGGATTGACCCTTTTGATAAAAGCTGACTTTTTGGTCAAAAGTTGACCTATTGGGTCAACGGGTTGGTCATTGGGTCAGAAATTGAGCATTTGGACAAAAGTTGACCTTTTGGTCCAAAGTTGACCAGTTGGGTCAATGGGTGGTCATTGGCTCAAAATTGACTATTTTGACCAAAATTGACTTTTTAGTCAAAAGTTCACATATTGAGACATTCAGTCAAGGATAAACAACTTTGTCCAAACCTGACTTTTTCATCAAAATTTTACCTATTGGGTCAATGAGTTGGTCATTGGTTCAAGGATTGACCATTTTGACAAAAATTGACTTTTTGGTCAGTGATTAACTTATTGGGTCAATAATTGGTCATTATGTCAAAAATTAACTATTAGACCAAACTTGAATTTTTTATAAAAGTTTACCTATTGGGTTAATGGGGTGGTCCTTGGGTCAGAAATTGACCATTTTGACTAAAGTTGACATTTTGATCAAAAGTTTGCCTATTGGGTCAATGTTGTGGTCATTATGTCAAAACTTGACTATATTGACCAAAATTGACCTTTTGATCAAAAGTTAACCTATCGGGTCAATGGGTTGGTCGTTGGGTTAAGCATCGATAATTTTGTCCAAAGTCGAATTTTTTTTTAAATCGAACTTATTGGCTCAATGGGTTGGTCATTTTGTCAATGATCGACCATTTTGACCAAAGTTGACCTTTTGGTCAGAGATTGACTTATGAGGTCAATAATTGGGCATTAGGTCAAAAATTGACTATTTTGACCCAAATTGACTTTTCGGTCAAAAGTTAAAATTTTGGCTCAATGGGTTGGTCATTGGGTCAAGGATTGATCATTTTTTACCAGATTTGACTTTTTGGTCAAAAGTTGACCTATTGGGTCAATGGGTTGGTCATTGGGTCAAGGATTGACCATTTTGACCAAAGTTAATTTTTTGGTCAAAGATTGACTTATAGTTTCAATAATTGGTCATTATGTCAAAGATGGATTATTTTGACCAAAATTGACTTTTTAGTCAAAAGTTAACCTATTAGGTCAATGGGTTGGTCATTGGGTCAAGGATTGATCATTTTAACAAAAGTTGACTTTTTGGTCAAAAGTTGGCCTATTGGGTCAATGAGTTTGTCATTGGGTTAGAAATTGACTATTTTAAACAAAGTTAACCTATTGGGTCAAGGGGTGGTCATTAGGTCAAAAATTGATTATTTTGACAAAAAATGACTTTTTGGTCAAAAGTTGACTTATTGGGTCATTGAGTTAGTCATTGGGTCAGAAATTGAGCATTTTAACCAAAGTTGATTGTTGGGTCAAAACTTGACCTATTGGGACAATGTGGTGGTCATTAGTTCAAAAATTGATTATTATGACCGAACTTGACTTTTTGGTCAAAAGTTGACAAATTGGGTCAATGGGTTGGTCATTGAGTCAAGGGTTGACCAGTTTGACAAACGTTAATTTTTTATTCGAAAGTTGACCATTGGGTCAATGCGTTTGTCATTGGGTCATGCATATACCATTTTGACCAAAGTTAACTTTTGGGTAAGAGATTGACCTTCTGAATCAATAATTGGTCATTAGGTCAAAATTGACAATTTTGACAAAAATTAACTTTTTGGTCAAAAGTTGACCTACTGGGTCAATATGTTAGTCATTGCGTCAATGGTTGACCATTCTAGCTAAAGTTAACTTTTTGGTCAAAAGCTGATCTATTGGGTCATTGGGTTGGTCATTGGTTCGAAATATGGTCTTTTTGACCAAAGTTGACTTTTTGGTCAATAGTTGACTTATTGTGTCACTACGGTGGTCATTAGGTTAAAAATTGACTATATAGACCAAAATCGACTTTTCGGTCAAAAGTTGACCTATTCAGTCAATGGATTAGTCATTGAGTCAAGGATTGATCATTTTAACCAAAGTTTATTTTTTGATCAAAAGTTAACCTATTGGGTCAATGGGTTGGTCATTGGGTCAACGATTGACCATTTTTACCAAAGCTAACGTTTTGGTCCGAGATTGACTTATTGGGTCAATAATTGGTCAGTAGATCAAAAATTGACTAGGATTGATCTTTTTTGAAAAAAGTTAACTTTACGGTCAAAAGTTGAGCTATTGGGTCATTGGCTTGGTCATATGGTTAAAAATTAACCAATTTGACCAAAATTGACTTTTTGGTCAAAAGTTGATCTTTCGGGTCTTTTTGGTTATAGAGCGGTCATTTTGGCAAAAATTGACTATTTTGACCAAAGTTAACTTTTTTGACAAAAGTTGACCTACTGGATCGTTGTGATAAGGATTGACAAATTTGACCAAAGTTGACTTTTTGGTCGAAAGTTGACCTATTGGGTCAATATTTGGTCATTAGGTGAAAAATTGACTATTTTGACCAAAATTGACTTTTTGGTCAAAAGTCTATCTATTGGGTCAGTGGGTTGGTCATTGGGTCGAGGATTTACCATTTTGACAAAAGTTAACTTTTTTGTCAAAAGTTCACCTACAGGATAAATGGGTTGGTCATTGGGTCAAGGATTGACCTTTTTATCCAAAGTTAACCTTTTGGCTCAATGGGGGGTCATTATGTCAAAAATTAACTATTTTGGCAAAAATTAACTTTTTGGTCAAAAGTTGATCTACTGGTTTAATGGATTGGACATTCGGTTAAAATTTTTGACTATATAGACCAAAATTGTCTTTTTGGTCAAAAGTTAACCTATTGAGTCAATGATTGGTCATTGGGTGAAGGATTGACCATTTAAACCGAAGTTTATTTTTTGGTCAAAAGTTGACCTATTGGGTCAATGAGTTGGTCGTTGGGTCAAGGGTTGACCATTTTGACCAAATTTGATTTTTTGGTCAGAGATTAACTTATTGGGTCAATAATTGGTCATTATGTAAGAAATTGACTATTTTGACCATAATTAAATTTTTGATCAAAAGTTGACCTATTGGGTAAATGGGGTTATCCTTGGTTCAGGAATTGACCTTTTTGACCAAATTTCACTTTTTAGTCAAAAGTTGACCTACTGGGTCAATGGGGTGGTCATTAGGTCAAAACTTGACTGTATTGAGCAAAGGTTACTTTTAGGTCAAAAGTTGACCAACTGGGTCAATGGGTTGGTCGTTAGGTCAAGGATTAACAATTTTGACCAAAGTTGACATTTTGGACAAAAGTTGACCTATTTCCTCAATGTGTTGATCATTGGGTAAAGGATTGACCATTTTGACCAAAGTTAACCTTTTGGTCATAGATTGATTTATTGGGTCAATAATTGGTCATTATGTCAAAATTGACTATTTCGACCAAAATTTACTTTTTGGTCCAAAGTTGACCTATTAGGCCAATGGGTTGGTCATTAATTCAAGGATTGATCTTTTTAACCAAAGTTGGTTTTTTTGGTAAAAAGTTGACCTATTGGGTCAATGGCTTGGTCATAGGGAACAATTTAACCAAAATTGACTTTTTGGTCAAATGTTGACCATTTGGGTCAATGGGGCGGTCATTATGGCAAAAATTGACTATTTTTACCAAAATTAACTTTTTGGTCAAAAGTTGACCTATTGGGTCATTGGGTTAAGGATTAACCATTTTGGCCAAAGTTGACTTTTCGGTTAAAGTTTACCTATTTGGTCAACGGGTTGGTCATTAGGTCAGAAATTGAGCATTTTGACAAAAGTTGACCTTTTGGTCCAAAGTTGTCATGTTGGGTCCTTGGGTGGTCATTAGGTTAAAATTTGACTATTTTAACCAAAGTTGACTTTTCGGTCAAAATTTGATCTATTGAGTTATTCGGCCAAGGATCGACTATTTTGTCGAAAGTTGACTTTTTGGTCAAAAGTTGACCTATTGAGTCAATGAGTTGGTCATTGGGTTAAGGATTGACCATTTCAACTAAAGTTGACCTTTTGGTCAGAGATTAACTTATTGGGTCAATAATTGTTCATTATGTTAAAGATTAACTATTTTGACCAAAATTGAATTTTTTATCAAAAGTTGACCTATAGGGTCAATGGGGTGGTCTTTGGGTCAGAAATTGACTATTTTGACCAAAGTTGACTTTTTGGTCCAATGTTGACCTATTGGGTCAATGGGGTTGTCATTAGGTCAAAACATGACTATATTGACCAAACGTTTTGGTCCAATGTTGACCTACTGGGTCAATTTGTTGGTGGTTGGCTCAATGATTAATAATTTTGACCAAAGTTGATTTTTTGTCAAAAGTAGACCTGTTGCCTCAATGGGTTGGTCATTGGGTTAAGGATTGACCTTTTTGACCAAAGTTGACTTTTTGGGTAGAGATTGACTTATTGGGTCAATGGGCTGATCATTAGTTCAAAATTGACTATTTTGACCAAAATTAACTTTTTGGTAAAATCTTAACCTATTGGGTTATTGGGTCAATGATTAACTATTTTGTCTAAAGTTGACTTTTTGGTCAAAAGTTTGCCTATTGGGGCAACAAGTTGGTCATTGGGTCAATGATTAACCATTTTGACCAAAGTTTACTTTTTGGTCAGAGATTGACTTATTGGGTAAATAATTGGTCATTAGGTCCAAAATTGAATATTTTGACCAAACTAAAGTTTCGGTCAAAGGTTGACTCGTTGGGTCAATAGGGTGGTCATTGGGACAGAAATTGACCATTTTGACCATAGTTGACTTTTTAGTTAAAAGCTGACCTATTGGGACAAGGGGGTCATTAGGTCAAAAATTGACTATTCTGACAAAAATTAATTTTTTAGTAAAAAGTTGACCTATTAAGCCAATTGTTTGGTCATTGCATTGAGGATTGATCATATTGACCAAAGATGACTTTTTGTTCAAAAGATGACCTATTGGGTCAATGGTTGGTCCTTGGATTAAAGATTGACCATTTTGACCAAAGTTAACTTTTTGGTCAGAGATTGACTTATTGGGTCAATAATTTGTCATTAGGTTAAAATTAACTATTTTGACCCAAATTGAATTTTCGGTCAAAAGTTGACCTATTGGGTCAATGGGGTGGTCATTAGGTCAAAATTTAACTATATTAACCAAAATTGACTTTTTGGTCAAAAGTTGACCTATTGGGTCAATGGGTTAGTCATTGGGTCAATGATTGACCATTTTAACCAAAGTTGAATTTTTTGGTCAAAAGTTGACCTATTGGGTCAATCAGTTAGTCATTAGGTCAAGGATTGACTATTTTGACCAAAATTGACTTTTTGGTCAAAACTTGACTTATTGGGTTATTAATTGGTCATGAGGATAAAATTTACTATTTTGACTAAAATTGTCTTTTTGGTCAAAAGTTAACTTATTGGGTCAATAAGTTGGTCATTGGGTCAAGGATTGATCATTTTGACCAAAGCTGATTTTTTTGTTAGAAGTTGACCAATTGGGTCAATGGGTAGGTCGTTGGGTCTAAAACTGACCATTTTAACCAAAGTTGACCGATTGGGTTAATGGGGTGGTCATTAGGTAAAAAATTGACTATTTTGACTAAAATTGACTTTTTAGTCAAAAGTAGTCCTATTGGTTCAATGGGTTAGTCATTGTGTCATGAATTGACCATTTTGACGAAAGTTAACTTTTTGGACAAAAGTCGACCTATTAGGTAAATTGTTTGGTCATTGGGTCAAGGATTGATCATTTTCATTAAAGTTCTACTTTTTTGGTCAGAGATTGACTTATTGGGTCAATTATTGGTCATTAGGTCAAAAATTGACTATTCTTACGAAAATTGACTTCTTGGTCAAAAGCTAACCTATTGGGTCAATGGGTTAGTCATTTGGTCAATCATAGACTATTTTGACCAAAGTTGACATTTTGATCAAAAGTTGACCTATTGGGTCAAATGGTTGGTCATTGGGCTAGATATTGACCATTTAAACTAAAGTTGACTTTTGGGTGAAAAGTTGATCTATTGGGTCAATGGGGTGATCTTTAGGTCGAAAATTTACTATTTTAACCAAAACTGACTTTTTTCTCAAAAATTGACCTATTGTGTCATTGGGTTAGTCAATGGGTTAAGGATTGGCCATTTTGACCAAAGTTGACCTTTTTTTGTAAAAAGTTGACCTATTGGGTCATTGGGTCTAAGATTGACTATTTTGACCAAAGTTGACTTTTTGGTCTAATGTTGACCTATTAGGTCAATAGGTTGGTCATTGGGTCAATGATTGACCATTTTGACCAAAGTTAACTTTTTGGTCAAAAGTTGACCTATTGGGTCAATGGGTTGGTCATTGGGTCAAGGATTGATCATTTTGACCAAAGTTGACTTTTTGTCAAAAGTTGACTTATTGGGTCAATGGGTTGGCCATTGTGCCAGAAACTGACCATTTGAACCAAAGTTGATATACTGGGCTAATGGGGTGGTCATTAGGTCAAAAACTGACTATTTTGACCAAAATTGACTTTTTGGTCAACAGTTGACCTGTTGGGTTAATTGGTTAGTCATTACGGGATTTACCATTTTGGCCAAATTTTAGTTTTTGGTCAATAATTGTTCATTATGTCAAAAATTAACTATTCGACCAAAATTGAATTTTTGATCAAAAGTTGACCTACTAATTTAATGGGGTAGTCCATGGGTCAGAAATTGACCATTTTGACTAAAGTTGACTTTTTGGTCAAAAGTTAACTTTTTGGGTCAATGGGGTAATCATAGGTCAAAACTTGACAATATTGAAAAAAATTAACTTTTTGGTCAAAAGTTGACCTACTAGGTCAATGGGTTGGTCGTTGGGTCAAGGATTGACAATTTTGACCAAAGTTGAATTTTTTGTCAAAAATTGACCTATTGGCTCAATGGGTTGGTCATTTTGTCAAGGATTGACCATTTTGACGAAAGTTGACCTTTTGCTCAGAGATTGACTTATCGGGTCAATATTTGGGCATTAGGTCAAAAATTAACTATTTTGACCAAAATTGACTTTTTGGTCAAAAGTTGACCTATTGGATCAATGGGTTAGTCATTAGGTCAAGGATTGATCAATTTGACCAGAGTTAACTTTTTGGTCAAAAGTTGACCTATTGGGTCAATGTGTTCGTCTTTGGGTTAAGGATTGACTATTTTGACCAATGTTGATTTTTTTGGTCAGAGATTGACTTATTGTTTCAATAATTGGTCATTATGTAAAAGATTGACTATTTTATCCAAAATTGATTTTTTGGTCAAAAGTTGACCTATTGAGATAATGGGTTAGTCATTGGGTCAAGAATTGATCATTTTGACGAAAGTTATTTTTTGGTCAAAAGTTAGCCTATTAGGTCAATGGGTTTGTCGTTGGGTCATAAATTGACCATATTAACCAAAGTTTACCTATTGGGTCAATGGGGTGGCATTAGGTCAAAAATTAAATGTTTAGACAAAAATAGACTTTTTGGTCAAAAGTTGACTTATTGGGTCAATGAGTTGGTCATTGGGTCAAAAACTAAGCATTTTAACTAAAGTTGACTTTTGGGTCAAAAGTTAACTTATTGGGTCAATGGGGTGGTCATTTGTTCAAAAATTGACTATTGGGACAAAGTTAACTTTTTAGTCAGAGATTGACCTGTTGGATCAATAATTGGTCATTAGGTCAAAAAATGACTATTTTAACCAAAATTGACTACTGGGTCAAATGTTATTCATTGCATCAACGATTGACCATTCTGACTAAGGTTAACTTTTTAGTAAAAAGCTGACGTATTGGGTCGTTGGGTTGGTCATTGGTTCAGAACATGAGTTTTTTTACCACAGTTGACTTTTTGGTTAAAAGTTAACCTATTGTGTCAATGGGGTGGTAATTAGATTAAAAATTGACTATATCGACTAAAATTGACTTTTTGGTCAAAAGTTGACTTACTGGGTCATTGGATTGGTCATTGGGTCAAGGATTGACCATTTTAATCAAAGTTTATTTTTTGGTCAAAAGTTGACCTATTGGGTCAATGGTTTGGTCATTGGGTCAACGATTGACCATTTTGACAAAAGTTGACGTTTTGGTCTGAGATTGGCTTATTGGATCAATAAATTGTCAATAGGTCAAAAATTGACTATTTTATTCAAAATTATCTTTTTCGTCAAAAGTTAACCTGTTGGGTCAATGGCTTGGTCATTGGGTCAGCGATAGATCATTTTGACCAAAGTTGACTTTTGGTCAAAACTTGACCTATTGGGTAAATGGGTTGGTCGTTGGGTCAGAAATTGATCATTTTATCCAAAGTTGACCTATTGGGTCAATGGGGTGGTCATTAGGTCAAAAATTGACTATTTTGACCAAAATTGACTTTTTGGTCAAAAGTTGAACTATTTGGTCAATGGGTTTGTCATTGGGTCAAGAATTGGTCATTTTAATCAAAATTGACTTTTTAGTCAGAAGTTGACCTATTGAGTCAATGGGTTGGCATTGGGTCAAGGATTGACTATTTTGACCAAAGTTGACTTTTTGGTTAGAGATTTACTAATTGGGTCAAAAATTAGTCAGTAGGTTAAAAATTGACAATTTTGACCAAAACTGACTTTTTGGTCAAAAGTTGACCTACTAGGACAATGATTTTGTCATTAGGTCAAGGAATGACCATTTTGACCAAAGTTGACTGTTTGGCCAAATGTTGAACTATTCAGTCAATGGGTTGGTCATTAGGTCAAGGATTGACCATTTTGACCAAAGTTGACTTTTTTGTCAAAAGTTGATCTATTGGCTCAATAATTGGTCATCAGGTAAAAAATTGACTATTTTGACCAAAATTGATTTTTTGGTCAAAAGTCGATCTATTTGGTCAATGGATTAGTCATTGAGTTAATGATTTACCATTTTGAAGAAAGTTGGCTTTTTGGTTAAAAGTTGACCTAGTGGGTTAATGGGTTAGTCATTGGGTCAAGGATTGACCATTTTAACAAAGTTGACCTATTGGGTCAATGGGGGTCATTATGTCAAAAATTGACTATTTTGACGAAAATTGACTTTTTGGTCAAAGGTTGATCTATTGGGTAAATATGTTAGTCACTCGTTTAAAAATTGACTGTATCGACCAAAATTGACTTTTTGGTCAAAATTTGACCTATTGGGTCAATCGCTTAGTCATTAGGTGAAGGATTGACTATTTTAACAAAAGTTTATTTTTTGGTTAAAAGTTGACCTATTGGGTCAATGAGTTGGTCATTGGGTCAAGGGTTGATCATTTTAACCAGAGTTGACTTTTTGGTCAGAGAATAAGTTATTGGGTCAATAAGTTGTCATTATGTGAAATTTTGACTATTTTGACCAAAATTTAATTTTTGATCAAAAGTTGACCTATTGGGTCAATGGAGTGGTCTTTAGGTCAAAAATTTACCATTTTGACCAAAGTTGACTTTTTGGGTAAAACTTGACCTATTGGGTTAATGGGATGGTCATTAGGTCAGAATTTAACTATATTGACCAAAATTGATTTTTTTTGGTCAAAAGTTGACCAACTGGGTCAATGGGTTGGTCGTTGGGTCAAAAATTGACAATTTTGACCAAAGTTGACTTTTTAGTTAAAAAGTTGACCTGTTTCCTCAATCGGTTGGTCATTGGGTTAATGATTGACCATTTTGACCAAAGTTGAGCTTTTGGTCAGAGATTGACTTTTCGTGTCAATAATTGGTTATTAGGTCAAAAATTGACAATTTTAACTAAAATTGACTATTTTGACTAAAATTGACTACTTTATCCAAAATGAACTTTTTGGTTAAATGTTTATCTATTGGGTCAATGGGTTCGTCATTGGGTCAAGGATTGATCATTTTGATAAAAGTTAACTTTTTGGTCAAAAGTTGACTTATTGGGTCATTGGCTTAGTCATAGAGTCAAAAATTAACCAATTTGACCAAAATTGACTTTTTGGTTAAAAGTTGAACTTTTGGGTCAATGCGGCGGTCATTATGGAAAAAATTGACTATCTTGACCAAAATTGACTTTTGTTCAAAAGTTCACCTATTGGGTCGTTGTGTTAAGGATTGACCAATTTGACCAAAGTTGACTTTTTGGTCAAAAGTTGACCTATTGGGTCAACAATTGGTCATTATGTAAAAAATTAACTATTTTGACCAAAATTGACTTTTTGGTCAAAAGTCGACCTATTGGGTCAGTGGGTTGGTCATTGGGTGAAATTTTTACCATTTTGACCAAAGTTAACTTTTTGGCCAAAAGTTTACCTATTCGGTCAATGGGTTGGTCATTAGGTCAATGATCGACCATTTTAATCAAAGTTGACCTATTGGGTCAATGGGGGTTATAATGTCAAAAATTGACTATTTCGACCAGAATTAACTTTTTGGTCAAATGTTGATCTATTTGGACAATGGATTTGTCATTCGGTTAAAAATTTTGACTATATCGACCAAAATTGACTTTTTAGTCAATAGTCGACCTATTGGCTTAATGGATTAGTCATTGGGTGAATGATTGACCATTTTAACCAAGGTATACTTTTAGCTCAAAAGTAAATCTATTGGGTCAATAATTGGTTATTAGGTCAATAATTGACTATTTTGACCAAAATTAAGTTTTTGTTCAAAAGTTGACCAATTGGGTTAATGGTTTGGTCATTGAGTCAAGGATTGATCATTTTGACCGAAGTTGACCTTTTGCGTCAATGGGGCGGTCATTATGGCAAAAATTCACTATTTTGACCAAAATTGACTTGTTGGTCAAAAGTTGACCTATTGGGTCTTTAGGTTAAGGATTAATCATTTTGACCATAATTGACTTTTTAGTTAAAAGTTGACATATTGGGTCAATGGGCTGGTCATTGGGTCAGAATTTGAGCATTTTGATAAAAGTTGACCTTTCGGTCTAAAGTTAACATGTTGGGTCAATGGGTGGTCATTAGGTAAAAAATTGACTATTTTGACCAAAATTGACTTTTTGGTCAAAAGTTAACCTATTGAGTCATTAGGTCAATGATCAACCATTTTGTCAAAAGTTGACCTATTGAGTCAATGAGTTGGTCATTGCGTTAAGGATTGACCATTTTGACCAAAGTTGACTTTTTTGTCAGAGATTAACTTATTGAGTCAATAATTGGTCATTATGTAAAAAATTAACAATTTTGACCAAAGTTGAACTTTTGATAAAAAAGTTGACCTATTAGGTCAATGGGGTGGTCTTTGGGTCAGAAATTAACCATTTTGACCAAAGTTGAATTTTTGGTCAAAAGTTGACATATTGGGTCAATGGGGTGGTCATTAGGTCAAAACATGGCTATATTGACAAAAATTGACTTTTTAGTCAAAAGTTGACCTACTGGGTCAATGTGTTGTTGGTAGGGTCAAGGATTAACAATTTTGACCAAAGTTGTCTTTTTGTCAAAAGTTGACCTATTGGCTTAATGGGTTGGTCATTGGGTTAAGGATTGACCATTTTAACCAAAGTTGACTTTTTGGCCAGAGATTGACTTATTGGGTCAATGGGGTAGTCCTTAAGTTAAAATTGACTATTTGGACCAAAATTAACTTTTTGGTAGAAAGTTAACCTATTTGGTCAAAGATTAACCATTTTGACAAAAGTTGACTTTTTAGTCAAAAGTTGGCCTATTGGGTCAACGGTCTAGTCATTGGGTCAATGATTAACCATTTTCACCATAGTTTACTTTTTGGTTAGAGATTAACTTATTAGGTCAATAATTAGTCATTAGGTCCAAAATTGAATATTTTGACCAAAACAAAATTTTCTGTCAAAAGTTGACTCATTGGGTCAATAGGGAGGTCATTGGGTCAGAAATTGACCATTTTGACCATAGTTGACTTTTTTGTTAAAAGCTGACCTATTGGGACAAGGGGGTCATTATGTCAAAAATTGACTATTCTGAGCAAAATTGACTTTTTGGTCAAAAGTTGACCTATTGGGCTAATGAGTTGGTCTTCGGGTCAAGCATTTATCATATTAACCAATGTTGACTTTTTGTTTAAAAGTTGACCTATTGGGTCAATAATTGGTCATTGGGTCAAGGATTGACCATTTTGGCCAAAGTTGATTTTTTGGTCAGAGATTAACTTATTAAGGCTATAATTCATCATTAGGTCAAAAATAACTATTTTAACCCAAATTAAATTTTCAGTCAAAAGTTGATCCATTGAATCGATGGGGTGGTCATTAGGTCAAAGATCGAGTATTTTGACAAAAATTGACTTTTTGGTCAAAAGTTGACCTATTGGGTCAATTGGTTGGTCATTGGGTCAAGGATTAGCGATTTTAACCAAAGTTGACTTTTTGGTCAAAAGTTGACCTATTGGGTCAATCAGTTGGTCATTAGGTCAAGTATTGACTATTTTGACCAAAATTGATTTTTTGGTCAAAAGTTGACTTATTAGGTTAATAATTAGTCATGAGGATAAATTTAACTATTTTGACTAAAATTGTCTTTTTGGTCAAAAGTTTACTTATTTGGTCAATAATTTGATCATTGGGTAAAGGATTGATCATTTCGACTAAAGTTAACTTTTTGGTCAGATGTTAACCTAGTGGGTCAATGGGTAGGTTGTTGGGTCTGAAACTGACCATTTTAACCAAAGTTGACCGATTGGGTTAATGGGGTGGTCATTAGGTCAAAAATTGACTATTTTGACTAAAATTGACTTTTTAGTCAAAAGTAAACCTATTAGATCAATGGGTTGGTCATTATGTCAAGAATTGACTATTTTGACCAAAGTTAACTTTTTTGTCAAAAGTTGACCTATTGGGTCAATTGTTTGGTCATTGGGTTAAGGATTAATCATTTTTACCAGAGTTGACTTTTTGGTCAGAGATTGACTTATTGGGTCAATAATTGGTCATTAGGTCAAAAATTGACTTCTTAGTCAAAAGCAAACCTATTGGGTCAATGGATTTGTCATTGGGACAATGATTGACCATTTTGACCAAAGTTGATATTTTGGTCAAAAGTTGACCTATTGGGTCAAATGGTTGGTCATTGGGTCAGATATTGACTATTTTAACCAATGTTGACTTTTAGGTAAAAAGTTGATCTATTGGGTCAGTGGGGTGTTCATTAGGTCAAAATTTGACTATTTTGACCAAAATTATCTTTTTCGCTAAAAGTTAACATATTGAGTCAATGGGTTTGTCATTGGGTCAAGGATTGACCATTTTCACCAAAGTAGTCTTTTTGGTTAAAGATTGACTATTTTGGTCAATTATTGGTCAATAATTGGTCATCAAGTAAAAAATTGACTATTTTGACCAAAATTGATTTTTTTGTCAAAAGTTAACCTATTGGGTCAACGGGTCGGTCATTGGGTCAAGAATTGATCATTTTTACCAAAGTTGACCTTTTGGTCAAAAGTTCACCAATTGGGTCAATGGGCTGGTCATTAGGTCAAAACTTGACTATATTGACTAAAATTAACTTTCTGGTCAAAAGTTGACCTACTAGGTCAATGGGTTGGTCCTTAGGTCAAGGATTGACAATTTTGACGAGAGTTGACCTATTGGTCAAAATTGACTACTTTGACCAAGATTAACTTTTTGGTAAAAAGTTGACCTATTGGATCATCGGGTTAAAGATTGACCATTTTGACCAAAGTTGACTTTTTGGTCAAATGTTGACCTATTGGGTCAATAGGTTGGTCATTGGGTCAATGATTGACCATTTTGACCAAAGTTTACTTTTTGGTCAAAAGTTGACATATTGGATCAATTGGTTGGTCATTGGGTCAAGGATTGATCATTTTGACCAAAGTTGACTTTTTGGTCAAATGTTGACCTGTTGGGTCAATAGGTTGGTCATTGGGTCAGAAACTGACCATTTTAACTAAAGTTGACCTATTGGAGCATTGAGGTGGTCATTAGGTCAAAAATTAACTATTTTGACCAAAATTGACTTTTTGGTAAAAAGTTAACCTATTGGGTTAATTGATTGGTCATTGGGGGATTGACCATTTTGACCAAAGTTGACTTTTTGGTCAATAATTGGTCATTATGTCAAAAAGTGATTATTTGACCAAAATTGGATTTTTGATCAAAAGTTAACTTATTGGGTTAATGTGGTGGTGCTTAGGTTAGATATTGACCATTTTGACTAAAGTTGACTTTTTGGTCAATTATTGACGTATTAGATCAAATGTTGACCTATTAGATCATTAGGTCAAAACTTGACTATATTGTGCAGAATTGACCATTTGGTTAAGAGTTGACCTACTGGGTCAATGGGTTGGTCGTTGGGTCAAGGATTGACAATTTTGACCAAAGCTGAATTTTATATCAAAAATTGACCTATTGGCTCAATGGGTTGGTCATTATATCAAGGATTCACCATTTTGACCAAAGTTGACCTTTTGTTCAGAGATTGACTTATGGGGTCAATAATTAGGCATTAGGTCAAAAATTGACTATTTTGACCAAAATTGATTTTTGTCAAAAGTTGACCTATTGGATCAATGGGTTGGTCATTGGGTCAAGGATTGATCATTTTGACCAGAGTTGACATTTTGGTCAAAAGTTGGTCTGTTGGGTCAATGGGTTGGTCATTGGGTCAAGGATTGGCCATTTTGACCAAAGTTGATTTTTTGGTCAGAGATTGACTTATTGTTTCAATAATTGGTCATTATGTCAAAGATCAACTATTTTGACCAAAGTTGACTTTTTGGTCAAATGTTGGCCAAATAGGTTAATGGGTTTGTCGTTGGGTCAGAATTTAAGCATAATAACTAAAGTTGACCTATTGGGTCAATGGGTTGGTCATTAGGTCAAAAATTGTCTATTTTGACAAAAATCAACTTTTTGGTCAAAAGTTGACTTATTGGGTCAATGGGTTGGTCATTGGGTCGGAAATTGAGCAATTTAACCAAAGTTAACTTTTGGATCAAAAGTTGACCAATTCGGAGAATAGGGTGGTCATTAATTCAAAATTTGACTATTATGACCGAAATTGACTTTTTAATTTAAAGTTGACATATTGGTTTAATAGGTTGGCCATTGGGTTAAGGATTGACCATTTTGACCAATATTGATTTTTTGTCCAAAAGTTGACCATTGGGTGAATGGGTCGGTCATTGGATCAAGGGTCAATGGGTCGGTCACTGGGTCAAGGATTGACTAATTTGACCAAAGTTGACTTTTTTGTCAGGGATTGACCTATTAGATCAATAATTAGTCATTAGGTTAAAAATTAACGATTTGGTCAAAAGTTGACCTACTGGGTCAATATGTTAGTCATTGCATGAATGATTGACCATTCTGATTAAAGTTAACTTTTTGGTCAAAAGCTTACCTGTTGGGTCATTGGGTTGGTCATTGGTTCAGAATATGACCCTTTTGACCATAGTTGACTTTTTGGTCAAAAGTTGACCTATTGTGTCAATGGGTGGTCATTAGGTTAAAAATTGACTTTATCGAACAAAATCGACTTTTTGGTCAAAAGTTGACCTATTGGGTCAATGGTTTGGTCATTGGGTCAAGGATTGACCATTTTAATTAAAGTTTATTTTTTGTTCAAAAGTTAACCTATTGGGTCAATGGGTTCGACATTGGGCCAACGATTGACCATTTTGACTAAAGTTGACGTTTTGGTATGAGATTGGCTTATTGCGTCAATTTTTGGTCAGTGTGTCAAAAATTGACTATTTTGACCAATATTTACTTTTTTGTCAAAATTTAACCTATTGGGTTAATGGGTTGGTCATTTGGTCAACTATAGATCATTTTGACCAAAGTTGAGTTTTTGATCAAAACTTGACCTATTGAGACAATGGGTTGGTTGTTGGGTCGAAATTGACCATTTTAACCAAAGTTGACTTATTGGGTCAATGGGGTGGTCTTTAGATCAAAAATTGACTATTTTGACCAAAGTTGAGTTTTTTTATCAAAAGTTGACCTATTTGGTCAATGGGTTGTCATTAGGTCAAAAACTGACTATTTTGACCAAAGTTGACATTTTGGTCAGAAGTTGACCTATCGAGTCAATGGGTTGGTCATTGGGTCAAGGATAAACTATTTTGACCAAAGTTGACATTTTGGTTAGAGATTTACTAATTGGGTCAATAATTGGTCATTAGGTTAAAAATTGACTATTTTGACCAAAACTGACTTTTTGGTCAAAAGTTGACCTATTGGGACAATGGGTTGGTCATTAGGTCAAGGATTGACCATTTTGACCAAAGTTGACTGTTTGGTCAAATGTTGAACTATTAGGTCTACGGGTTGGTTAAAAATGCACTATTTTGTCCGAAGTTGACTTTTTAGGTCAAAAGTTGACCTATTGGGTCAATAATTGATCATTAGGTCAAAATTTGACTATTTTGACCAAAATTAACTTTTTGGTCAAAAGCCGATATATTGGGTCGATGGGTTGGTTATTGAGTTAAGGATTTACCATTTTGACCAAAGTTAACCTTTTGGTCAAAATTTGGCTTATTGGGTCAATGGGTTGGTCATTTGGTCGAGGATTGAGCATTTTTACCAAAGTTGACCTCTTAGGTCAAAGGGGGGTCATTATGTTAAAAATTAATTATTTCGACCAAAATTGAGTTTTTGGCCAAAAGTTGATCTATTGGCTAAATGGGTTAGTCACTCGGTTAAAAATTTACAATGTAGACCAAAATTGACTTTTTGGTCCAAAGTTGACCTATTGGGTCAGTGGATTGGTCATTGGGTGAAGGATTGACAATTTTAACCGAAGTTTTTTTTTGATCAAATGTTGACTATTGGGTCAATGAGTTGGTCATTGGGTCAAGGTTAACCATTTTGACCAAACTTGACTTTTTGGTCAGAGATTGACTTATTGAGTCAATAATTTGCCATTAGGTCAAAAATTGACTATTTTGACCAAAATTAAATTTTTGATCAATAGTTGACCAATTGGATCAATGGCGTGGCCTTTGGATCATAAATTGACCATTTTGACTAAAGTTAACTTATTGGGTCAATGAGGTGCTCATTAGGTCAAAATTTGACTATATTGACAAAAATTAATTTTTGTGTCAAAAGTTGACAAACTGAGTCAATGGCTTGGTCGTTGGATCAAGGATTGACAATTTTGACTAAAGTTGACTTTTTAGTCAAAAGTTGACCTATCTGCTCAATGGGTTAGTCATTGGGTCAAGGATTAACCATTTTGACCAAAGTTGACATTTTGGTCAGAGATTGACTTATTGGGTCAATAATTGGTCATTAGGTCAAAAATTGCCTATTTTGACCAAAAATGACTTTTCGGTTAAAAGTTGACCTTTTGGGTCATTGGATTGGTCATTGGGCCAATGATTGATCATTTTGACAAAAGTTGAGTTTTTGACCAAAAGTTTACTTTTTGACCAAAACTTGACTTTTTGACCAAAAGTTGACCTATTGGGTCATTGGCTTGGTCATAGGGTCAAAAATAAACCAATTTGACTAAAATTGACTTTTTGGTCAAAAGTTGACGTTTTGGGTTAATGGGACGATCATTATGGAAAAAATTGACTATTTTGACAAAAAATGACTTTTTGGTCAAAAGTTGATATATTGGGTCGTGTGTTGAGTATTGACCAAAGTTGACTTTTTGATCAAAAGTTGACATGTTGGGTCAATAATTGGTCATTATGTCAAAAATTGATTATTTTACCAAAATTGATTTTTTTATCAAAAGTTCTATTGCGTCAGTGGGTTGGTCGTTGGTTCAAGGATTTATCATTTTGACTAAAGTTAACTTTTTGGTCAAAAGTTGTTCTATTGGGTCAATGGGTTGGTCGTTGGGTCAAGGATTGACCATTTTAACCAAAGTTGACCTATTGGGTCAATGGGGGGTCATTATGTCAAAAATTAACTATTTTGTCCAAAATTGTCTTTTTGGTCGAAAGTTGATCTATTGGGTCAATGGGTTAGTCACTAGTTTAAAATCTTACTATATAGACCAAAATTGACTTTTTGGTCAAAAGTTGACCTATTGGGTTATTGGAATGGTCATTGCGGGAAGGATTGACTATTTTAACCAAAGTTTATTTTTTGTCAAAAGTTGACCTATTGGGTCAATGAGTTAGTCTTTGGGTCAAGGGTTGACTATTTTGACCAAAGTTGACTTTTAGTCAAAGATTAACTTATTGGGTAAATAATTGGTCATTATGTCAAAAATTAACTATTTTGATCAATATTTAATTTTTGATCAAAAGTTGAGCTATTGGGTCAAAGGGGTGGTCTTTAGGTCAGAAATTGACCATTTTGACTAAAGTTAAATTTTTGGTCAAAAGTTGACCTATTGGGTCAATGGTGTGGTCATTAGGTCAGAATTTGACTATATTGACCAAGATTTATTTTTTGGCCGAAAGTTGACCTACTGGGTCAATGGGTTGGTCGTTGGGTCAAGGATTGACAATTTTGACCAAAGTTAGCTTTTTAGTCAAAAGTTGACCTATTTGCACAATGGGTTAGTCATTGAGTCAAGGATTGACCATTTTGACCAAAGTTGACCTTTTGGTCAGAGGTTGACTTATCGGGTCAATAATTGGTCATTATGTCCAAAATTGACTATTTTGACCAAAATTGACTATTTTGACCAAAATTGACTTTTCGATCAAAGTTGACCTATTGTGTCAATAGATTGGTCATTAGGTCAAGGATTGATCATTTTAACAAAAGTTGACTTTTTGTCCAAAAGTTGACCTATTGGGTCATTGGCTTGGTCACAGGGTAAAAAATAAACAAATTTGACCAAAATTGACTTTTGGTCAAAAGTTGACGTTTTGGGTTAATGGGGTCAAGGATTGACCTTTTTGACCAAAGATGATTTTTTGGTCAGAGATTGACTTATTGTTTCAATAATTGGTCATTATGTCAAAGATTGACTATTTTAACCAAAATTTACTTTTTGGTCAAAAGTTGACCTATTGGGTCAAGGGGTTGGTCATTGGGTCAAGGATTGATCATTTTGACCAAAGTTGACTTTTTGGTCAAAAGTTGGCCTATTGGGTCAATGGGTTTATCGTTGTGTCAGAAATTAACCATATAAACCAAAGTTGACCTATTGGGTCAAGGGGGTGGTCATTAGGTCAAAAATGGACTATTTTGACAAAAAAATTGGCTTTTTGGTTAAAAGTTGACTTTTTTGGGTCAATGGGTTGGTCATTGGGTCAGAAATTGAGCTTTGCAAGTAAAGTTAACTTTTGGGTCAAAAGTTGACCTATTGATGGGTTGGTCATTTGGCCAACTATAGATCATTTTGACCAAAGTTGAGTTTTTGATCAAAACTTGACCTATTGAGACAATGGGTTGGTTGTTGGGTCAGAAATTGACCATTTTAACCAAAGTTGACTTATTGGGTCAATGGGGTGGTCTTTAGATCAAAAATTGACTATTTTGACCAAAATTGACTTTTTTGTCAAAAGTTGACCTATTTGGTCATTGGGTTGGCCATTGGGTCAAGAATTGACTATTTTGACCAAAGTTGACATTTTGGTCAGAAGTTGACCTATCGAGTCAATGGGTTGGTCATTGGGTCAAGGATAGACTATTTTGACCAAAGTTGACATTTTGGTTAGAGATTTACTAATTGGGTCAATAATTGGTCATTAGGTTAAAAATTGACTATTTTGACCAAAACGGACTTTTTGGTCAAAAGTTGACCTATTGGGACAATAGGTTGGTCATTAGGTCAAGGATTGACCATTTTGACCAAAGTTGACTGTTTGGTCAAATGTTGAACTATTAGGTCTACGGGTTGGTTAAAAATGCACTATTTTGTCCGAAGTTGACTTTTTAGGTCAAAAGTTGACCTATTGGGTCAATAATTGATCATTAGGTCAAAATTTGACTATTTTGACCAAAATTAACTTTTTGGTCAAAAGCCGATATATTGGGTCAGTGGGTTGGTTATTGAGTTAAGGATTTACCATTTTGACCAAAGTTAACCTTTTGGTCAAAATTTGGCTTATTGGGTCAATGGGTTGGTCATTTGGTCAAGGATTGAGCATTTTTACCAAAGTTGACCTCTTAGGTCAATGGGGGGTCATTATGTTAAAAATTAATTATTTCGACCAAAATTGAGTTTTTGGCCAAAAGTTGATCTATTGGCTAAATGGGTTAGTCACTCGGTTAAAAATTTACAATGTAGACCAAAATTGACTTTTTGGTCCAAAGTTGACCTATTGGGTCAGTGGATTGGTCATTGGGTGAAGGATTGACAATTTTAACCGAAGTTTTTTTTTGATCAAATGTTGACCTATTGGGTCAATGAGTTGGTCATTGGGTCAAGGGTTGACCATTTTGACCAAAGTTGACTTTTTGGTGAGAGATTAACTTATTGGGTCAATAATTGGTCATTATGTAAAAAATTGACTATTTTGACCAAAATTTAATTTCTGATCAATAGTTGACCAATTGGATCAATGGCGTGGCCTTTGGATCATAAATTGACCATTTTGACTAAAGTTAACTTATTGGGTCAATGAGGTGCTCATTAGGTCAGAATTTGACTATATTGACAAAAATTAATTTTTGTGTCAAAAGTAGACAAACTGAGTCAATGGGTTGGTCGTTGGATCAAGGATTGACAATTTTGACTAAAGTTGACTTTTTAGTCAAAAGTCGACTCTATCTGCTCAATGGGTTAGTCATTGGGTCAAGGATTGACCATTTTGACCAAAGTTGACATTTTGGTCGAGATTGACTTATTGGGTCAATAATTGGTCATTAGGTCAAAAATTGCCTATTTTGACCAAAATTGACTTTTCGGTTAAAAGTCGACCTTTTGGGTCAATGGATCGGTCATTGGGCCAATGATTGATCATTTCGACAAAAAGTCGACTTTTTGACCAAAAGTTTACTTTCTGACCAAAACTTGACTTTTTGACCAAAAGTTGACCTATTGGGTCATTGGCTTGGTCATAGGGTCAAAAATAAACCAATGTGACTAAAATTGACTTTTTGGTCAAAAGTTGACGTTTTGGGTTAATGGGACGATCATTATGGAAAAAATTGACTATTTTGACCAAGAATGACTTTTTGGTCAAAAGTTGATATATTGGGTCGTGTGTTAAGTATCGACCAAAGTTGACTTTTTGATCAAAAGTTGACATGTTGGGTCAATAATTGGTCATTATGTCAAAAATTAATTATTTTACCAAAATTGATTATTTTATCAAAAGTTCTATTGCGTCAGTGGGTTGGTCGTTGGTTCAAGGATTTATTATTTTGACTAAAGTTAACTTTTTGGTCAAAAGTTGTTCTATTGGGTCAATGGGTTGGTCGTTGGGGCAAGGATTGACCATTTTAACCAAAGTTGACCTATTGTGTCAATGGGGGGTCATTATGTCAAAAATTAACTATTTTGTCCAAAATTGTCTTTTTGGTCGAAAGTTGATCTATTGGGTCAATGGGTTAGTCACTAGTTTAAAAACTTACTATATAGAGCAAAATTGACTTTTTGGTCAAAAGTTGACCTATTGGGTTATTGGAATGGTCATTGCGGGAAGGATTGACTATTTTAACCAAAGTTTATTTTTTTTCAAAAGTTAACCTATTGGGTCAATGAGTTAGTCTTTGGGTCAAGGGTTGACTATTTTGACCAAAGTTGACTTTTAGTCAGAGATTAACTTATTGGGTAAATAATTGGTCATTATGTCAAAAATTGACTATTTTGATCAATATTTAATTTTTGATCAAAAGTTGAGCTATTGGGTCAAAGGGGTGGTCTTTGGGTCAGAAATTGATCATTTTGACTAAAGTTAAATTTTTGGTCAAAAGTTGACCTATTGGGTCAATGGGGTGGTCATTAGGTCAGAATTGGACTATATTGACCAAGATTTATTTTTTGGCCAAAAGTTGACCTACTGGGTCAATGGGTTGGTCGTTGGGTCAAGGATTGACAATTTTGACCAAAGTTAGCTTTTTAGTCAAAAGTTGACCTATTTCGCACAATGGGTTACTCATTGAGTCAAGGATTGACCATTTTGACCAAAGTTGACTTTTTGGTCAGAGGTTGACTTATCGGGTCAATAATTGGTCATTATGTCCAAAATTGACTATTTTGACCAAAATCGACTATTTTGACCAAAATCGACTTTTCGGTCAAAGTCGACCTATTGTGTCAATAGATCGGTCATTAGGTCAAGGATTGATCATTGTAACAAAAGTTGACTTTTCGTCCAAAAGATGACCTATTGGGTCATTGGCATGGTCATAGGGTCAAAAATAAACCAATTTGACCAAAATTGACTTTTGGTCAAAAGTTGACGTTTTGGGTTAATGGGGTCAAGGATTGACCTTTTCGACCAAAGTTGATTTTTTGGTCGAGATCGACTTATTGTTTCAATAATTGGTCATTATGTCAAAGATCGACTATTTTAACCAAAATTTACTTTTTGGTCAAAAGTTGACCTATCGGGTCAAGGGGTTGGTCATTGGGTCAAGGATTGATCATTTTCGACCAAAGTCGACTTTTGGTCAAAAGTCGGCCTATCGGGTCAATGGGTTTATCGTTGGGTCAGAAATTAACCATATAAACCAAAGTTGACCTATTGGGTCAAGGGGGTGGTCATTAGGTCAAAAATGGACTATTTTGACAAAAATTTGGCTTTTTGGTTAAAAGTTGACTTTTTTGGGTCAATGGGTTGGTCATTGGGTCAGAAATTGAGCTTTGTAAGTAAAGTTGACTTTTGGGTCAAAAGTTGACCTATTGGGATAATAGGGTGGTCATTAGTTCAAAAATTGACAATTATGACTGAAATTGACTTTTAATCAGAAGTTGACATATTAGATCAATGGCATGTCATCTGGTCAAGGCTTGACCATTTTGACCGATGTTGGTTTTTTGTTTAAAAGTTGACCATTGGATCAATTGGTCAGTCAGTGGGTCAAGGATTGACCATATTGACCAAAGTTGACTTTTTAGGCAGAGATTAACCTATTGGATCAATAATTGGTCATTAGGTAAAAATTGACTATTTTGACCAAAATTGATTTTTTGGTCAAAACTTGACCTACTGGGTCAATATGTTAGTCCTTGTGTCAACACTTGACCATTCTGACTAAAGTTAACTTTTTGGTCAAAAGCTGACCTATTGGGTCATTGGGTTGGTCATTGGTTCAAAATATGACCATTTTGACCATAGTTGACTTTTTGGTCAAAAGTTGACCTATTGTGTAAATGGGGTGATCTTTAGGTTAAAAATTGACTATGTCGACCAAAATCGAATTTTGAGTCAAAAGTTGACCTATTGGGTAAATGGATTGTTCATTGGGTCAAGGATTGACCATTTTAACCAAAGTTTATTTTTAGGTCAAAAGTTGACCTATTAGTTAAATGGGGTAGTCATTGGGTCAACGATTGACCATTTTGCCAAAATTGACGTTATTATCTGAGATTGGCTTATTGGGTCAATAATTGGTCAGTAGGTCAAAAATTGACTATTTTGACCAAAATTGACTTTTTCGTTAAAAGTTAACCTATTGGGTCAAAGGTTTGGTCATTAGGTCAACGATAGATCATTTTGACCAAAGTTAACTTTTCGGTCAAAACTTGACCTATTGGGTCAATGGGTTGGTCGTTAGGTCCGAAATTGACCATTTTAACCAAATTTGACCAACAGGGTCAATGGGGTGGTCATTAGGTCAAAAATTGACTATTTTGGCCAAAATTAACTTTTTGTTCAAAAGTTAACCTATTTAGTCAATGGGTTGGTCTTTGGGTCAAGAATTGACCATTTTGACCAAAGTTGACTTTTTAGTCAGAAGTTGACCTATTGATTCAATATGTTGGTCATTAGGTCAAGGATTAACTATTTTGACCAAAGTTGACTTTTTGGTTAAAGATTTACTAATTGGGTAAATGATTGGTCAATAGGTCAAAAATTGATTATTTTGACCAAAACTGACTTTTTGGACAAAAGTTAACCTTTTGGGACAATGGCTCGGTCATTAGGTCAAGGAATAACCATTTTGACCAAAGTTGACTGTTTGGTCAAATGTTGAGCTATTGGGTCTATGGGTTAGTCATTGGGTCAAGGATTGACCACTATGACCAAAGTTGACTTTTTGGTCAAAAGTTGACCTATTGGGTCAATAATTTGTCATTACTTCAAAAATTAACTATTTTGACCAAAATTGACTTTTTGGTAAAAAGTCGATCTAATGGGTAGTGGGTTGGTCATTGAGTTAAGGATTACCTCTTGACCAAAGTTGACTTTTTGGTCAAAAGTTGACCTATTGAGTCAATGGCTTGGTCATTGGGTCAATATTTGACCATTTTAACCAAAGTTGACCTATTAGGTCAATGGGGGTCATTATGTCAAAAATTAACTATTGGGTCAATGGGTTCGCACTTGGTTAAAAACTTACCATATAGACCAAAATTGACTTTTTGGTCAAAAGTTGACCTATTGGGTCAATGGATCGGTCATTAGGTGAAAGATTGACTATTTTAACCAAAGTTTATTTTTTTGTCATAAGTTGACTTATTTGGTCAATGAGTTGGTCATTGGGTCAAGGGTTGACTATTTTGAACAAAGTTAACTTTTTGGTCAGAAATTAACTTATTGGGTTAATAATTGTTCATTATGTCAAAAATTGACTATTTTGACTAATATTTAATTTTTGATCAAAAGTTAACCTATTGGGTCAAAGGGGTGGTCTTTGGGTCAAAGGGGTGGTCTTTGGGTCAAAGGGGTGGTCTTTGGGTCAGAAATTGACCATTTTGACCAAAGTTGAATTTTTGGTCAAAAGTTGACCTATTGGGTCAATGGGGTGGTCATTAGGTCAGAATTTGACTATATCGACCAAAATTAAACTTTTTTTTGTCAAAAATTGACCTATTGGTTCAATGGGTTGGTCGTTGGGTCAAGGATTGACAATTTTGACCAAAGTTAACTTTTAGTCAAAAGTTGACATATTTGCTCAATGGTTGGTCGTTGGGTCAAGGATTGACCATTTTGACCAAAGTTGACCTTTTGGTCAGAGATTGACTTATCGGGTCAATAATTGGCTATTTTGACCAAAATTGACTATTTTGACCAAAATTGACTATTTTGACCAAAACTTACTTTTTGGTCAAAAGTTGACCTATTGGGTCATTGGATTGGTCATTGGGACAAGGATTGATCATTTTGACAAAAGTTGGCTTTTTGGTCGAAAGTTGTTCTATTGGGTCATTGGCTTGGTCATGGGGTAAAAAATTAACCAATTTGACCAAAATTGAGTTTTTTTGTCAAAAGTTGACCTTTTGGGTCATTGGGGCGGTCATTATGGCAAAAATTGACTATTTTGACCGGAATTGACTTTTTGGTCAAAAGTTAACCCATTGGGTCATTGTGTTAAGGATTGACCAATTTGACCAAAGATGACTTTTTGGTCAAAAGTTGATTTGTTGGATCAATAATTGGTCATTATGTGAAAAATTGATTATTTTGACCAAAATTGAGTTTTAGGTCAAAAGTTGATCTATTGGGTAAGTGGGTTAGTCATTGGGTCAAGGATTTACCATTTGACCAAATTTAACTTTTTGGTTAAAAGTTGTCCTATTGGATTAATGGGTTGGTCATTGGGTCAAGGATTGACCATTATAACCAAAGTTAACCTATTGGGTCAATGGGGGTTTATAATGTCAAAAATTGACTTTTTAGTCAAAAGTTTACTTATTAGGTCAATGGATTGATCATTCGGTGAGGATTGACCTTTTTAACAAAAGTTTAATTTTTGGTCAAAAATAAATCTATGGGGTCAATGAGTTGGTCATTGGGTTAAGTGTTGACCATTTTGACCAAAGTTAACTTTTTGGTCAGAGATTAAATTATTGGGTCAATAATTTATCATTTTGTAAAAAATTGACTATTTCGACTAAAATTGAATTTTTGATCAAAAGTTTGGGTCAATGGGGTGGTCCTTAGGTCAGAAATTGACCATTTTGACCAAAGTTGACTTTTTGGTCAAATATTGACCAATTGGGTCAATGGGGTGTTCATTATGTCAAAACTTGATTATACTGACTAAAATAAACTTTTTGGTCAAAAGTTGATCTACTGGGTTAATGGGTTGGTCGTTGGGTCAACGATTGACAAATTTGAAGAAAGTTGATTTCTCTTCAAAAGTTGACCTATTTGTTCATTGGGTTGGTCATTGGGTCAAGAATTTACCATTTTGACCAAAGTTGACCTTGTGATCACAGATTTACTTATTGAGTCAATAATTGGTCATTAGGTCAAAAATTGAATATTTTGACAAAAATTGACTTTTAGGTCAAAAGTTGACCAATTGGGTCAGTGGATTAATCATTGAATCAATGATTGATCATTTTGGCCAAAGTTGACTTTTTTGTCAAAAGTTGTCATTTTCGATCATTGGCTTGGTCATAGGGTCAGGATTAATAAATTTGACCAAAATTAAGTTTTTGGTCAAAAGTTGACCTTTTGGGTCAAGAGGCTTCATTGTGACAAAAATTGACTATTTTGACCAAAATTGACTTTTTTGTCAAAAGTTGACCTTTTGGGTCAGAAATTGGGCATTATGACAAAAGTTGACCTTTTGGTCCAAAGTTGACCTGTTGGGTCAATGGGTGGTCATTATGTAAAAAAATGTCTATTTTGAAGAAAATTGACTTTTTTGTCAAAAGTTGACCTATTGAGTCATTCGGCAAGGATCGACCATTTTGTTTAAAGTTGACTTTTTAGTCAAAAGTTAACCTACTGAGTCAATGAGGTTGTCTTTTGGGTCAAGAATTGATCATTTTGACCAAAGTTGACTTTTTAGTCAGAGTTTCTATTTGGGACAATAATTGATGCCTATTTTGACCAAAATTGAATTATTGAATAAAAGTTGACCAATTGAGTCAATGGGATGGTCCTTGGGTTATAAATTGACCATTTTGACCAAAGTTGACTTTTTTGTCAAAAGTTAACCTATTGGGTCAATGGGGTGGTCCTTAGGTCAAAACTTGACTATATTGACCAAAATTAACTTTTTGGTCAAATGTTGACCTACTAGGTCAATGTGTTGGTCGTTGGGTCCAGGATTGACAATTTTGACCAAAGTTAACTTTTTTGTCAAATGTTGACCTATTGACTCAATTAGTTGATCATTGGGTCAAGGATTGACCATTTTGACTAAAGTTCACTTTTGGCCAGAGATTGACTTACTAGGTCAATGGGGTGGTTATTAGGTCAAAAATGGACTATTTGAGAAAAATTGTAATCAATTAAAGATTTTAATTTTAGAAAAAAATTAGACGAAAATAAGTCTTGTTAAACCTATAATGTTTGATCTAATTAATTAAGTTAAATGCAAGCGAAAAATCTTCTCCGTCATTTCTTGAGGGGTGTCAAAATTTTTTTTATTTCTTTCTTATGATTCGCAAGAAAATAAATTAATTTCAGAATTTTTTTGATTAATTGATTTAGATGATTCATTATGGCCACGAAATGATAATCATTTTCATATCACACATTTCTTATGTATTTACATATTCAATACATGAAAAATACCACTATTTTAATTTTTAAAATGTGAAATACACCATTATATAAGGGGGTATGTATGTAAACATTGAAGTTTCGGTATTAGATATGTAAATACGATAGAATAAAGTTGTATGTAAGTAAATTTTCTTTCTTTTTTTTTTTTTTTCTAATGGTCATTTAACAATTTTATAAGCACAAGAATAACAAAAATTTTAATTGTAAATTCACCAGGAAATGTACTAATGGAGCTGTCATCCATTTTCTCAGTACATGATATTAACTTTATTAATCTCATCAAACGAAAGCTTCATTTGATGGCGAAAGTACGAAAGCTTCATTTGATGACCAAAGTAATTCACAGTTAATCACAACACTATCATGAGTAAGTTTTTAGGTACGACTCATATCTAGAGAGTTGGAGTTTCTTGGTGAGGAGGTGTGTCTCCTGGTAAAAAGGAGTGTCTCTTGGAATAAAGGGGGTTGAGGGGAGCGAGGGTGTGTTGGTAATTTATCTATGGTTTTTTATATGTCTATATATATGTGTAACCCTTGGGTATGTAAATGTGAACTTCTCTGAAATAGTAAAAGAGCCGCTCACTCCCGAGGATGTAGGTAATTCCTTGTCGAACCTCATTAAATTTTTGTGTTCTTTTTCTGGTTTGTGTTGATTCCTGTTTTCGCTCCGAATTTCATAACATAAGTTATCGCTTGCTCATATATTAATCACATCAACACGCTGATGATCATCTCCATGACCATGTTCTCCTCTTCCACCTTGAAGCGCTTCCATCCTTCATCACAGATTTCTATCTTCTTAACTGCCGCCTTGCAATTGTGCTCTGCGAAGTTTTCGTTACCGGTTTATGGAAGAGCCGAAGAGGTAAGGGCAACGTAAGGGGGGCAAAGTAATATTTTGGGGGGCTATCATTTTTTTTCTCAAAAAATAAAATATTATTGCAAAATAAGATATAGTGAGTTATAGTAAAAAAAAAGATATAAAAAATTATCTCAAATATCTAATGTAAATTCTTCAATCAATCTATAATCAATGTTAATAGTGTAACATGACATGTTTGTCGCTATGAGTCATGTATGGATTGACATTATTAGCATTTTTCTATTTGTTTGTTTGTTCGCTTTTTTAACAATGACCAAAACCTAATTTAACCGTACAGATGTATGCTGATCCTCGAAAAGAATAAATAGTCGATGGACATAAAGTTCATTAAAATAATTTTATGATCATCAAATATAGAATATGATTAATCAATTAAAATTATATCATATTCATTTCAAAAGAAATTTATGAGTTAAATTTATGATAGAATATTTTGATAAGAATTTTCTCATATCCGCTCGTATAGGCGCCTGATTCGAGAGAACTTTGCTCGCAGACGTCAAGTTCGGGCGCCTATGCTCCAGGACCGTTTAGTGTCGGGAATTCGTTTATAATCCCTATTTCGAGCTGCGTAAAACAAGAGCTTGGTGTTTCTTGCTTCGACGAGCTTTTCGGTGAATGTAAGAGTCGAAGAGATGAATTTCGAGGATTCGACGTGATTTTTACGGATAGGATAGAGAAGATTATAAAATTATTCTTATAAAATTTCTCACACGGCTTTATGGTTTTAATATTTCGCGTTAGATATGGCACAGTCCACCGAGAAGCTCCTCCAAACTTTCCTGCCATCGTAATCTCCGGCAATTATCTTTTCTTTATGACCTAAAATATTTCTTGAGGGGTGTCAATGGTTTTGTCTTTGGGTCAAGGATTGACCACTTTGACCAAAGTTGTCTTTTTGGTCAAAGGTTGACTAACTTGGTCAATAATTGGTTATCAGGTAAAAAATTGACTATTTTTACTAAAATTGAATTTTTTTTAAAAGTTAACTAATTGGGTCAGTGGGGTGGTCATTGGGTTAGAAATTGACCATTTTGACCAAAGTTGACTTTTTGGTCAAAAGTTGACCTGTTAGGTCAAATCGCTAGTCATTGGGTCATGGATTGAACATTTTGACAAAAGTTGACTTTTTAGTCAAAAGTTGAGTTGTTAGGTGATTTGGTTGGTCATTTGGTCAAGAATTGACCATTTTGAGTAAAGTTGACTTTTAGGTCAAAGGATGATCTCTTAGGTAAATGGGGTAGTCATTGGGTCAAGGATTTACCATTTTGACCAAAGTGACTTTTTAGTCAAAGAATGACTTATTAAGTTAATAATTGATCATTATGTCAAAAATTGACTTTTTTGAACAACATTAACTTTTTTGTTCAAAAGTTGACCTTTTGGGTCAACGGGTTGGTCATTGGGTCAAGAATTGATCATTTTGACTAAAGTTGACTTTATAGTTAAAAGTTGACATATTTGGTCAATTGGTTGGTCATTGGGTCAATGAATGACCATTTTGACCCAAGTTTATGTTTTGGTCAGAGATTGACTTATTGGGTCAATAAATGGTCATTAGGTCGAAAATTGACTTTTTGACCAAAATTGACTTTTTGGTTAAAAGTTGACTTATTGGGTCATTGGGTTTGACCATTTTGACTAAAGTTGACTTTTTGGTCAAAAGTTGACCTATTAGGAAAATGGTCTGGTCAATGGATCAGAAATTGATCAATTTAACCAAAGTTGACTTTTTGGTCAAAAGTTGACCTTTTTGGTCAACGGGTATGTCATTGGTTCAATGATTAACCATTTTGACCAAAGTTGACTTTGTGGTCAAAAGTTAACTTATTGGGTCAAATTGTTGGTCATTGGGTCAAGGATTGACCATTTTGAACAATGGACTTTTTGGTCTGAGATTGACTTATTGGGTCAATAATTGGTCATTGGGTTACAAAATGACTATTCTAACAAAAATTAACTTTTTGCTCAAATGTTGTCCAATTGGATCAATGAGTTGGCCAATAGATCAATGATTGATCGTTTTGACCGAAGTTGACTTCTTGGTCAAAAGTTGACCTATTGGGTCAGTGGGTTGGACACAATGTCAAGGATTAACCAATTTGACCAAGGTTGATTTTTTGGTCAAAAATTGACCTTTTGGGTCAATGGGGCTGTCATTATGGCAAAAATTGACCATTTTAACCAAAGTTTATTTTTTAGTCAAGTCAACCTAATGGGTCAATGGGTTGGTCATTGGGTCAACGATTAACCATTTTGAGCAAAGTTGACGTTTTGGTCAGAGATTGGCTTATTGGGTTAATAATTGTTCATTAGGTTAAAAATTGACTATTTTGACCAAAATTAACTTTTTCATCAAAAGTTAATCTATTGGGTCAGTCGGTTTGTCATTGGGTTAACGATAGATCATTTTGGCTAAAGTTGACTTTTTGTTCAAAACTTGACCTATTGGGTCAATGGGTTTGGTCGTTGGGTCAGAAAATGATCATTGTAACCAAAGTTGACCTATTGGGTCAATGGTGTGGTCATTAGGTCAAAAATTGACTATTTTGACTAAAATTGACCTTTTAGTCAAAACTTGAGCAATTTGGTCAATGTGTTGTTCATTGGGTCAAGAATTGACCATTTTGACCAAAGTTGACTTTTTGGTCAAAAGTTGACCTATTGAGTCACTGGGTTGGTCATTGGGTCAAGAATTGACTATTTTGACAAAAGTTGACTTTTTGGTTAGAGATTTACTTATTGGGTTAATAATTGGTCAATAGGTTAAAAATTGACTATTTTGGCCAAAACTGACTTTTTGATCAAAAGTTGACATATTTAGACAATGAGTTGGTCATTGGGTCAAGGAATGATCATTTTGATCGAAGTTGACTGTTTGGTCAAAAGTTGAACTATTGGGTCAATGAGTTAGTAATTGGGTCAAGGATTGGCCATTATGACCAAAGTTGACTTTTAGGTCAAAAGTTGACCTATTGGGTCAATAATTGGTCATTAGGTCAAAAATTGACTATTTTAACCAAAATTGTCTTTTTGGTCAAGTCGATCTATTGGGTTGGTCATTGAGTGAAGGATATACCAGTTTGACCAAACCTGACTTTTTGGTTAAAAGTTGCCTATTGGGTCAATGGGTTGGTCATTAGGTCAAGGATTAACCATTTTAACTAAAATTGATCTATTGGGTCAATGGGGGTCATTATGTTAAATATTGACTATTTTGACCAAAATTGACTTTTTGGTCAAGAGTTAATCTATTGGGTCAATGGATTGGTCACTCGTTTAAAAATTGACTATATCGACAAAAATTGACTTTTTAATCAGTTTATTTTTTTGTCAAAAGTTGACCTATTGGGTCAATGAGTAGGTCAATGAGTTAAGGGTTGACCATTTTGACTAAAGTTGGCTTTTTGGTCAGAGATTAACTTATTTGGTCAATAATTGGTGTTATGTCAAAAATTGACTATTTTGACCAAAATTTAATTTTTGATCACAAGTTGACTTAATGGGTCAAAGATGTTGTCCTTCGGTCAGATTGACCATTTTGACCAATGTTGACTTTTTTGTCAAAAGTTAGCCTATTGGATCAATGGGATGGTCAATAGGCCAGAATTTGACTATGCTGACCAAAATTGAATTTTTAGTCAAAAGTTAACCTACTAGGTCAATGGGTCGGTCGTTGGGTCAAAAATTGACAATTTTGACCAAAGTTGACTTTTTAGTCAAAAGTTAACATATTTGTTCTATGGGTTGTTCATTGGGTCAAGGATTGACTATTTTGACCAAAGTTGACCTTTTGGTTAGAGATTGACTTTTTGGGTCAATAATTGGTCATTAGGTCAGAAAATGACTATTTTGACTAAAATTAACTTTTTGGTCAAAAGTTGACCTATTGGGTTAATGGGTTGGTCAATGAGTCAAGGATTGATCATTTTGACCAAAGTTGACTTTTTGGTCAAAAGCTGACCTATTGGGTTAATGGCTTGGTCATAGCGTCAAGGATTAACCAATTTGACCAAAATTGACTTTTTGGTCAAAAGTTAACCTTTTGGGTCAATAGGGCGGTCATTATGGCAAAAATTCACTATTTTGACCAAAATTGACTTTTTGGTCAAAAGTTGACCTATTGGGTCTTTGGGTTAAGGAATAAGCATTTTGTCCAAAGTTTACTTTTTGGTTAAAAGTTGACATACTGGGTCAATGGGTAAGTCATTGGGTCAAAAATTGACCATTTTGACAAAAGTTGACCTTTTGGTCCAAAGTTAACATGTTGGGTCAATGGGTGGTCATCAGGTAAAAAATTAACTATTTTAACAAAAATCGACTTTTTAGTCAAAAGTTGGTCAATTGAGTCATTCGCTCAAGGATCGACCATTTTGTTAAAAATTGACTTTTTAGTCAAAAGCTGACCTATCGAGTAATGAGTTAGTCATTGGGTTAAGGATTGACCATTTTGACCAAAGTTGATTTTTTGGTCAGAGATTACCTTATTGGGTCAATAACTCGTCATTATGTCAAAAATTAACTATTTTGACCAAAATTGAATTTTTGATCAAAAGTTGACCTATTAGGTCAATGGAGTGGTCATTCGGTCAGAAATTGTCCATTTTGACCAAAGTTGACTTTTTGGTCAAAAGTTGACCTATTGGGGCAATGAGGTGGTCATTAGGCAAAACATGAATATATTGACCAAAATTGACTTTTTGGTCAAACGTTGACATACCGGGTCAATGTGTTGGTGGTTTAGTCAAGGATTAACAATTTTGACCAAAGTTGAATTTTTTATCAAAAATTGACCTATTGGCTCAATGGGTTGGTCTTTAGGTCAAGGATTGACTATTTTGACCAAAGTTGGCTTTTTGACTAAAGATTCACTTATTGGGTTAATGGGGTGGTCATTATGTCAAAATTGACTGTTTTGACCTAAATTGACTTTTTTGTAAAAGTTGACCTATTGGGTCAATTGATTAAAGATTGACCATTTTGACCAAAGTTGACTTTTTGGTCAAAAGTCAGCCTATTGGTTTAACGGGTTGGTCACAATAATTAACTGTTTTGACCAAAGTTTACTTTTTGGTAAGAGATTGACTTATTGGGTCAATAATTGGTCATTAGGTTCAAAATTGAATATTTTGACCAAAACTAAATTTTTGGTCAAAAGTTTATTCATTGGGCCAATAGGGTGGTCATTGGGTCAGAAATGGACCATTTTGACCGTAATTGACTTTTTGGTTAAAGCTTTCCTATTGGGACACGGGGGTCATTATGTCAAAAATTGACTATTCTGACCAAAATTGACTTTTTAGTCAAAAATTGACCTATTGGGCCAATGGGTTGGTCATTGGGTCAAGGATTAATCATATTGACCAAAGTTGACTTTTTGTTCTGAAGTTGACCTATTGGGTCAATGGTTGGTCATTGGGTCAAGGATTGAGCGTTTTCGCCAAAGTTGATTTTTTGGTCAGAGACTGATTTATTGGGTCAATAATTGGTCAATAGGTCAAAGTTATGGGTCAACTTTTAACCTAATTTTTGGTCAAAAGTTGACCCATTTGGTCAATGGGGTGGTCATTAAGTCAAAAATTAACTATATTGACCAAAATTGACATTTTGGTCAAAAGTTGACCTATTGGGTCTATTGGTTGGTCATTGGGTCAAGGATTAGTCATTTTAACTAAAGTTAACTTTTTGGTCAAAAGTTGACCTATTGGGTCAATTAGTTGGTCATTAGGTCAAGGATCGACTATTTTGACCAAAATTGGCTTTTTGGTCAAAAGTTGACTTATTGGGTTAATAATTGGTCATGAGGAAAAATTTAAATATTTTGACCAAAATTGTCCTTCTGGTCATAGTTGACTTATTGGGTCAATAAGTTTGTCATTGGGTCAAAGATTAATCATTTTAACCAAACTTGACTTTTTGGTCAGAAGTTGACCTATTGGGTCAATGGGGTGGTCATTAAGACAAAAATCGACTATTTTGACCAAAATTGATTTTTTGTCAAAAGTTGACCTATTGGGTTAATTGGTTGGTCATTGGGGGATAGACCATTTTGTCCAAAGTTGACTTTTTTGTCAGTAATTAGTCATTATGTCAAAAATTTTCTATTTGACCAAAATTGAATTTTTTATCGAATGTTGACCTATTGGGTCAGTGGGGTGGTCCTTGGGTCAGAAATTGACCATTTTGACCAAAGTTGACATTTTCGTCAAAAGTTGACCTATTGTCTCAATGAAGTCGTCATTAGGTCAAAAATTGACTATATTGACCAAAATTGACCTTCTGGTCAAAAGTTGACCTACTGTGTCAATGAGTTGGTCGTTGGGTCAAGGATTGACAATTTTGACCAAAGTTGAATTTTTTGTCAAAAATTGACCTATTGGCTCAATGGGTTGGTCATCGTGTCAAAGATTGACCATTTTAACCAAAGTTGACCTTTTGGTCAAAGATTGACTTATCGAGTCAATATTTGAGCATTAGGTCAAAAATTGACTATTTTGACCAAACTTGACTTTTTGGTCAAAAGTTGACCTATTGGTCAAAGGGTTGGTCATTGGGTCAAGGATTGATCATTTTGACCAGAGTTTACTTTTTAGTCAAAAGTTAACCTATTGGGTAATTGGGATGATCATTGGGTCAAGGATTGACCATTATGATCAAAGTTGATTTTTTTGTCAGAGATTGGTTTATTCTTTCTATAATTGGTCATTTTGTCAAAGTTCGATTATTTTGACCAAAATTGACTTATTGTTCAAAAGTTGGCCTATTGGGTCAATGGGTTGGTCATTGGGTCAAGGATTGATCATTTTGACAAAAGTTGACTTTTTGGTCAAAAGTTGGCCTTTTAGTTTAATGGGTTTGTTGTTGGGTCAGAAATTGACCATATTAATCAAAGTTGACCTAGTGGGTCAATGGGGTGGGCATTAGGTCAAAAATTCATTATTTTTACAAAAATTGACTTTTTTATTAAAAGTTGACTTATTTGGTCAATGGGTTGGTCATTGGGTCAGAAATTGAGCATTTTAACCAAAGTTGACTTTTGGGTCAAAAGTTGACCAATTTGGACAATGGGGTGGTCATTAGCTCAAAAATTGACTATTATGGCCGAAATTGACTTTTTGGTCAAAAGTTGACATATTAGGTCAATGTGTTGGACAGTGAGTCAACGATTAACCATTTTGACCAATGTTGATTTTTTGTTCAAAAGTTGACCATTGGGTCCATGGGTCGATCACTGGGTCAGGGATTGACCATTTTGACCAAAGTTGACTTTTTAGTCAGAGATTGACCTATTGGATAAATAATTGGTTATTAGGTCAAAAATTGACTATTTTGACCAAAATTAACTTTTTGGTCAAAAGTTGACCTACTAGGTCAATATGTTAGTCGTTGCGTCAACGATTGACCATTCTGACTAAAGTTAACTGTTTGGTTAAAAGTAGACCTATTGGATCATTAGGTTAGTCATTGGTTCAGAATATGACCATTTTGACCATAATTAACTTTTTAGTCAAAAGTTGACCTATTGTGTCAATGGGTGGTCACCATGTTAAAAATTGACTATATCAACCAAAATCGACTTTTTGGTCAAAAGTTGACCTATTGGGTCAATGGATTGGTCATTAGGTCAAGGATTGACCATTTTTAACCAAAGTTTATTTTTCGGTCAAAGCTGAACTATTGGGTCAATGGGTTAGTCATTTGGTCAACGATTAACCATTTTGACTAAAGTTGACGTTTTAGTTTCAAATTGGCTTATTCGGTCAATAATTGGTTAGTAGGTAAAAATTGAATATTTTGACCAAAATTGACTTTTTCGTTTAAAGTTAACCTATTGGGTCAATGGGTTGGTCATTGGGTCAGCGATAGATCAATTCGACCAAAGTTGACTTTTCAGTCAAAATTTGACCTATAGGGTCAATGGGTTGGTCGCTGGGTCAGAAATTAAACATTTTAACCAAAGTTGACCTATTGGGTCAATGGGGTGGTCATTAGGTCAAAAATTGACTATTTTGACCAAAATTGACTTTTTGGTTAAAAGTTGACCTATTTGGTCAATGGGTTGGTCATTGATTCAAGAATTGACCATTTTGACAATAAGTTGACTTTTTGGTCAGAAGTTTACCTATCGAGTCAATGGGTTGGTCATTGGGCGAAGGATTGAGTATTTTGACCAAAGTTGACTTTTTGGGTAGAGATTTACTAATTGAGTGAATAATTGGTCCTTAGGTTAAAAATTGACCATTTTGACCAAAGTTAACTTTTTGGTCAAAAGTTGTTATATTGGGTCAATGGGGTGGTCATTAGGTCAGATTTTGACTATATTGACCAAAATTGACCTTTTGGTCAAAAGTTGACCTATTGTGTCAATGGGTTGGTCGTTGGGTCAAGGATTGACAATTTTAACCAAAGTTTACTTTTTGGTCAAAAGTTGACCTATTTGCTCAATGGATTAGTCATTGAGTCAAGGATTGACCATTTTGATCAAAGTTGACCTTTTGGTCAGAGATTTACTTATTGGGTAAATAATTGGTCATTAGGTCAAAAATTGATTATTTAACCAAAATTAACTATTTTGACAAAAATTGACTTTTGGTCAAAAGTTGACTTATTGGGTCATTGGGTTGGTCATTGGGTCAAGGATTGATCATTTTGACAAAAGTTTACTTTTTGGTCAAAAGTTGACCTGTTGGGTCCTTGGCTTGGTCATATGGTCAAAAATTAACCAATTTGACCAAAATTGAGTTTATGTTCAAAAGTTAACCTTTTGTCTTAATGGGGCGGTCAATGTGGCAAAATTTAACAATTTTGACTAAAATTGACTTTTTGGTCAAAAGTTGACCTATTGGGTCGTTGTGTTAAGGATTGACCAATTTTACCAAAGTTGACTTTTTGGTCAAAAGTTGACTTGTTGGGTCAATAATTGGTCATTATGTCAAAAATTGATTATTCTGACCAAAATTGACTTTTTGGTCAAAAGTCGATCTATTGGGTTAGTGGGTTAGTCATTAGGTCAAAGATTTACCATTTTAACTAAAGTTTACCTATTGGATCAACGAGGGGTTATAATGTCAAAAATTGACTATTTCGACCAAAATTAACTTTTTGGACAAAAGTTGATCTATTGGGTCAATGGGTTTATCATTCGGTTAAAAATTTTGAATATATCGACCGAAATTGACTTTTTAGTTAAAAGTTGATCTATTGGGCCAATGGATTGGTCATTGCGTGAAGGATTGACCATTTTAACCTAAGTTTACTTTTTGGTCAAAAGAAAATCTATTGGGTCAATGAGTTAGTCATTGTGTCAAGTATTGACCATTTTGACCAAAGTTGACTTTTTGGTCAGAGATTAACTTATTAGGTCAATAATTGTTCATTATGTAAAAAATTGATTATTTTGACCAGAATTGAATTTTTGATCAAAAGTTGACCTATTGGGTTAATGGGGTGGTCCTTAGGTGAGAAATTGACCAATTTGACCAAAGTTGATTTTTTAGTATAAAGTTGACCTATTGGGTCGATGGGGTGGTCATTAGTTCAAAACTTGACTGTACTGACCAAAATTAACTTTTTGGTCAAAAGTTGACCTACTAGGTCAATAGGTTGGTCGTTGGGTCAAGGATTAAAAATTTTGACCAAAGTTGAATTTATCTTCAAAAGTTGACATATTTGCTCAATGGGTTGGTCATTGGGTCAAGGATTGACCATTTTGACCAAAGTTGACCTTTTGGTCAGAGATTGACTTATTGGGTCAATAATTGGTCTTATGTCAAAATTGACTATTTTGACCAAAATTGACTTTATGGTCAAAATTTGACCAATTAGGTCAATGAGTTGGTCATTGAGTCAAGGATTGATCATTTTGACCAAATTTGACTTTTTGGTCAAAAGTTGACCTTTTGGGTCCTTGGCTTGGTCATAGGGTCAACGATTAATTAATTTGACCAAAATTGACTTTTTGGTCAAAAGTTGACCTTTTGGGACAATGGGGCGTCATTATTTCAAAAATTGACAATTTTGAGCAAAATTAACTTTTTGCCATAATGTTGACCTATTGGGTCGTTGGGTAAGGATTAACCAGTTTGACCAAAGTTGACTTTTTGGTCGAAAGTTGACCCATTAAGTCAATGGGTTGGTCATTGGGTCAGAAATTGAGCATTTTGACAGTAGTTGACCTTTTGGTCCAATGTTGACATTTTGGTCAATGGGTGGTCATTTGGTAAAAAATGACTATTTAGACCAAAATTGACTTGTTGTCAAAAGTTGACCTATTGAGTCATTCAGTCAAGGATCGACCATTTTGTTCAAAGTTGACTTTTTGGTCAAAAGTTGACCTATTGAGTCAATGTAGTTGTCATTGGCTCAAGGATTGACAATTTTGACCAAAATTGGCTTTTTTGTCAGAGATCTTATTGGGTCATTAATTGGGCATTATGTCAAAAATTAACTATTTTGACCAAAATAGAATTGTTGATCAAAAGTTAATCTATTAGTTCAATGGGGCGGTCCATGAGTCAGAAATTAAACATTTTGTCCAAAGTTGACTTTTTTGTCAAAAGTTTACCTATTAGGTCAATAAGGTGGTGAATAGGTCAAAACTTGACTATATTGACCAAAATTGACTTTTTGGTCAAAAGTTGGCTAGAGATTGACTTTTTGGGTTAATGGGGTGGTTATTTGGTCAAAAATTGACTATTTGATCAAAATTGACTTTTTGGTCAAAAGTTGATCTATTGGGTCATTGTGTCGAAGATTGACCATTTTGACTAAAGTTAACTTTTTAGTTAAAAGTTGACCTATTGTTTCAATGGGTTGGTCATTGGGTGATTAACCATTTTGACCAAAGTTGACTTTTTGGTCAGAGATTGACTTATTGGGTCAATAATTGGTCATTTAGTTCAAATTTGAATATCTTGACCAAAACTAAATTTTCGATCAAAAGTTAACTCATTGGGTCAATAGGTGGTCATTGGGTCAGAATTCGACCATTTTAACCGTAGTTGTCTTTTTGGTTAAAAGCCAACCTATTGGGACAAGGGGGGTCATTAGGTCAAAAATTGACTAGTCTGATCATAATTGACTTTTTGGTCAAAAGTTGACCTATTAGGCAAATTGGTTGGTCATTGGGTCAAGGATTAATCATATTGACCAAAGTTAACTTTTTGTTCAAAAATTGACTTATTGGGTCAATGGTTGGTCATTGGGTCAAGGATTAACCATTTTGGAAAAGTTGATTTTTTGGTTGGAGAATGATTAATTCGGTCAATAATTGGTCATTAGGTTAAAATTACCTATTTTGACCCAAATTGAATTTTCGATCAAAAGTTGACCCATTTGGTCAATTGGGTGGTCATTAGGTCAAAAATTAACTATATTTACCAAAATTGACTTTTTGGTCAAAAGTTGACCTATTGGGTCAATTGGTTGGTCATTGGGTCCAGGATTGGTCATTTTAACCAAAGTTGACTTTTTGGCCAAAAGTTGACTTATTGGGTTAATAATTAATCATAAGGATAAATTTAACTATTTTGACCAAAATTGTCCTTTTGGTTAAAAGTTGACTTATTGGGTCAATAGGTTTGTAATTGGGTCAAGGATTTATCATTTTGACCAAAGTTGACTTTTGGTCAAAAATTGACCTATTGGGTCAACGGGTAAGCTGTTGGGTCCGAAACTGACCATTTTAACCAAAGTTAACCGATTGGGTTAATCGGGTGGTTATTAGGTCAAAAGTTGACTATTTTAATTAAAATTGACTTTTTAGTCAAAAATAGACCTATTGGGTCAATGGGTTGGTCATTATGTCAAGAGTTGACCATTTTTACTAAAGTTAACCTTTTGGTCAAAAGTTGACCTATTGGGACAAATTTTTGGTCATTGGGTCAAGTATTGACCATTTCACTAAAGTTGACTTTTTCGTCAGAGATTAACTTATTGGGTAAATAATTGGTCATTAGGTCAAAAATTGACTTTTCTTAAGAAAATTGACTTCTTAGTCAAAAGCTATTGGGTCAATGGGTTTTCATTGGGTCAATGATTTACCTTTTTGTCCAAAGTTGACGTTTTGGTTAGAAGTTGACAAATTGGTTCAAATGGTTGATCATTGGGTCACATATTGACCATTTTAACCAAAGTTGACTTTTGGGTAAACAATAGATCTATTGGGTCAATGGGGTGATCATTAGGTCAAAAATTGAATTTTTGTCTAAAATTAATTTTTTTGGTTAAAAGTTAACCTATTTAGTCAATGGGTTGGTCATTGGGTCAAGGATTGACCATTTGGACCAAAGTAGTCTTTTTGGTCAAAGATTGTCTATTTTAGTAAATAATTGGTTATCAGGTCAAAACAGACTATTCTGACCAAAATTGAATTTTTGGTCAAAAGTTAACCTATTGGGTCAACGAGTCCGTCATTCGGTCAATAATTGATCATTTTGACCAAAGTTGACTTTTTGGTCAAAAGTTAACCTATTGGGTCAATGAGGTGGTCATTAGGTCAAAACTTCACTATATTGACCAAAATTGACTTTCTGGTCAAAAGTTGACCTACTGGGTCAATGGGTTAGTGGGTGGGTCAAGGATTTACAACTTTGACCAAACTTGACTTGTTTGTCAAAAGTTGACCGATTGGCTCAATGGCTTGGTTATTGGGTCAAGGTTTTACCATTTTGACCAAAGTTGACTTTTTTGCCAGAGATTGACTTATTGGGTCAATGGGTGGGCATTATGTCAAAAATTGACTAATTTGATCAAAATTAACTTTTTGGTAAAAAGTTGACCTATTGAGTCATCAGGTCAAAGAGTGACAATTTTACTGAAGTTGACTTTTTGGTCAAATGTTGACTTATTGGGTCAATAGGTTGGTTATTGGGTCAATGATTGACCATTTTGACCTCTGTTGACTTTTTGGTCAAAAGTTGACCTATTGGGTCAATGGGTTGGTCATTGGGTCAAGGATTGATCATTTTGACCAAAGTTGACATTTTGGTCAAAAGTTGACCTATTGGGTCAATAGGTTGGTCATTGGGTCAGAAACTGACCATTTTAGCCAAAGTTAACCTATTGGGGCAATGAGGGTGGTCATTAGGTCAAAAAATGACTATTTTGACCAAAATTGACTTTTTTGGTCAAAAGTTGACCTATTGGGTTATTTGGTTGGTCATTGGGGGATTGACCATTTTGACCAAAGTTGACTTTTTGATCAATATTTAGTCATTATGTCAAAAATTAACTTTTTAACCAAAACTAAATTTTTATCAAAAGTTGACCTATTGGGTCAATGGGGTGGTCCTTGAGTCAAAAATTGACCATCTTGACTAAAGTTGACTTTTTGGTCAAAAGTTGACCTAATAGGTCAAAGGGGTGGTCATTAGGTCAAAAGTTGACTATATTGACCAAAATTATCCTTTTGGTCAAAAGTTGACCTACTAGGTCAATGGGTTGGTTGTTGGGTCAAGGATTGAAAATTTTGACGAAAGTTGAATTTTTTGTCAAAAATTGACCTATTGGCTCAATGGGTTGGTCATTGTGTCAAGGATTGACTCTTTTAACCAAAGTTGACCTTTTGGTCAAAGATTGACTTGTCGGGTCAATAATTAAGCATTAGGTGAAAAATTAACTATTTTGATCAATATTGAATTTTTGGTGAAAAGTTGACCTATTAAGTCAATGGGTTTATCGTTGGGTCAGAAATTGACTATAATAACCAAAGTTGACCTATTGGGTCAATGGGGTGGTCATTCGGTTAAAAATTGGTTGTTTTGACAATAATTGACTTTTTTATCAAAAGTTGATTTATTGGGTGAATGGGTTGGTCTTTGTGTCAGAAATTGAGCATTTTAACCAATGTTCATTATTGGGTCAAAAATTGACCTTTTGGGACAATGGGGTGGTCATTAGTTAAAAAATTGACTATTATGACCGAAATTGACTTTTTGGTCAAAAATTAACATATTGGGTCAATGGGTTGGTCATTGGGTCAAGGATTGACCATTTTGACCAATGTTGACTTTTTGGTCAAAAATTGACCTTTTGGGTCAATGAAGCGTCATTATGGCAAAAATTGACTATTTTGACCAAAATAAACTTTTTTGGTTAAATGTTGACCTGTTGGGTCTTTGGGTTAAGGATTAACCAATTTGACCAAAGTTGATTTTTGGTAAAAAGTTGACCTATTGGGTCAATGAGTTGGTCATTGGGTAAAAAATTGAGCATTTTTACAAAAATTGTCCTTTTGGTTCAAAGTTGACATGTTGGGTCATTAGGTGGTCATTAGGTAAAAGTGACTATTTTGAGCAAAATTGAATTTTTGGTCAAAAGTTGACCTATTGAGTCATTCAGTCAAGGATCGACCATTTTGTTCAAACTTGACTTTTTGGTCAAATGTTGAACTATTGAGTCAATGAGGTTGTCATTGGGTCAAGGATTGACAATTTTGACCAAAATTGACTTTTTTATTAGAGATTTTTATTGGATCAATAATTGGGCATTATGTCAAAAATTAACTATTTTGACCAAAATTGAATTGTTGATCAAAAGTTGACCTATCGGGTCAATGGAGTTGTCCTTGAGACAGAAATTGACCATTTTGACCAAAGTTGACTTTTTTGTCAAAAGTTGACCTATTGGGTCAATGAGGTGGTCATTAGGTCAAAACTTGACTATATTGACCAAAATTGACTTTTTGGTCAAAAGTTGGCCAGAGATTGACTTACTAGGTCAATGGGGTGGTTATTAGTTCAAAAATTGACTATTTGACCAAAATTGTCTTTTTGGTCAAAAGTTGACCTATTGAGTCATTGTGCCAAAGATTGACCATTTTGACCAAAGTTGACTTTTTAGTCAAAATTTGACCTATTGGGTCAATGGGTTGATAATTGGGTGATTAACCATTTTGACCAAAGTTTACATTTTAGTCAGAGATTGACTTACTGGGTCAATAATTGGTCATTAGATTCAAAATTAAAACTTTTGACCAAAACTAAATTTTTGGTCAAAAGTTGACTAATTGGGTCAATAAGGTGGTCATTGGGTCAGGAATTGACCATTTTGACCAAAGTTGACTTTTTGGTTAAAAGCTGACCTATTGGGACAAGGGATGTCATTGGGTCAAAAATTGACTATTCTGACCAAAATTGACTTTTTGGTCAAAAGTTGACCTATTGGGCCAATGGATTGGTCCTTGGGTCAAGAATTAATCATACTGACCAAAGTTGACTTTTTGTTCAAAAGTTGGCCTATTGGGTCAATGGTTGGTCATTGTGTCAAGGATTGATCACTTTGGCCAAAGTTGATTTTTGGTCAAAAATTTACTTATTGGGTCAAAAATTGGTCATTAGGTCAAAATTAACTATTCTGACCCAAATTGAATTTTCGGTCAAAAGTTGACCCATTAGGTCAATAGTGTGGTCATTAGGTCAAAATTAACTATATTGACCAAAATTCACTTTTTAGTCAAAAGTTGACCTATTGGGTCAATGGTTGGTCATTGGGTCAAGGATTGACCATTTTAGCCAAAGTTGAATTTTGGTCAAAAGTTAGCCTATTCGATCAATCGGTTGGTCATTAGGTCAAGGATTGACTATTTTGACCAAAATTATCTATTTGGTCAAAAGTTGACTTATTGGGTCAATAAGTTGGTCATTGAGTCAAGGATTGATCATTTTGACCAAAGTTGACTTTTTGGTTAGAAGTTGACCTATTGGGTCAATGGGTAGGTCGTTGGGTCTAAAACTGACCATTTTAACCAAAATTGACCTTTTGGGTTAATGGGGTGGTTATTAGGTCAAAAATTGAATATTTTGACTAAAATTAACCTTTAGTGAAAAGTAGACCTATTGGATTAATGGGTTGGTCATTGTTTCAAGAATAGACCATTTTGACAAAAGTTAACTTTTTAGTAAAAAGTTGACCTATTGGGTCTATTGTTTAGTTATTCGGTCAAGGATTGACCATTTTCACCAAAGTTAACTTTTTAGTCAGAGATTGACTTATTGGGTCAATAACTGGTCATTAGGTCAAAAATTAACCATTCTTACGAAAAATAACTCCTTGGTCAAAAGCTAACCTATTGGGTCAATGGTTTGGTCATTGGGTCAATGATTGACCATTTTGACCGAGTTGACATTTTGGTTAAAAGTTGACCTATTGGGTCAATTGGTTGGTCATTGGGTCAGATATTGACCATTTTAACCAAAATTGACTTTTGGGTTAAAAGTTGATCTATTGGGTCAATAGAGTGATCATTAGATCAAAAATTGACTTTTTGGTCAAAAGTTGACCTATTTAGTCAATGGGTTGGTCATTGGGTCAAGGATTGACTATTTTGACCAAAGTAGTCTTTTTAATCAAAGTTTGACTACTTTGGTCAATAATTGGTCATTAGGTCAAAAATTGACTATTTTCACCAAAATTGAATTTTTGGTCAAATGTTAACCTATTGGGTCTACAGGTCGATCTTTAGGTCAATAATTGATCATTTTGACCAAAGTTGACTTTTTGGTGAAAAGTTGACCTATTGGCTTAATGGGGTGGTCATTAGGTCAAAACTTGACTGTATTAACCAAAATTAACTTTCTAGTCAAAAGTTGACCTATTTGGTTAATGGGTTGGTCTTTGGGTCAAGGATTGACAATTTTGACCAAAGTTGACCTTTTTTGTCAAAAGTTGACCTATTGGCTCAATGGTTTGTTATTAGGTCAAGGATTAACCATTTTGACCAAAGTTGACTTTTTTTCCGAGAGATTTACTTATTGGGCCAATGGGTGGTCATTATGTCAAAAATTGACTTCTTTGACCAAAATTAACTTTTTCTTCAAAAGTTAACCTATTGGGTCAATGGGTTGGTAATTGGGTCAACGATAGATCATTTTGACCAAAGTTGACTTTTTGGTCAAAACTTGACCTATTGGGTCAATAGGTTGGTCGTTCGGTCAGAAAATTACCATTTTAACCAAAGTTGACCTATTGAGTCAATGGGATGGTCATTAGGTCAAAAATTGACTATTTTGACGAAAATTGACTATTTTGACCAAAATTGACTTTTTTGTCAAAAGTTGACTAATTTGGTCAATGGGTTAGTCATTGGGTCAAGAATTGACCATTTTGACCCCAAAGTTTACTTTTTGGTCAGAAATTGACCTATCGAGTCAATGGGTTGGTCATTGGGCCAATGATTGACTATTTTGACCAAAGTTGACTTTTTGGTTAGACATTTACTAATTGAGTCAATAATTGGTCATTAGGTTAAAATTTGACTATTTTGACCAAAACTGACTTTTTAGTCAAAAGTTGACCTATTGGGGCAATGGGTGGGTCATTAGGTCAAGGAATGACTATTTTGACCAAAGTTGACTGTTTGGTCAAATGTTGAACTAATGGTTCTATGAGTTGGTCATTGGGTCAAGGATTGACCATTATGACCAAAGTTGACTTTTTGGTCAAATGTTGACTTATTGGCTCGATAATTGGTCATTAGGTAAAAAATTGAAGATTTTGACCAAAATAGACTTTTTTGTCAATAATCGATCTATTGGGTCAATGGGCTGGTCATTGAGTTACGGATTTACCATTTTTTACCAAAGTTGACTTTTTAGTCAAAAGTTGACCTATTGGGTCAATGGGTTGGTCATTGGGTCAACAATTGACCATCTTAACCAAAGTAAACCTATTGGGTTAAAGGGGGGTCATTTTGTCAAAAATTGACTATTTTGACCAAAATTGACTATTTTGACCAAAATTGACTTTTTGGTTAAAAGTTGATCTATTGGGTCAATGGGTTAGTCATCGGTTAAAAATTAACTATATCGACCAAAATTGAATTTTTGGTCAGAAGTTGACCTATTGGGTCAATGGATTGGTCATTGGGTGAAGGATTGACTATTTTAACCTAAGTTTATTTTTTGGTCAAAAGTTGACATATTGGGTCAATGAGTTAGTCATTGGGTCAAGGGTTGTCCATTTTGACCAAAGTTGACTTTTTGGTCAATGATTAGCATATTGGGTCAATAATTGGTCATTATGTCAAAAATTGACTATTTTGACTAAATTTTAATTTTTGATCAAAAGTTGACTATTAGGTCAACGGGGCGGTCCTTGGGTCAGAAATTGACCAATTTGACCAAAGTTAACTTTTTGATCAAAAGTTGACATATTGGATCAATGGAGTGGTCATTAGGTCAAATTTTGACTATATTGACCAAAATTGACTTTTTGGTCAAAAGTTGACCAACTGTATCATTGGGTTGGTTGTTGGGTCAAGGATTGACAATTTTGACCAAAGTTGACTTTTTGGTCAAAAGTTGACCTATTTGCTCAATGGATTGGTCATTGGGTCAAGGATTGACCATTTTGACCAAAGTTGAACTTTTGGTCAGAGATTGACTTATCTGGTCAATAATTGGTCAGTCGGTCGAAAATTGACTATTTTAACCAAAATTGACTATTTTGACCAAAATTGACTTTTTGGTCAAAAATTGACTTATCGGGTTAATGGGTTGGTCATTGGGTGAAGGATTGATCATTTTGACAAAAGTAGAGTTTTTGGTCAAAAGTTGACCAATTGGGTCATTGGCTTGCTCATAGGATCAAAAATTAACCAATATGACCAAAATTGACTTTTTGTTCAAAAGTTGACCTTATGTGTCAATGGGTTGGTCATTTTGGCAAAATTTAACTATTTTGACAAAAATTGACTTTTTGGTCAAAAGTTAACCTATTGGGTTGTTGTGTTAAGGATTGAATAATTTGACCAAAGTTGACTTTTTGGCCAAAAGTTGACCTGTTGGGTCAATAATTGGTCATTATGTCAAAAATTGATTATTTTGACCAAAATTGATTTTTTGATCTAAAGTCAATCTATTGGGTCTGTGGGTTAGTCATTGGGTCAAGGATTTACCATTTTAACCAAAGTTAAGTTCTTGGTCAAAAGTTGACCTATTGGGTCAATGGGTTGGTCATTGGGTCAAGGATTGATCAGTTTAACCAAGGATGATGTATTGGGTCAATGGGGGTTACAATGTCAAAAATTGAATAATTTGACAAAAATTAACTTTTTGGTCAAGAGTTGAGAAATTGGGTCAATTGGGGGGTTATAACGTCAAAAATTGACTATTTATACCAAAATTAACTTTTTGTTCAAAAGTTGATCTATTGGGTCAATGGGTTGGTCATTCAGTTAAAACTTTTGACTATATCGTCCAAAATTGATTTTTTTAGTCAAAAGTTGATCTATTGGGTCAATGGATTGGTCATTGAGCGAAGGAGTGACCATTTGAACTAAAGTTTACTTTTTGGTCAAAAGTAAATCTATTGGGTCGTTGAGTTGGCCATTAGGTTAAGTGTTGACCATTTTGAACAAAGTTAACTTTTTACTCACAGATTAACATATTGGGTCAATAAATGGTTAGAGATTAAGTTATGTAAAAAATTGACTATTTTGAGCAAAATTGAATTTTTTATCAAAAGTTGACCTATTGTGTCAATGGGGTTATCCTTAGGTTAGAAATTGACCAAAGTTGACTTTTTAGTCAAAAGTTGACCTATTGGTTCAATGGGGTGGCCATTAGTTCAAAACATGACTATACTGACCAAAATTAACTTTTTAGTTAAAAGTTGACCTACTAGGTTAATGGGTTGGTCGTTGGGTCAAGGATTGAAAATTTTCACCAAGGTTGACTTTTCTTCAAAAGTTAACCTATTTGCTCAATGGGTTGGTCATTGGGTCAAGGATTAACCATTTTTACCAAAGTTGACCGTTTGGTCAGAGATTGACTTATTGGGTCAATAATTTATCATTATGTCAAAAATTAACTATTTTGACTAAAATTGACTTTTGGTCAAAAGTTGACCAAAATTGACTTTTTGGTGAAAAGTTGACTAATTGGGTCAATGGGTTGGTCATTGAGTCAAGGATTAATCAATTTGACCAAGTTGACTTTTTGGCCAAAAGTTGACCTTTTGGGTCGATGGGGTGTAATTTTGGCAAAAATTGACTATTTTGATCAAAATTGAATTTTTTGTCAAAAGTTGACATATTGGGTCATTAGTTTAAGTATTAACCAATTTGACCAAAGTTGACTTTTTTTGTCAAAAGTTGACCTATTGGGTCAATGAGTTGGTCATTGCGTCAGAAATTGAGCATTTTGACAAATGTTGACCTTTTGGTCCGAAGTTGACATGTTCGGTCAATGGTTGGTCATTCGGTAAAAAAATGACTATTTTGACCAAAATTGACTTTTCAGTCAAAAGTTGACCTATTAAGTCATTCGGTCAAGGATCGACCATTATGTTCAAAGTTGACTTTTTGGTTAAAAGTTGACCTATTGAGTCAATGAGGTTGTTATTCGGTCAAGGAATGACAATTTTGACCAAAGTTGACTTTTTTGTCAGAGATTCTTATTCGGTCATTAATTGGGCATTATGTCAAAAATTGACTATTTTGACCAAAATTTAATTGTTAATCAAAAGTTGACCTTTTAGGTCAATGGGGTGGTCTTTGGGTTAGAAATTGACCATTTTGACCAAAGTGGACTTTTTTGTCAAAAGTTGACCTACTGGGTCAAAGAGGTGGTGATTAGGTCAAAACTTGAGTATATTGACAAAAATTGACTTTTTGGTCAAAAGTTGGCCAGAGATTGACTTATTGGGTTAATGGGGTGGTTATTATGTCAAAATTTGACTTTTTGGTCAAAAGTTGACCTATTGGTTCATTGTGTTAAAGATTGACCATTTTGTCCCAAGTTGACTTTTTAGTCAAAAGTTGACCTATTGGGTCAATGGGTTGGTCATTGGGTGATTAACCTTTTTGACCAACGTTTACTTTTTGGTCAGAGATTGATTCATTGGGTCAATAATTGGTCATTAGGTTCAAAATTGAATATTTTGACCAAAACTAAATTTTCGGTCAAAAGTTGACTCATTGACTATAGTTAACTTTGTTGTTAAAAACTGACCTATTAAGACAAGGGGGGTCATTAGGTCAAAAATTGACTATTCTGACTAAAATTGACTTTTTGGTCAAAAGTTGACCCATTGGGCCAATGGGTTGGTCATTGGGTCAAGGATTAATCATATTGACCAAAATTGACTTTTTGTTCAAAAGTTAGCCTATTGGGTCATTGGTTGGTCATTGGGTCAAGGATTGACCATTTTGGCAAAAGTTGATTTTTTGGTTGGAGACTGATTTATTGGGTCAATAATTGGTCATTAGGTCAAAATTACCTATTTTGACCCAAGTTGAATTTTTCGGTCAAAAGTTGACACATTGGGATAATGGGGTGGTCATTAGGTCAAAAATTAACTATATTGACCAAAATTGACTTTTTGGTCAAAAGTTGACTTATTGGGTCAATTGGTTGGTCATTGGGTAAAGGATTGGCCATTTTAACCAAGGTTGACTTTTTGGTCAAAGGTTGACCTATTAGGTCAATCGGTTGGTCATTAAGTCAAGGATTGACAATTTTGACCAAAATTAACTTTTTGGTCAAAAGATTACTTATTGGGTTAATAATTGGTCATGAGGATAAATTTAACTATTTTGACCAAAATTATCCTTTTGGTCAAAAGTTGACTTATTGGGTCAATAAGTTTGTCATTGGGTCAAGGATTGATCATTTTGACCAAAGTTGACTGTTTGGTCAGAAGTTGACCTATTGGGTCAATGGGTCGGTCGTTGGGTCCGAAACTGACCATTTTAACCAAAGTTAACTGATTGGGTCAATGGGGAGGTCATTAGGTCAAAAAATGACTATTTTGATGAAAATTGACATTTTAGTCAAAAGAAAACCTAATCAGTCAATGGGTTGGTCATTGTGCCAAGAGTTGACCATTTTTACCAAAGTTAACCTTTTGGTCAAAAGTTGAGCAATTGTGTCAATTGTTTGTTCATTGGGTCAATGATTGACCATTTTCACTAAAGTTGACTTTTTGGTCAGAGATTTACTTATTGGGTCAATAGTTGGTAATTATGTCAAAAGCCATTGGGTCAAATGGGTTGCTCATTGGGTCAATGATTGACCATTTTGACCAAAGTTGACGTTTTGGTCAAAAGTTGACCTATTGGGTCAAATGGTTGGTAATTGGGTCAGATATTGTCCATTTTAACCAAAGTTGACTTTTGGGTCAACGTTGATCTATTGGGTCAATGGGGTGATCATTAGGTCAAAAATTGACTTTTTGACCAAAATTGGTTTTTTGGTTAAAAGTTAACCTATTGAGTCAATGAGTTGGTCATTGGGTCAAGGATTGACCATTTGGACCAAAATAGTCTTTTTAGTCAAAGATTCACTATTTTGGTCAATAATTGGTCATCAGGTAAAAAAAACTATTTTGACCAAAATTAAATTTTTGGTCAAAAGTTAACTTATTGGGTCAACAAGTCGGTCATTCGGTCAAGAATTGATCATTTTGACCAAAGTTGACTTTTTGGTCAAATGTTCACCTATTGGGTCAATGGGGTGGTCATTAGGTCAAACTTGAGTATATTGACCAAAATTGACTTTCTGGTCAAAAGTTGACCTACTGGGTCAATGGGTTGGCAGTTGAGTCAAAGATTGACAATTTTGACCAAAGTTGACTTTTTTGTTAAAAGTTGGCATATTGGCTCAATGGGTTGGTTATTGGGTCAAGGATTGACCATTTTGACCAAAGTTGACTTTTTTGCCAGAGATTGACTTATTGGGTCAATGGGTGGTCATTATGTTAAAAATTGACTTCTTTGACCAAAATTAACTTTTTTGAAATAAGTTGACCTATTTGGTCATCTGGTCAAAGATTAACCATTTTTACAGAAGTTGACTTTTTGGTCAAATGTTGACCTATGGGGTCAATAGGTTGGTGATTGGGTCAATGATTGACCATTTTGACCAATGTTGACTTTTTGGTCAAAAATTGAGCTATTGGGTCAATGGGATGGTCATTAAGTTAAGGATTGATCTTTTTGACCAAAGTTGACATTTTGGTCAAAAGTTGACCTATTGGGACAATGGGGTGGTCATTAGGTCTAAAATTGACTATTTTGAGCAAAAATTGACTTTTTAGTCAAAAGTTGACATATTGGGTTAATTGGTTGGTCATTGGGTGATTGACCATTTTGACCAAAGTTGACTTTTTGGTCAATAATTGGTCATTATGTAAAATCTACTATTTAACCAAAATTTAATTTTTTATCAAAAGTTGACCAATTGAGTCAATCAGATGGTCCTTAGGTCAGAAATTGACCATCTTGACAAAAGTTGACTTTTGGTCAAAAGTTGACCTATCGGGCAATGGGGTGGTCATTAGGTCAAAACTTAACTATATTGACCATAATTGACCTTTTGGTCAAAAGTTGACCTACTGGGTCAATGGGTTGGTCGTTGGGTCAAGGACTGACAATTTTGACCAAAGTTGAATTTTTTATCAAAAATTATCCTATTGGCTCAAAGGGTTGGTCATTGTGTCAAGGATTGAACATTTTAAACAAATTTGACCTTTTGGTCAGAGATTAAATTATCGGGTCAGTAATTGAGCATTAGGTCAAAAATTAACTATTTTGACTAAAGTTAACTTTTTGGTCAAAATTTGGCCTATTGGGTCAATGGGTTTATCGTTGGGTATCAAATTGACCATATTAACTAAAGTTGACCTATTGGATCAATGGGGTGGTCATAAGGTCAAAAATTGGTTGTTTATACCAAAATTGACTTTTTGATCAAAAGTTGGCTTAGTGGGTCAATGGGTTGGTCAATGAGTCAGAAATTGAGCATTTTAACCAAAGTTTACTTTTGGGTCAAAAGTTGACCTATCGTGACAATGGGGTGGTCATTTGTTCAAAATTTGACTATTATGACCGAAATTGACTTTTTGGTCAAAAGTTGACATATTAGGTCAATGGTTTGGTCATTGGGTCAAGGATTGACCATTTTGACCAATGTTGATTTTTTGTTTAAAAGTTAACCATTGGGTCAATGGGTCGGTCATTGGGTCAAGGATTTACCAATTTGACCAAAGTTGACTTTTTAGTCTGAGATTGACCTATTGGATCAATATTGGCTATTAGGTCAAAAATTGACTATTTTAATCAAAATTTACTTTTTAGTTAGAGATTGACCTACTGGGTAAATATGTTAGTCATTGCGTCAACGATTGACTATTCTGACTAAAGTTAATTTTTTGGTCAAAAGCTGACGTATTGGGTCATTTAGTTGGTCATTGGTTCAGAATAAGACCATTTTGACTATAATTAACTTTTTGGTTAAGAGTTGACCTATTGTGTCAATGGGGTGGTCATTAGGTTAAAAATTGACTATATCGACTAATATTGACTTTTTGGTCAAAAGTTAACCATTGGGTCAATGGATTGGTCATTGGGTCAAGGATTGACTATTTTAACTAAAGTTTATTTTTTGGTCAAAAGTTGACATATTAGGTCAATCGGTTGGTCATTAGGTCAATGATTGGCCATTTTGACCAAAGTTGACGCTTTGGTCTCAGATTGGCTTATTGGGTCAATAATTGGTTAGTAGGTAAAAAAATGACTATTTTAACTAAAATTGACTTTTTCGTCAAAAGTTAACCTTTTGGGCAATGGGTTGGTCATTGGGTCAACGATAGATCATTTTGACTAAAGTTGACTTTTTAGTCAAAACTTGACCTATTGGGTCAATGGGTTGGTCGTTGGGTCAGAAATTGACCATTTTAATCAAAGTTGACCTACTGGGTCAATGGGGTGGTCATAGGTCAAAAATTGACTATTTTGAACAAAATTGACTTTTTGGTCAAAAGTTGACAATGGGTTGGTCATTAGGTCAATAATTGACCATTTTGACCAAAGTTGCCTTTTTGGTCAGAAGTTGACCTTTTGAGTCAATGGGTTGGTCATTGGGCCAAGAATTGATTATTTTGACCAAAGTTGACTTTTTGGTTCGAGATTTACAAATTGAGTCAATAATTGATCATTAGGTTAAAAATTGAATATTTTGACCAAAACTGACATTTTGGTCAAAAATTGACCTATTGGAACAAACGGTTGGTCATTAGGTCAAGGAATGACCAGTTTGACCAAAGTTGACTGTTTGGTCAAATGGTTAACCATTGGGTCTATGGGTTGGTCATTGGGTCAAGGATTGACCATTATGACCAAAGTTGACTTTTTGGTCAAAAGTTGACCTATTGAGTCAATAATCAGTCATAAGGTAAAAAATTGACCATTTTAACAAAAAGTGACTTTTTGGTCAATAGTTGTTCTATTGGGTCAATAGGTTGGTCATTGAGTTAAGGATTTACGATTTTGACCAAAGTTGACCTTTTGGTCAAAAGTTGACCTATTGGGTCAATGGGTTGGTCATTGGGTCAAGGATTGACCATCTTTACCAAATTTGGCTATTTTGAACAAAATTGGCTTTTTCGTTAAAAGTTGATCTATTGGGTCAATGGGTTAGTCACTCAGTTAAAAGTTGACTATATCGACCAAAATTGACTTTGGGGTCAGAAGTCGACCTATTGGGTCAATGGGGTGGTCATTAGGAGAGAATTTGTCTATATTGACTTTTTGAACAAAAATTGACCTACTATGTCAATGTGTTGGTCGTTGAATCATGGATTGACAATTTTGACCAAAGTTGAATTTTTGGTCAAAAGTTGACCTATTTGCTCAATGGATTGGTCATTGGGTCAAGGATTGACCATTTTAACTAAAGTTGACTTTTTGGTCAGAGATTGACCTATCGGGTCAATATTTGGTCATTAGGTCAAAAATTGGTTATTTTAGCCAAAATTGATTATTTTGACCAAAATTGACTTTTTGGTCAAAAGTTGACTTTTTGGGTCAATGGATTGGTCATTGGGTCAAGGATTGAACGTTTTGACAAAAGTTGATTTTTTGGTCAAAAGTTGACTTATTGGGTCATTGGCTTGGTCATAGGATCATAAATTAACCAATTTGACCAAAATTGACTTTTTTGTCAAAATTTGACCTTTTGTGTCAATGGGGCGGTCATTATGGCACAAATTGACTATTTTGACAAAAATTAACTTTTTTGGTCAAAATTTAACCGATTGGGTCGTTGTGTTAAGGATTGACCAATTTGACAAAACCTAACTTTTTGGTCAAAAGTTGACCTCTTGGGTCAATAATTGGCCTTTATGTCAAAAATTGATTATTTTGACAAAAATTGACTTTTTGGTCGAAATTCGATCTATTGGGTCTGTGGATTAGTCATTGCATTAAAAATTTTAACTATATCGACCAAAATTGACTTTTTAGTCAAAAGTTGATCTATTGGGTCAATAGATTGGTCATTAGGTAAAGGATTGACCATTTTAACCGATGTTTTTTTTGGTCTAAAGTAAATCTATTGGGTTAATGAGTTGGTTATTGGGTTAAGTGTTGACCATTTTGACCAAAGTTGACTTTTTGGTCTGAGATTAACTTATTGGGTAAATAATCAGTCATTATATAAAAAATTGACTTTTTTGACCAAAATTGAATTTTTTATCAAAAGTCGACCTATTGGATCAAAGGGGTGGTCATTAGGTCAGAAATTGTCCATTTTGACCAAAGTTGACTTTTAAGTCAAAAGTTGACCTATTGGGTCAATGGGGTGGTCATTACTTCAAAACTTGACTATACTGACAAAAATTAACTTTTTGGTCAAAAGTTGACCTACTGGGTCAATAGGTTGGTCGTTGCGTCAAGGATTGACCATTTTGACCAAAGTTGACTTTTTGGTCAGAGATTAACTTATTAGGCCAATAATTGGTCATTAGGTCAAAAGTTAACTTTTTGGTCAAAAGTTTACCTTTTGGGTCAATGTGGCGTCATTACGGAAAAAATTGACTATTTTGACCAAAATAAATTTTTTGGTCAAAAGTTGACCTATTGGGTCATTGGGTTAATGATTAACCAATTTGACCAAAATTGACTTTTTGGTCAAAAGTTGACCTATTGGGTCAATGGGTTGGTCATTGGGTCAGAAATTGAGTATTTTGACAAAAGTTGACCTTTTGGTCCATAGTTGACATATTGGGTCATTGGGTGGTGATTAGGTAAAAAATGACTATTTTTGGCAAAATTGACTTTTTGGTCAAAAGTTGACCAATTCAGTCATTCAGTCAAGGATCGACCAATTTATTCAAAGTTGAATTTTTGGTCAAAAGTTGACCTATTGATTCAATGAGGTTGTCATTGGGTCAAGGATTGACAATTTTGACTAAAGTTGACTTTTTTGTCAGAGTTTCTTATTTGTTCAATAATTGGGCATTATGTCAAAAATTGACTATTTTGACCAAAATTGAATTGTTGTTCAAAAGTTGACCTATTGGGTCAATGGGGTGGTCCTTGGGTCAGAAATTGACCATTTTTACCAAAGTGACTTTTTTTGTCAAAAGTTGACCTATTGGGTCAATGAGGTGGTCATTAGGTCAAAACTTGACTATATTGACCAAAATTGACTTTTTGGTTAAATGTTGGCCAGAGATTGACTTATTGGGTCAATAGGGTGGTTATTGGGTCAAAAATTGACTATTTGGCCAAAATTAACTTTTTTGTCAAGAGTTGACCTATTGGGTCATTATGTAAAAGATTGACCATTTTGACCAAAGTTGACTTTTTAGACAAAAGTTTACCTATTGGATTAGTGGGTTGGTCATTGGGTGATTAATTATTTTGACCAAAGTTGACATTTTGGTCAGAGATTGACTTATTGGGTCAATAATTGGTCATAAGGTTCAAAATTGAATATTTGGACCAAAACTAAATTTTTGGTCAAAAGTTCACTCATTGGATGAATAGGGTTGGCATTTGGTTAGAAATTGACCATTTTCACTAAAGTTGACTTTTTGGTTAAAACCTGACCTATTGGGACAAAGGGGGACCTTAGGTCAATAATTAACTATTCTGACCAAAATTAACTTTTTGCTCAAAAGTTGACATATTGGGCCAATGTGTTGGTCATTGGGTCAAGGATTAATCATATTGACCAAAGTTGACTTTTTGTTCAAAAGTTGACCTATTGGTAATTGGGTCAAGGATTGACCATTTTGGCTAAAGTTGATTTTTTGGTCCGAGATTGACCTATTGGGTCAATAATTGATCATTAGGTCAAAATTAACTATTCTGACCCCAAATTGAATTTTCGGTGAAAAGTTGACCCATTGGGTCAATGGGGTAATCATTAGGTAAAAAATTAACTATATTGACCAAAATTGACTTTTTGGTCAAAAGTTGACCAATTGGGTTAATTGGTTGGTCATTGGGTCAAGGATTGACCATTTTAACCAAAGTTGACTTTTTGGTCAAAAGTTGACCTATTGGGTCAATCGGTTCGTCATTAGGTCAAGGATTGACTATTTTGACCAAAATTGACTTTTTGGTCAAAAGTTGACTTATTAGGTTAATAATGGGTCAAGAGGATAAATTTAACTATTTTGACCAAAATTGTTTATTTGGTTAAAAGTTGACTTATTGGGTCAATAAGTTGGTCATTGAGTCAAAGATTAATCATTTTGACCAAAGTTGACTTTTAGCTCAGAATTTGACCTATTGGGTTAGTGGGTAGGTCGTTGGATCTGAAACTGACCATTTTAACCAAACTTGATCTATTGGGTTAAAGGTGTGGTCATTAGGTCAAAAATTAACTATTTTGACAAAAATTGACTTTTAGTTAAAATTGGACCCATTGGATAATGGGTTGGTCATGATTTCAAGAATTGACCATTTTGACCAAAGTTATCTTTTTGGTAAAAAGTTGACATATTGGGTCTATTATTTAGTCTTTCGGTCAAGGTTTAACAATTTTCACTAAATATGACTTTTTGGTCAGAGATTGACTTAATGGGTCAATAATTAGTCATTAGGTCAAAAATTAATTATTCTTATGAAAATTGACTTCTTGGTCAAAAGCTAACCTATTGGGTCAATGGGTTGGTCATTGGGTCAATGGTTGATCATTTTGACCAAGTTGACATTTTGGTCAAAAGTTGACCTATTGGGTCAATTGGTTGGTCATTGGGTCAGATATTGACCATTTTAACCAAAGTTGACTTTTGGGTCAAAAGTTGATCTATGGGGTCAATGGGGTGATCATTAGGTCAAAAATTACCTTTTTTGACCAAAATTAACTTTTTGGTCAAAAGTTGACCTATTGAGTCAATGGTTGGTCATTGGGTCAAGGATTGACTATTTTGACCAAAGTAATCTTTTTGCTCAAAGATTGACTATTTTGGTCAATAATTGGTCATCAGGTCAAAAATTGACTATTTTGACCAAAATTGAATTTTTGGTCAAAAGTTAACCTGTTGGGTCAATGTTGACTTTTTGGTCAATAGTTGACCTATTGGGTCAATGGGGTGGTCATTAGGGCAAAACTTGACTATATTGACAAAAATTGACTTTCTAGTCAAAAGTTGATCTACTTGGTCAATGGGTTGGTCGTTGTGTCAAGAATTGACAATTTTGACCAAAGTTGACATTTTATTCAAAAGATGACCTTTTGGCTCAATGGGCTTGTTATTGGGTCAAGTTTTGACCATTTTGACCAAAGTTGACTTTTTTGACAGAGATTGACTTATTGGGTCAATGGGTGGTCATTATGTCAAAAATTGACTACTTTGACCAAAATTAGCTTTTTAGTAGAAAGTTGACCTATTTGGTTATCAGGTCAAAAATTGACCAATTTGATCAAAGTTGACTTTTTGGTCAAATTTTGACCTACTGGGTCAATAGGTTGGTCATTAGGTCAATGATTGTCCATTTTGAGCAAAATTAACTTTTTAGTCGGAAGTTGACCTATTGGATCAATGAGTTGGTCATTGGGTCAAGGATTAATCATATTGACCAAAGTTAACATTTTGATCAAAAGTTTACCTATTGGGTCAATTGGTTGGTCATTGGGTCTTGAACTGACCATTTTAACCAAAGTTGACCTATTTGGGCAATGGTGTGGTCGTTAGGTTAAAAATTCACTATTTTGACAAAAATTGACTTTTTGGTCAAAAGTTAATCTATGGGGTTGTTGGTCATTGGACGATTGACCATTTTGACCTAAGTGGACTTTTTGGTCAATAATTGGTCATTATGTCAAAAATTGACTACTTGACAAAAATTGAATTTTTTATCAAAAGTTGACATATTGGGTCAATGGGGTGGTCCTTGGGTCAGAAATTGACCATTTTGGCTAAAGTTGGCTTTTTGGTCAAAAGTTGACCTATTGGGTCAATGGGGTGGTCATTAGATCAAAACTTGACTATATTGACCAAAATTAACCTTTTGATCAAAAGTTAACCTACTAGGTCAATGGGTTGGTCGTTGGGTCAAGAATTGACAATTTTGACCAAAGTTGAATTTTTTGTCAAAAATTGACCTATTGGCTCAATGGATTGGTCATTGTATCAAGAATTGACCATTTTGACCAAAGTTGAGCTTTTGGTCAGAGATTGACTTATCAGGTCAATAATTGGGCATTAACTCAAAAATTGACTATTTTGATCACAATTGACTTTTTGGTCAAAAGTTGACCTTTTGGGTCAATGGATTGGTCTTTGGGCAAGGATTGATCATTTTGACCAGAGTTGACCTTTTGGTCAAAAGTTGACCTATTGGTTCAATGGGTTGGTCATTGTGTCAAGGTTTGACCATTTTTACCAAAGTTGATTTTTTGGTCAGAGATTGTTTTGTAATTTCAATAATTGGTCATTATGTCAAAGATCGACTATTTTGACCAAAATTGACTTTTTGTTCAAAAATTGACCTATTGGGTCAATGGGTTGGTCATTGGGTCAAGGATTGATCATTTTGACAAAAGTTAACTTTTTGGTCAAAAGTTAGCCTATTGGGTCAATGGGTTTGTCGTTGAGTCAGAAATTGACCATATTAACCAAAGTTGTTCTATTTGGTCACTCGGGTGGTCATTAGGTCAAAAATTGACTGTTTTGACAAAAAATGACTTTTTGGTTAAAAGTTGACTTATTGGGTTAATGGGTTAGTCATTTCGTCAGAAATTGAGCATTTTAACCAAAGTTGACTTTTATGTTCAAAAGTTGACCTATTGGGACAATGGGGTGGTCATTAGTACAAAATTAACTATTTTGACCAAATTAAATTATTGGTCAGAAGTTGACATATTGGGTCAATGGGTTGGTCATTGTGTCAAGGATTGACCATTTTGACCAATGTTGATTTTTTGTTCAAAAGTTGACCATTTGGTCAATGGGTCGGCCATTGGTTCAAAGATTGAACATTTTGACCAAAATTGAAATTTTAGTTAGAGATTGACCTATTGGATCAATAATTGGTCATTAGCTGAAAAATTAACTATTTTGACCAAATTGACTTTTTGGTCAAAAGTTGACCTTCTAGGTCAATATGTTAGTCATTGCGTCAACGATTAACCATTCTGACTAAAGTTAACTTTTGTGTCAAAAGCTGACTTATTGGGTCATTGGGTTGGTCATTATTTCAGAATATGACCATTTTGATCATAGTTGACTTTTTAGTCAAAGGTTGACCTATTGTGTCAATGGGGTGGTCATTAGGTTTTAAATTGACTATATCTACCAAAATCGACTTTTTGGTCAAAAGTTAACCTATTGAGAAAATGGATTGGTCATTGGGTCAAGGATTGACCATTTTATCCAAAGTTTATTTTTTTTTAAAGTTCACCTATTGGGTCAATGGGTTGGTCATTGGGTCAACGATTGACCATTTTGACTAAAGTTGAAGTTTTGGTCCGAGATTGGCTTATTGGATCAATAATTGGTCACTAGGTCAAAAATTGACTATTTTAACCAAAATTGACTTTTTCGTCAAAAGTTAGCTTATTGGGTGAACGGGTTGGTTATTAGGTCAACGATAGATCAGTTTGACCAAAGTTGCCTTTTTGGTCAAAACTTCACCAATTTGGTCAATGGGATGGTCGTTGGGTCAGAAATTGACCATTTTAACCAAAGTTTCACTATTGGGTCAATGAGGTGGTCATTAGGTCAAGAATTGACTATTTTGACCAAAACTGACTTTTTGGTCAAAAGTTGACCTATTTGGTGAACGAGTTGGTCATTGGGTCAAAAATTGACATTTTAACCAAAGTTGACTTTTGGGTTAGAGTTGACCTATCGAGTTAATGGGTTGGTCATTGGGTCAAGGATTGATTATTTTGACCAAAGTTAACTTTTTGGTTAGAAATTTACTAATTGGGTAAATAATTGGTCATTAAGTTAAAAATTAACTATTTTGACAAAAAACTGACTTTTTGGTGAAACGTTGACCTATTGGGACAATGGGTTGGTCATTAGGTCAAGGAATGACCCTTTTAACCAAAGTTGATCACGTTTGGTCAAATCTTGAACTAATGGGTTTATGGGTTGGTCATTGGGTCAAGGATTGACCATTTTGACCAAAGTTGCATTTTTGGTCAAAAGTTGACCTATTGGGTCAATAATTGGTCATTAGGTTAAAAATTGACTATTTTGACCAGAAGTCAATCTATTGGGTCAATAGGTTGGTCATTTAGTTAAGGATATACATTTTTGATGAAAGTTGGCTTTTTGCTCAAAAGTTGCCCTACTGGGTCAATGGGTTGGTCATTGGGACAAGGATTGACCATTTTAACCAAAGTTGACCTATAGGGTCAATGAGGGTCATTATGTCAAAATTGACTATTTTAACCAAAATTAACTTTTTGGTCAAAAGTTGATCTATTGGTTCAATGAGTTAGTCACTCGGTTAAAAATTGACTATATACACCAAAATTGACTTTTTAGACAAAAGTTGACCTATTGAGTAAATGGATTGGTCATTGGGTGAAGGATTGACTACTTTAACAAAAGTTTATTTTTTGGTCAAAAGTTGACTTATTGGGTCAATGAGTTGGTCATTGGGTCAAGGGTTGACCATTTTGACCAAAGTTGACTTTTTGGTCAGAGATTAATTTATAGGGGCAATAATTGGTCATTATGTCAAAAATTGACTATTTTGACCAAAATTTATTTTTTGATCAAAAGTTGACCTATTGAGTCAATGGGGTGTCTTTGGGTCAAAAATTAACCATTTTGACCAAAGTTTACTTTTTGGTCAAAAGTTGACCTATTTGGTCAATGTGGTGGTCATTAGGTCAGAATTTGACTATACTGACAAAAATTGATTTTTTTGGTCAAAAGTTGACCTACTGGGTTAATGGATTGGTCGTTGGGTCAAGGATTGACAATTTTCACAAAAGTTGACTTTTTAGGCAAATGTTGAACTATTTGCTCAGTGGGTTGGTCATTGGGTCAAGGATTGACCATTTTAACCAAAGTTGACCTTTTGGTCCGAGATTGACTTATCTGGTCAATAATCGGTCATTAGGTAAATAATTGACTTTTTTGACCATAATTGACTATTTTGACCAAAATTTACTTTTTGGTCAAAAGTTGACCTGTTGGGTCAATGGGTTGGTCATTTGGTCAAAGATTAATCATTTCGACCAAAGCTAACTTTTTGGTCAAAAGTTGACTTATTGGGTCATTAGCTTGGACATATGGTCAAAAAATAATCAATTTGACCAAAATTGACTTTTTGGTCAAAAGTTAACCTTTTGGTCAATGGGGCTGTCATTATGGCAAAAATTAACTATTTTGACCAAAATTAACTTGTTGGTCAAAAGTTGACCAATTGCGTCGTTGTGTTAAGGATTGTCCAATTTGGCTAAAGTTGAGTTTTTGGTCAAAAGTTGACTTGCTGGGTCAATAATTGTTCATCATGTCAAAAATTATTTTTTTTGACCAAAATTGACTTTTTGGTCAAAAGTCGATCTATTGGGTCAGTGGGATGGTCATTAAGTCAAGAATTTACCATTTTGACCAAAGTTAACTTTTTGGTCAAAAGTTCACCTATTGGGTCAATGGGTTTGTCATTGGGTCAAAGATTGCCCATTTTAACGAAAGTTGACCTATTGGGTCAATGGGGGGTTATATTGTCATAAATTGACTATTTTAAACAAAATTAACTTTTTGGTCAAAAGTTAATCTATTGGGCCAATGGGTTGGTCATTAGGTTATAAATTCTTACTATATCGACCAAAATTGACTTTTTAGTCAAAAGTTGACCTATTGGGTCAATGGATTGGTCATTGGGTGAAGGATTGACCGGTTTAACTAAAGTTTACTTTTTGGTCAAAAGTAAATCTATTGGATCAATGAGTTGGTCATTGTGTTAAGTGTTGACAATTTTGACTAAAGTAAACTTTTTTGTCAGAGATTAACTTATTGGGTCAAAAATTGGTTATTATGTAAAAAAAATTGACTGTTTTTACCAAAATTGAATTTTTAATTAAAAGTTGATCTATTGGGTCAATGGGGTGGTCCTTAGGTCAGAAATTGACCATTTTGACCAAAGTTTACTTTTTGGTCAAAAGATGACTTATTGGGTTAATGGAGGTTGTCATTAGGTCAAAACTTAACTATACTGACCAAAATTAACTTTTTGGTCAAAAGTTGACCAACTGGGTCAATGGGTTTATCGTTGGGTCAAGGATTGACAATTTGGCCAAAGTTTTTTTTTTTAAAAGTTGACCTATTTGCTCAAAGGGTTGGTCATTGGGTCAAGGATTGACCATTTTGACCAAAGTTGAACATTTGCTCAGAGATTGACTTATTGGGTCAATAATTGGTCATTAGGTCAAAAATTGACTTTTTTGACAAAAATTGACTTTTTGGTCAAAAGTTAACCACTTGGGTCAATGGATTGGTCATTGAGTCAAGGATTGATCATTTTTACCAAAGTTGACTTTTTGGTCAAAAGTTGACCTTTCAGGTCATTGGCTTGGTCATAGTGTCAAGGAATAATTAATTTGACCAAAATTGACTTTTTGGTCAAAAGTTGACCATTTGGGTCAATGGGGCGTCATTATTGCAAAACTTGACTATTTTGAACAAATTTGACTTTTTGGTCGAAAGTTGACCTTTTGGGTCATTGGGTTAAGGATTAACCATTTTGACCAAAGTTGATTTTTTGGTCAAAAGTTGACCTATTGGGTCAATGGGTTGTTCATTGGGTCTGAAATTGAGCATTTTGACAAATGTTGACCTTCTGGTCCAAAGTTGACATGTTGGGTTAATGAGTGGTTATTAGGTAAAAAATAACTATTTTGATCAAAATTGACTTTTTGGTCAAAAGTTGACCTACTGAGTCATTCGGTCAAGGGTCTACCATTTTCTTCCAAGTTGACTTTTTGGTCAAAAGTTGACATATTGGGTCAATGAGGTTATCATTGGGTCAAGGATTGACCATTTTGACCAAAGTTGACTTTTTTGTCAGAGATTCTTATTGGGGTAATAGTAAGTCATTATGTCAAAAATTGACTATTTTGACCAAAATTGAATTGTTGATCAAAAGTTGACCTATTAGGTCAATGGGGTGGTCCTTGTGTCAGAAATTGACCATTTTGATCAAAGTTGACGTTTTGGTCAAAAGTTGACCTATTGGGTCAATGGCTTTCTCATTAGGTGAAAACTTGACTATATTGACCAAAATTGATATTTTGGTCAAAAGTTGACCTGCTGGGTCAATGAGTTGGTGTTGGGTCAAGGATTGACAATTTTGTCCAAAGTTGATTTTTTTGTCAACGGTTGACCTATTGACTCAATAAGTTTGTCAATGGGTCAAGGATTGCCCATTTTGACTAAAGTTGACTTTTTGGCCAAAGATTGACTTATTGGGTCAATGAGGTTGTTATTAGGTCAAAGATTGATTATTTGACCAAAATGGACTTTTTGGTTAAAAGTTGATCTATTTAGTCAATGGGTTTGTCATTGGGTCAATGATTGACCATTTTGACCAAAGTTTACTTTTTGGTCAGAGATTGACTAATTGGATCAATAATTGGTCATTAGGTCAAAAATTGATAATTTTGACCAAAATTAAATATTTCGATCAAAAGTTGACTAATTGGGTCAATGGTGTGCTCATTAGGTCAGAAATTGACCTTTTGATCAAAGTTGACTATTTGGATAAAAGCTGACATATTGGGACAATTGGGTGGTCATTAGGTCAAAAATTGACTATTTTGACCAAATTGACTTTTTGATCAAAAGTTGACCTATTGGGCTAATGGGTTGGTCATTGGGTGAAGGATTGACCATTTTGGTCGAAGTTGACTTTTTGTTTAAAAGTTAACCTATTGTGTCAGTGGGTTTGTCATTGCGTCAAGGATTAGCCATTTTGGCCAAGGTTGACTTTTTCGTCAGATATTGACTTATTGGGACAATAATTAGTCATTAGGACAAAATTAACTATTCTCATCCATTTTGAATTTTCTGTCAAAAGTTGACCCTTTGGGTCATTGGGGTGGTCATTAGGTCAAAAATTAACTATATTAACCAAAATTGACATGTTGGTTAAAAGATGACCTATTGGGTCAATGGGTTGGTCATTGGGTCAAGGATTGAAGATTTTGACCAAAATTAACTTTTTGGTCAAAAGTTGACATATTTTGTCAATGGGTTGGTCATTAAGTCAAGGATTGACTATTTTGAGCAAAATTGACTTTTGAGTCGAAAGTTGACTTATTGGATCAATAATTGGTCGTTAGGATAAAAATTGACTATTTTGACCAAAATTATCTTTTTGGTCAAAAATTGACTTATTGGGTCAAGAAGTTGGTCATTGGGTCAAGGATTGATCATTTTAACCAAAGTTGACTTTTTGGTCACAAGTTGACTTATTGGGTCAATGGGTAGATCGTTGGGTCTGAAATTGACCTTTTTAACCAAAATTGACATATTAGGTTAATGGGGTGGTCATTAAGTCAAAAATTGAATATTTTGACCAAAATTGACTTTTTAGTCAAAAGTAGTCAATTGTTGGTCATTTTGTGAAGAATTGACCATTTTGACCAAAGTTAACTTTTTGGTCAAAAGTTGACCAATTGGATCAATGGCTTGGTCATTTGGTCAAGGATTGACCATTTTGACAAAAGTCGACTTTTTGTTCAGTGATTGACTTATTGGGTCAATAATTGGTCATTTGGTCAAAAATTAATAATTTTTACGAAAATTGAGTTGTTGGTCAAAAGTTGACCTATTGGGTCAATCGGTTGGTCAATGGGTCAATGATTGACCATTTTAACCAAAGTAGACATTTTAGTCAAAAGTTGACATACTGGGTCAAATGGTTAGTCTTTGGGTCAGAAATTGACCATTTTAACCAAAGTTGACTTTTGGGTCAAAAGTTGATCTATTCGGTCAATGAGGTGATCATTAGGTAAAAAATTTATCATTTTGACCAAAGCTGACTTTTAAGTCAAAAGTTGACCTATTGTGTCAATGGGTTTGTCATTTGGTCAAGGATTGACCATTTTGGCCAAAGTTGTCATTTTGGTCAAAGGTTGACTAACTTGGTCAAGAATTTGTCATCAGGCAAAAAATTGACTATTTAGATCAAAATTGAATTTTTGGTCAAAAGTTAGTCGATTGGGTGGTGGTCATTGGGTCAGAAATTGACCATTTTTACTAAAGTTGACTTCTTGGTCAAAAGTTGATCTATTGGGCTAACAGTGGTCATTAGGTAAAAAATTGACTATTTTGACCAAAATTGACTTTTTGTTCAAAAGTTGACCTGTTGGGTCAAATCGTTGGTCATTGGGTCAAAGATTGAACATTTTGACTAAAGTTGTCATTTTAGTCAAAAGTTGAGTTGTTGTGTGATTGGGTTGGTCATAGGGTCAAGGATTGACCATTTTGAGCAAAGTTAACTTTTTGGTCGAAAGTTGACCTCTTAGGTCAATGGGGTGGTCATTGGGTCAAGGATTGACCATTTTGACCAAAGTGACTTTTTGGTCAGAAAATGACTTATTGGGTTAATAATTTATCATTATGTCTAAAATTTACTTTTTTACCAAAATTGACTTTTTGTTCAAATGTTGACCTGTTGGGTTAACGAGTTGATCATTGCATCAAGAATTAATCATTTTGACCAAAGTTGACTTTATGGTTAAAAATTGACTTATTAGGTCAATTGGTTGGTCATTGTGTCAAAGAATGACCATTTTGACCAAAGTTTTCATTTTGGTCAGAGATTGACTTTTTGGGTCAATAAGTTGTCATTAGGTCGGAAATTGACTTTTTGACCAAAAATATACTATTTGGTTAAAAGTTGGCCTATTGGGTCATTGGTTTGACCATTTTGGCAAAAGTTGACTTTTTGGTCAAAAGTTGACCTATTAAGAAAATGAGCTGCTCAATGGGTCAAAAATTGATCATTTTACCAAAGTTGAGTTTTTGGTCAAAAGTTGACCAATTAGGTCAACGGGTATGTCATTGGTTCAAGGATCGACCATTTTGAACAGTTACTTTTTAATCGGAGATTGACTTATTGGGTCAATAATTGGTCATTGGGTTAAAAAATGACTGTTTTGACAAAAATTAATTTTTTGCTCAAAAGTTGAGCAATTAGGTCAAAGGGTTGGTCAATAGGTCAATGATTGTCTTTTTGACCGAAGTTGACTTTTTGGTCAAAAGTTGACCTATTGGGTCAATGGGTTGGACATCTGGTCAAGGTTTAACTAATTTGACCAAAATTGACTTTTTGGTCAAAAGTTGGACTTTTTGCCCAATAAGGCTGTCATTATGGCAAAAATTGACTATTTTGACCGAAATTGACTTTTTGGTCAAAAGTTAACCTATTGGGTCATTGGGTTAAGGAATGACCATTTTGACCAAAACTGACTTTTTGGTCAAAATTTCACCTATTGGGTCAATGGGTTGGTAGTTGGGTTAAGGATTGACCATTTTGACCAAAGTTGACTTTTTGGTGAAAAGTTGACCTTTAGGTCAATGGGTTGATCATTGGGTCAAAAATTGAGCATTTTGACAAAAGTTGACCTTTTTTGTCTAAAGTTGACCTGTGTTGATCAACAGGTGGTCATTAGGTCAAAAATTGACTATTTTGACCATAATTGACTTTTTGACCAAAGTTGACTTTTTTGTGAATGATTAACTTATTGGGTCAACAATTAGTCATTATGTCAAAAATTAACTATTTTGCCCATAATTGAATTTTTGTTCAAAAGTTGACCTATTGGGTCAATGGGGTGGTCCTTTGGCCAAAAATTGACCATTTTCACTAAAATTGACTTTTTGGTCAAAATTTGATCTATTGGGTTAATGGGGTGGTCATTAGGTCAAAACATGACTATATTAACCAAAATTGACCTTCTGGTCAAAAGTTGACCGACTGTGTCAATGGGTTGGTCGTTAGGTCAAGGACTCACAATTTTGACCAAAGTTGAATTTTTTGTCAAAAATTGACCTATTAGCTTAATGAGTTGGTCATTGGGTCAGGGATTGACCATTTTAACCAAAGTTGAACTTTTGGTCAGAGATTGAACTATCGGGTCAATAATTGGGCATTAAGTCAAAAATTGATTATTTTGACCAAAATTGACTTTTTGGTCAAAAGTTGACCTTTTGGGGGAATGGGTTGGTCATTGGGTCAAGGATTGATCTTTTTGACCAGAGTTGACTTTTGGTTAAAAGTTGACCTATTGGGTCAATGAGTTGGTCATTGGGTCGAGGATTGACCATTTTCACCAAATTTGATCTTTTAGTCATAAATTGACTTATTATTTTAATAATTGGTCATTAGGTCAAAAATCGACAATTTTGACCAAAATTGACTTTTTAGTTAAAAGTTGACCTATTGGGTTAATGGATTGGTTGTTGGGCCAAGAATTGATCATTTTGACAAAAGTTGACTTTTTGTTCAAAAGTTGGCCTATTAGGTCAACGGGTTTATCTTTTGGTCAGAAATTGACCATGTTAAACAAAGTTGACCTATTGGGTTAATGGGGATGGTCATTAAGTCAAAAATTGACTATTGTGGTAAAAATTGACTTTTTAGTCAAAAGTCGACTTATTGGGTCAATGGGTTGGTTATTAGGTCAGAAATTAAGCATTTTAAGCAAAGTTGACTTTTGGGTCAAAAGTTGACCTATTGGGTCAACGTGGTGATCATTAGTTCAAAAATTGACTATTATGAATGAAATTGACTTTTTTGTCAAAAGTTGACATATTGGGTCAATAGGTTGGTCATTGGGTCAAGGATTGACCATTTTAACCAAAGTTGACTTTTTAGTCAGAGATTGACTTATTGGATCAATAATTGGTTATTAGGTCAAAAATTGACTATCTTAACCAAAATTGACTTTTTGGTCAAAAGTTGACCTACTAGGTCAAGAAGTTAGTCATTGTGTCAACGATTGACCATTCTGACTAATGTTAAATTTTTGGTCAAAAGCTGGCCTATTGGGTCATTGGGTTGGTCATTGATTCAAAATACGACCATTTTGACAAAAGTTGACCTATTATGTCAATGGGGTATTCATTATGTTAAAAATTGACTATATCGACCAAAATCGACTTTTTGGTCAAAAGTTGACCAATTGGGTCTTTGGATTGGTCATTAGGTTAAGGATGGATCATTTTAACCAAAGTTTATTTTTTAGTCAAAAGTTGACCTAATGGGTCAATGGGTTGGTCATTGGGTCAACGATTGACCATTTTAACAAAAGTTGACGTATTGGTCAGAGATTGGCTTATTAGGTCAATAATTGGTCAGTACGTCAAAAATTGATTATTTTGACCAAAATTAACTTTTTTATCAAAAGTTAACCTATTGGGTTAATGGGTTGGTCATTGGGTCAACAATAGATCATTTTGACAAAAGTTGACTTTTTGGTTAAAACTTGACCTATTGGGTCATTGGGTTGGTCGTTGGGTCAGAAATTTACCATTTTAACCAAAGTTGACCTATTGGGTCAATGGGGTGGTCATTAGGTCCAAAATTGACTATTTTGACCAAAATTGACTTTTTAGTCAAAAGTTGACATATTTGGTCAATGTGTTATTCATTGGGTTAAGAATTGACCATATTGACCAAAGTTGACTTTTTTGTCAAAAGTTGACCTATTCAGTCATTGTGTTGGCCATTGGGTCAAGAATTGACTATTTTGACAAAAGTTGACTTTTTGGTTAGAGATTTACTTATTGGGTGACTAATTGGTCTTTAGATTAAAAATTGACTATTTTGATCAAAACTAACTTTTTGGTTAAAGTTGACCTATTGGAACATTGAGTTAGTCATTGGGTTAAGGAATGACCATTTTGACCGAAGTTGACTGTTTGATCAAAAGTTGAACTATTGGGTCAATGCGTTGGTCATTGGGCCAAGGATTGACCATTATGACCAAAGTTGACTTTTTGGTCAAAAGTTGACCTATTGAGTCAATAATTGCTCGTTTAAGTCAAAAATTGACTATTTTGACCAAAATTGACTTTTGGTCAAGTTGATCTATTGGGTCAGTGGGTTGGTCATTGAGTTAAGGATATACCATTTTGACCAAAGTTGACTTTTTGGTCAAAAGTTGACCTATTGGGTTAATAGGTTGGTCATTTGGTCAAGGATTGACCATTTTAACAAAAGCTGGAACTATTGGGTAAATGGGTGTCATTATGTCAAAAATTGACTATTTTGACTAAAATTGACTTTTTGGTCAAAGGTTAATCTATTGGGTCAATGGGTTGGTCACTAGTTTAAAAATTGACTATATCGACCAAAATTGACTTTTTATTGAAAAGTTGACCTATTGGGTAAATGGATTGGTCATTGGGTGAAGGATAGACCATTTTAACCAAAATTTAGTTTTTGGTCAAAAGTTGACCTATTGGGTCAATGAGTTGGCCATTGGGTCAAGGGTCGACCACTTTGACTAAAGTTGACATTTCGGTCAGAGATTAACTTATTGGGTAAATAATTGGTCCTTGTGTCAAAAATTGACTATTTTGACCAAAAATTTAATTTTTGATCAAAATTTGACCTAATTGGTCAATGAGGTGGTCCTTGGGTCAGAAATTGACCATTTTAACCAAAGTTGACTTTTTGGTCAAAAGTTGGTCTATTGGGTCAATAGGGTGGTTTTTAGGTCAGAATTTAACTATATTGACCAAAGTTGACTTTTTGGTCAAAAGTTGACCTACTAGGTCAATGGGTTGGTCGTTTGGTCAAGGATTGACAATTTTGACCAAAGTTGACTTTTTAGTCAAAAGTTGACTTATTTGCTCAATGGGTTGGTCATTGGGTCAAGTATTAACCATTTTGACCAAAGTTGACCTTTTGGTCTGAGATTGACTTATTGGGTCAATAATTGATCATTGGGTAAAAAATTGACTATTTTGACAAAAATTTGACTTTTCTGTCAAAAGTTGACCTAATGGGTCAAGGGTTGTTATTGGGTAGGTCATTGGGTCAAGGATTGATTATTTTGACAAAAGTTATCTTTTTGGTCAAAAGTTGACCTATTGGGTCATTGGCTTGGTCATAGGGTCAAGGAATAACTAATTTGACCAAAATTGGCTTTTTGGTCAACAGTTGACCTTTTGGGTCAATGGGGCGGTCATTATGGCAAAAATTGACTATTTTGACCAAAATTGACTTTTTAGTCAAATGTTGACCTATTGGGTCATTGTATTAAGGACTGACCAATTTAACTAAAATTGACTTTTTGGTCAAAAGTTGACCTGTTGGGTCAATAATTGGTCATTAAGTTAAAAATTGACTATTTTGACCAAAATTGATTTTTTGGTCAAAAGTCGATCTATTGGGTCAGTGGGACGGTCATTGGATCAAGGATTTACCATTTTAATCAAAGTTAACTTTTTGGTCAAAAGTTGACCTATTGGGTCAATGGGGTGGTTATTAGGTCAAAACTTGACTACATTGATCAAAATTAACTTTTTTGTCAAATGTTGACCTACTGGGTCAGTGGGTTGGTCATTCGGTCAAGGATTGACGTCTTTGACCAAAGTTAGCTTTTTGGTCAAAAGTTGACCTATTTTCTCAATGGGTTGGTCATTGGGTCAAGGATTGACCATTTTGACCAAAGTTTACCTTTTGGTCAGAGATTGGCTTAATTGGTCAATAATTGGTCATTAGGTAAAAAATTAACTATTTTTAGCAAAAGTGACTTTTAGGCCAAAAATTGACCAATTAGGTCAATGGGTTGGTCATTGAGTCAAGGATTGATCATTTTGACCAAAGTTGACTTTTTGGTCAAAAGTTGATCAATTGGGTCATTGGATTGGTCATAGGGTAAAGGATTAACCAATTTGTCCAAAATTGACTTTTTAGTCAAAAGTTGACCTTTTGGGTCAATGGGGCGGTCATTGTGGCAAAAATTAACTATTTTGACCAAAATTAACTTTTTGGTAAAATGTAGACCTATTGGGTCACTGGGTTAAGGAATAACCATTTTGACCAAAGTTGACTTTTTGGTCAAAAGTTGACCTATTGGGACAAGGGGGTCATTAGGTCATTGGGTCAAAGATTGATCATTTTAACTAAAGTTGACCCGTTAGGTCAATGGGAGGTTATTACGTCAAAAATGGACTATTTTGACCAAAATTAACTTTCTGGTCAAAATTTGATCTATTGCTTCAATTGTTTGATCATTCGGTTTAAAATTTTGACTATATCGACCAAAATTGGTTTTTAAGTCAAAAGTTAACCTATTGGGTCAATAGATTGCTCATTGGGTGAAGGATTGACTATTTTAACCAATGTTTATTTTTTGGTCAAAAGTTGACCTATATGGTCAATGAGTTGGTCGTTGGGTCAAGGGTTGACCATTTTGACCAAAATTGACGTTTTAGTCAGAGATTCACTTTTTTGGGTCAATAATTGATCATTATGTAAAAAATTGACTATTTTGACGAAAATTGAATTTTTGATCAAAAGTTGACCTATTGGGTCAATGGGGTGGTCCTTAGTTCAGAAATTGACCATTTTGACCAAAGTTGACTTTTTGGTCAAAAGTTGAACTCTCGGGTCAATGTGGTGGTTATTAGGTCAAAACTTGACTATAGTGATCAAAATTAACTTTTTTGTTAAATGTTGACCTACTGGGTCAATGGGTTGGTCATTCGGTCAAAAATTAACAATTTTGACCAAAGTTGACTTTTTGGTCTAAAGTTGACCTATTTGCTCAATGGGTTGGTCATTGGGTCAGGGATTGACCATTTTGTCCAAAGTTTACCTTTTGGTCAGAGATTGACTTATTGGGTCAATAATTGGTCATTAGGTCAAAAATTAACTATTTTGACCAAAAGTGGCTTTTTGGCCAAAAGTTGACCAATTGGGTCAATGGGATGGTCATTGAGTCAAGGATTGATCATTTTGACCAAAGTTGGCTTTTTGGTCAAAAGTTAATCAGTTGGGTCATTGGCTTGGTCATAGGGTCAAGGATTAACCAATTTGACCAAAATTGACCATTTGGCCAAAGTTGACTTTTTGGTCACATATTGCCTTATTTGCTCAATAATTGGTCATTAGCTCAAAATTAACTATTTTGACCCCAAATTGAATTTTCGATCAAAAGTTGACCCATTGGGTCAATAGGGTGATCATTAGGTGAAAATTTAACTATATTGACAAAAATTGACTTTTCTGTCAAAAGTTGACCTATTGGGTCAATGGGTTGGCCATTTGGTCAAGGATTGACCATTTTGACCAAAGTTGACTTTTTGATCAAAAGTTGACCTATGGGTCAATGGGTTGGTCTTTAGGTTAAAGATTAATTATTTTAACCAAAATATTTTTTTTGATCAAAATTTGACTTATTGGGTAAATAATTGGTCATTAAGATAAAAAATGACTATTTTGACCAAAATTGACTTTTTTGGTTAAAAGTTAACTTATTGGGTCAAAAAGTTGGTCATTGGGTCAAAGATTGATCATTTTGACCAAAGTTGACTTTTTGGTGAGAAGTTGACATATTGGGTCAATGGGTAGGTCGTTGGGTCTGAAACTGACTACTTTAACAAAAGCTGACCAATTCGGTTAATGGGTTGGTCATTCGGTCAAAAATTGACTATTTTAACCAAAATTAACTTTTTAGTCAAAAGTAGGCCTATTGGGTCAATGGGTTAGTCATTGTGTAAGGAATTGACCATTTTGACCAAAGTTAACTTTTTGGTCAAAAGTTGACCTATTGGGTCAATGGTTTGGTCATTAGGTCAAGGATTGATCATTTTCACTACAATAATTGGTCATTAGGTCAAAATTGTCTATTTTACGAAAATTGACTTATTGGTTAAAAGCTGACCAATTAGGTCAATGGGTTGGTCATTGGGTCAATGATTGACCATTTTGAGCAAAGTTGACATTTTGGTCAAAAGTTGACATATTGGGTTAAATGGTTGGTCATTGGGTCAGAAATTGGCCATTTTAACCAAAGTTGACTTTTGGGTCAAAAGTTGATCTATTAGGTCAATGGGGTGATCATTATGTCAAAAATTGACTATTTTGACCAAAATTGACTTTTTGGTTAAAAGTTGACCTATTTAGTCAATGGGTTGCTCATTGGGTGAAGGATTGACCATTTTGACCAAAGCTGTCTTTTTGGTCAACAATTGATTAATTTGGTCAATAATTGGTCATCAGGTAAAAAATTGACTATTTTGACAAAAATTGAATTTTTGGTCAAAAGTTGACCTATTGGGTCAATGGCTCGGTCATTGGGTCAAGAATTGATTATTTTGACCAAAGTTGACTTTTTGGTCGAAAGCTGACTTATTAGTGCAATGGGGTGATTAGGTCAAAAATTGACTATTTTGAATGAAATTGATTTTTTGGTCAAAAGTTGACCTTTTGGGTCAAGTCTTTGGTCATTAGGTTAAGAATTGAACATTTTGACCAAAGTTGACTTTTTATTCAAAAGTTGACCTATTGGGTTAATAGGTTGGTCATTGGTCAAGGATTAAACATTTTAACCAAAGTTGACATTTTGTTAAGAGATTCACTTATCGGGTCAATAATTGGCCATTAGGTCAAAAATTTACTATATTAACCAATATTGACTTTTTAGAGAAAAGTTGACCTATGGGTCAATAGGTTAGTCATTGAGTCAAGGATTAATCATTTTGACCAAAGTTAACTTCTTGGTCAGAGAACGACTTATTGGGTCGATAATTGGTCGTTAGGTCAAAAATTGACAATTTTGACTAAAATTGGCTTTTTGTTCAAAACATGACTTATTAGGTCATGGTTGGTCATTGGGTCAAGGATTGACTATTTTGGCCAAAGTGGACTTTTTGGTCAGAGATTGACTTATTGGGTTAATAATTGGTCATTAGGTCAAAATTAAATATTTTTGGCCCAAATTTAATTTTCAGTCAAAGGTTGACCTATTGGGTCAATGGGTGGTCATTCGGTCAAAAATTGACTATTTTGACCAAAATTGTCTTTTTGGTCAAAAGTTGACCTATTGGGTCAATAGATTTGTCATTGGGTGAAGGGTTGACCATTTTAACCAAAGTTAATTTTTTGGTCAAAAGTTTACCTATTGGGTCAATGAGTTGGTCGTTGGGTTAATAATTGACCATTTTGACCAAAGTTGACTTTTTGGTCAGAGTTTGACTTATTGGGCCAATAATTGGTCAATAGGTCAAAAATTAACAATTTTGACCAAAATTGAATTTTTGGTCAAAAGTAAACCCATTGGCTTAATGGGGTGGTCATTGTGTCAGAAATTGACTATTTTGACCAAAGTTGACTTTTGGTCAAAAGTTGACATCTTGGGTCAATAGGGTGGTCATTAGGTCAAAAATTAACTATTTTGACCAAAATTTACTTTTTGGTCAAAAGTTGACCCGTTGGGTCAAATCGCCGGTCATTGGGTCAAGGATTAAACATTTTGAACAAAGTTGATATTTTAGTCAAAAGTTAAGTTATTGGGTGATTGTGTTGGTCATTGTGTCAAGGATTGACCATTTTGAGCAAAGTTAACTTTTTGGTAAAAAGTTGATCAGGTCACTGGGGTGGTCATTGAGTCAAGAATTGACCATTTTGACCAAAGCGACTTTTTAGTCAGAGATTGACTTATTGGGATAATAATTGAACATTACATCAAAAATTGACCTTTCTGACCAAAATTGACTTTTGGTCAAAAGTTGACCTATTGGGTCAACGGGTTTGGTCATTGGGTCAAGAATTGATCATATTGACCAAAGTTGACTTTTTTGGTCAAAAGTTGACCTATTAGGTCAATTGTTTGGTCATTGGGTCAAGGAATGACCATTTTGACCAAAATTTACATTTTGGTCAGAGATTGACTTAGTGGGTCAATGAATGGTCATTAATCCGAAAATTGACTTTTTTGACCAAAATTGACTTTCTGTTCAAAAGTTCACCTATTGGGTTATTGGGATTGACCATTTTGATAAAAATTGACTTTTTGGTCAAAAGTTGACCTATGAGGTCAATGAGCTGGTAAATGGGTCTGAAATTGATCATTTTAACCAAAGTTGACTTTTTGGTGAAAAGTTAACCTATTGGGTCAACGGGTTTGTCATTGGATCAAGGATTGACCATTTTCACCAAAGTTGACTTTTTGGTTAAAAGTTAACTTATTGGCTCAAATTGATGATCATTGAATCAAGGGTTGATCATTTTGATTAAAGTTGACTTTTTGGTCAAAAGTTAACCTATTGGCTCATTGGGTAAAGAATTGACCATTTTGACCAAAGTTGACTTTTTTGTCAAAAGTGGACCTATTAGGTCAGTAGGTTGATCATTTGGTCAGAAATTGAGTATTTTGACAAAAGCTGACCTTTTGGTCCAAGGTTGAAATGTTGGGTCAATGGGTGGCATTAGGTCAAAAATTAACTTTTTTGACCAAAATCGACTTTTAGTCAAAACTTGACCCATTGAGTCATTCGGTAAAGGGTCGACAATTATGTCCAAAGTTGGTCAATGAGTTGGTCATTGGATCAAGGATTGACCATTTTGAGCAAAGTTGACTTTTTAGTCAGAGATTAACTTATTAGGTCAATAATTGGTCATTATGTAAAAAATTGACTATTTTGACCAAAATTGAATTTTTTGATCAAAAGTTGACCTATAAGGTCAGTGGGGTGGTCCTTGGGACAGAAATTGTCAATTTTGACCGAAGATAACTTTTGTGTCAAAAGTTGACCTTTTGTCTCATTGGGTTGGTTATTGGGTCAAGGATTGACCATTTTGACCAAACATGACTTTTTGGCAAGAGATTGACATATTGGGTCAATGGGAGGTCATTATGTCAAAAATTGACTATGTTGACCAAAATTTACTTTTTCGTAAAAAGTTAACCTAATGGGTCAATGGGTTCGTCACTCGGTTAAAAATTGACTATATCGACCAAAATTGACATTTTGACCAAAAGTTTTCCAGTTGGGTCAATAGACATGTCTTTGGGTGAAGGATTGACCATTTTAACCAAAGTTTATTTTTTTGTGAAAAGTTGACCTATTAGGTCAATGAGTTGGTCATTAAGTCAAGGGTTAACCATTCTGACCAAAGTTGACTTTTGGGTCAGAGATTAGCATATTGGGTGAATAATTGGTCATTATGTCAAAAATTGACTATTTTGACTAAAAATGAATTTTTCATCAAAAGTAGATCTATTGGGTCAATGGGGCGGTCCTTGGGTCAGAAATTGAATATTTTGACCGAAGTTGACTTTTTGGTCAAAAGTTGACCTACTGGGTCAATGTTGTGGTCATTAGGTCTGAATTTGACTATATTGACCAAAATTGACTTTTTGGTCAAAAGTTGACATACTGTGGCAATGGGTTGGTCGTTGGGTCAAGGATTGACAATTTTGACCAAAGTTAACTTTTTGGTCAAAAGTTGACCTATTTGCTCAATAGTTTGGTCATTGGATCAAGGATTGACCATTTTGACCAAAGTTGACCTTTTGGTCAGAGATTGACTTATCGGGTCAATAATTAGTCATTAGGTTAAAAATTGACTATTTTGACCAAAATTAACTTTTTTGTTAAAAGTTGACCTATTGGGTCAGTGGGTTGGTCATTGGGTAAGGATTGATCATTTTGACAAAAGTTGGCTTTTTGGTAAAAAGTTGACCTATTGGGTCATTGGCTTGGTCATAGGGTCAAGGATTAACCAATTTGACCAAAATTGACTTTTTTGTCAAAAGTTGACCTTTTGGGTAATGGGATGGTCATTATGGCAAAAATTGACTATTTTCACCAAAATTGACTTTTTGGTCAAAAGTTGACCTATTTGGTCAATAATTGGTCATTATGTCAAAAAATGACTATTTTGATCAAAAGTGAATTTTTGGTCAAATGTCGATCTATTGGGTCAGTGGGTTGGTCATTGGGTCGACGATTTACCATTTTGACCAAAGTTAATTTTTTGGTCAAAAGTTGACTTGTTGTGTCAATGGTTGGTCATTAGGTCAAGGATTGACCATTTTGACCGAAGTTGACATTTTGGGTCAATGGGGGGTCACTATGTCAAAAATTGGCTATTTTGACCAAAATTGACTTTTTGGTCAAAAGTTGATCTATTGGGTCAATGGGTTGGTCATTTGGTTAAAAATTTTGACTATATCAACCCAAATTGAGTTTTTGGTCAAAAGTTGACATATTGAGTCAATGTTGGGTGAAGGATGGAACACTTATACCAAAGTTTATTTTTTGGTCAAAGTTGAACTATTTGGTGATTGAGTTGGTCATTGGTCAAAGGTTGACCATTATGACCAAATTTGACTTTTTGGTCAGAGATTAACTTATTGGGTCAATAATTGGTCATTATGTAAAACATTGACTATTTTAACAAAAATTGAATTTTTGATCAAAAGTTGACCTATTGGGTAAATGGGGTGGTCCTTGTGTCAGAAATTGACCATTTTGACCAAAGTTGACTTTTTGGTCAAAAGTTGACCTATTGGGTGAATGGGGTGGTCATTAGGTCAAAACTTGACTATATTGACCAAAATTGACTTTTTGGTCAAAAGTTGACCTATTGGGTTAATGGGTTGGTCATTGAGTTAAGGATTGATCATTTTGACCAAAGTTGACTTTTTGGTGAAAAATTGACGTATTGGGTCATTAGCTTGGTCATAGGTTCAAGGATTAGCCAATTTGACCAAAATTGACTTTTTGGTCAAAAGTTGACCCTTTGGGTCAATTGTGTGGTCATTATGACAAATATTGATTACTTTGACCAAATCTGACTTTTTGGTCAAAAGTTGACCTATTGGGTCATTGGGTTAAGGATTAACCATTTTGACCAAAGTTGACTTTTTGGTTGAAAGTTGACCTATTTGGTCAATGGGTTGGACATTGGGTAAGAAATAAAGCATTTTGACAAAAGTTGACCTTTTGGTCCAAAGTTAAAATGTTGGGTCAATGGGTGGTCATTAGGTAAAAAAATGATTATTTTGACTAAAATTGTCTTTTTAGTCGAAAGTTGACCTATTGATTCATTAGGTCAAGAATCAACCATTTTGTCAAAAGTTAACTTTTTGGTTAAAAGTTGACCTATTGAGTCAATGGGTTGGTTATTGGGTTAAGGATTGACCATTTTGACTGAAGTTGATTTTGTGGTAAGAGATTAACTTATTGGATCAATAATTAATCATTATGTAAAAAATTAACTATTTTGACCAAAACAAAATTTTTGATCAAAAGTAGGTCTATTGGGTCAATGGTGTGGTCTTTGGGTCAGAAATAGACCATTTTGACCAAAATTGACTATTTGGTCAAAAGTTGACCTATTGGGTCAATGGGGCGGTCATTAGGTCAAAACATAAATATATTGATCAAAATTGACTTTTCACGGTCAAAACTTGACGTACTAGGTCAGTGTGTTGGTGGTTGGGTCAAGGATTAAATTTTGACCAAAGTTGACTTTTTGTCAAAAGTTGACTTATTGGCTCAATGGGTTGGTCATTGGGTTAAGGATTGACCATTTTGACCAACGTTGACTTTTTGGCTAGAGATTGACTTATTGGGTCAATGGGGTGGTCATTTGGTCAAAATTGACTATTTTAACCAAAATTAACTTTTTAGTAAAAGGTTGACTTATTAGGTCATTGGGCCAAAGATTGACCATTTTGATGAAAGTTGACTTTTTTGGTCAAAAGTTAGCCTATTGGGTCAACGGGTTGGTCATTGGGTCAATGATTAACCATTTTTACCAAAGTTGACTTTTTGGTCAGAGATTAAATTATTGGGTCAATAATTAGTCATTAGGTCAAAAATTGACAATTTTGACCATAATTGAATTTTTGGTCAAAAGTTGACCCATTGGGTCAGTGGGGTGGTCATTGGGTCACATATTGACTACTTTGAAAAAAGTTGATTTTCTGGTTAAAAGTTGACCGATTGGGTTAATGGGGTGGTCATTAGGTAAAAAATTGACTATTTTGACCAAATTGACTTTCAAGTCAAAAGTAGACCTATTGGGTCAATAGGTTGGTCATTGTGTCAAGAATTGACCATTTTGATCAAAGTTAACTTTTTGGTCAAAAGTTGACCTATTGGGTCAATGGTTTGGTCTTCAGGTCAAGGATTAAACATTTTCACCAAAGTTGACTTTTAGGTCAGAGATTGACTTATTGGGTCAATAATTGGTCATTAGGTCAAAAATTGACTATTTTGACCAAAATTGATTTCTTGGTCAAAAGCTAACCTACTGGGTCATTATCTTGGTCATTGGGTCAATGTTTAACCATTTTGTCCAAAGTTGACATTTTGGTCAAAAGTTGACCTATTGGGTCGAATAGTTGGTCATTGGGCAGATATTGATCATTTTAACCAAAGTTGACTTTTGACAAACTTTTGGGTCAAAAGTTGATCTATTGGGTCAATGGGGTGATAATTATGTCAAAAATTGACTATTTTGACCAAAATTGGCTTTGTGGTCAAAAGTTGAACTATTGAGTCAATGGGTTGGTCATTGTGTCCAGGATCGACCATTTTGACAAAAGTTAACTTTTTGGTCAAAGATTGACTTATTTGGTCAATAATTGGTCATCAGGTCAAGAATTGACAATTTTGACCAAAATTAAATTTTTGGTCAAAAGTTAACCTATTGGGTCAACTGGTAGGTCATTGGGTCAAGAATTAATCTATTTGAGTAAAGTTGACTTTTTGGTCAAGAGTTGTCCTATTGGGTCAATGAGGTGGTCATTAGGTCAAAACTTGACTATAATGATCAAGATTGACTTTCTGGTCAAAAGTTGACCTAGTGGTTCAATGGGTTGGTCGTTGAGTTAAGGATTGAAAATTTTGACCAAAATTGACTTTTTTGTCAAAGATTGACTTTTTGGGTCAACGGGTGGTCATTATGTGAAAAATTGAATACTTTAACCAAAATTGACTTTTGGGTAAAAAGTTAACATATTGGGTCATCGGGTCAAAGATTGACCATTTTGACCAAAGTTGACTTTTTGGTCAAATGTTGACCTATTAGGTCAATGATTGAAAATTTTAGCCAAAGTTGACTTTTTGGTCAAAAGTTGACCTATTGGGTTAATGGGTTGGTCATTGGGTCAAGGATTGGTCATTTGACCAAAGTTGATTTTTTAGTCAAAAGTTGACCTATTGGGTCAGTGGGTTTGTCATTGGGTCAGAAATTGATCATTTTAACCAAAATTGACCTATTGAGGAAATGGGGTGGTCAATAGGTCAAAAATTGACTATTTTAAAAAAAATTGACTTTTTGTTCGAAAGTTAACTCATTAGGTTAATTGGTTGGTCATTGAGGGATAGTCCATTTTGACCAAGGTTGACTTCTTGATCAAAAGTTGACATATTGAGTCAATGGTTTGCCATTAGGTCAAGGATTGACCATTTTACCAAAGTTGACTTTTGGTCAGAGATTGACTTATTGGATCAATAATTGGTCATTAGGTCAAAATTAACTATTTTGACCATAATTGACTTTTTGGTCAAATTTTGACCTATTGTGTCAATGGGTTGGTCTTTGGGTAAAGGATTGACCATTTTTGCCAAAGTTGACTTTTTGGTCAGAGATTGACTTATTGGGTCAATAATTAGTCATCAGGTTAAAAATTGACAATTTTGACCAAAATTGAATTTTTGGTCAAAAATTGACCCATTGGGTCAATGGGTCACAAATTGATCATTTTGACAAAAGTTGACTTTTTGGTTAAAAGATGACCTATTGGGTTTATGTGGCGGTCATTAGGTCAAAAATTAACTATTTTGACCAAAATCCACTTTTTGGACAAAAATTGATCTAATCAAGTTGATGGGTTAATGAGTTTGTCATTGGGTTAAGGATTAACCATTTTGAACAAAGTTGACTTTTTGGTCAAAAATTGACCTATTGCTTCAAAAGGTTGGCCATTCGGTCAAAGGATTCTCCATTTGGACCAAAGTTAACTTTTTGGTCAGAAATTGACTTTTTGGGTCAATAATTGGTCATTAGAACAAAAATTGATTATTTTGACCAAAATTGACTTTTGATCAAAAGTTGATCTTCTAGGTTGGGTTGGTCACTAGGTCAAGGATTGATCGTTTTGACGAAAGTTGACTTTTTGGTCAAAATGTGACCTATTGGTAATGGGGTTGGTCATCATGTTAGAAATTGACCATTTTAACCATATTTGACTTTTTGGTCAAAAGTTGACCTATTGGGTCAATGGGGTGGTCGTTGGGTCAAAAATTAACTATTTTGACCAAAATTGACTTTTTGATCAAAAGTCGACCTTTTGCGTCAACGGGTTGGTCATTGGGCCAAACATTGACCATTTTGGCCAAAGTTGACTTTTTGGTCAAAAATTAACCTATTGGGTGAATGGATTGGTCATTGGTTCAAGGATTGACCATTTGACTAAAATTAAGTTTTGGGTTAGAAATTGGCATATTGGGTCAATGGGGAGGTCATTATGTCAAAAATTGACTATTTTGACCAAAATTCACTTTTTGGTCAAAACTTGACTTAATGGGTCAATGGGTTGGTCATTATTTCAAGGATTGACCATTTTGACTAAAGTTGACTTTTTGGTCAAGATTTGACCTATTGGGTCAATGGGTTGGTCATTGGTCAAGGAATAACCATTTTGACCAAAGTTGACATTTTGGTCCGGGATTGACTTATAGGGTCAGTAATTGGTCATTAAGTAAAAAATTGACTATTTTGACCCAAAATTGACTTTTTGGACAAAAGTTGCCTTTATGGTCAAAGATTGATCATTTTGACCAAAGTTATGTTTTTTTGAGAGATTGACTTATTGGGTCAATGGGGTGGTCATTTGGTCAAGAATTGACTATTTTGACAAAAATTTACTTTTTGGACAAAAATTGACCTATTGGGTCAATTCACTGGTCATTGGGTCAAGGATTGAACATTTTAACCAAAGTTGACTTTTTAATCAAAAGTTGACGTTTTAGGTCAATGGGGTTGTCATTGGGTCAAGGATTGACCATTTTGACAAAAGTGACATTTTGGTCAGAGATTGACTTATTGGGTTAATAATTGATCATTATGTCAAAATTGACTTTTTTTGACCAAAATTGACTTTTTCGTCAAAAGTTGACACATTAGGTCAACGGGTTGGTCATTGGGTCAATAATTGATCATATTGACCAAAGTTGACTTCTTGGTTAAAAGTTGACCTATTAAGTCAATTAATTTGTCATTGAGTTAAAGAATGACCATTTTGACAAAAGTTTACATTTTGGTCAGAGAATGACTTATTGGGTCAATAAATGGTCATTAGGTCGAAAATTGACTTTTTTTGAACAAAATTGACATTTTGGTCAAAAATTGACCTATTAGGCCAATGGGCTGGTCAATGGGTAAAAAATTGATCATTTTTACCAAAGTTAACATTTTGGTCAAAAGTTGACCTATTGGGTCAACGGGTATGTCATTGGTTCAAGGATTGACCAATTTGACCAAAGTTGACTTTTGGTTAAAAGTTAACCTATTGGGTCAAATTGTTGATCATTGGGTCAAGGGTTGACCATTTTGACCAAAGTTTACTTTTGGTCAAAAATTGACATATTGGGTTAATGGTGGTCACTGTGTCAAGGATTGACCATTTTGACCAAAGTTGACTTTTTGGTGAGAGATTGACTTATTGGGTCAATAATTGGTCGTTAGGTCAAAATTAATTATTTTGACCAAAATTGACTTTTTAGTCAAAAGTTGACATATTCAGTCCATGGGTTGGTCATTGGGTGAAGGATTGGCCATTTTTACCAAAGTTGACTTTTTGGTCATAGATTGACTTGTTGGGTTGATAATTAGTCATCAGACCAAAAATTGACAATTTTGACAAAAATTGAGTTTTTGATCAAAAGTTGACCCATTGGGTCGATGGGGTGGTCATTGGGTCACAAATTAACCATTTTAACACAAGCTCATTTTTTGGTTAAAAGATGACCTATTGGGTTAATGTGGCTGTCATTATGTCAAAAATTAACTATTTTGACCAAACTTCACTTTTTGAACAAAAATTGATCTAATCGGTCAATGGATTTGTCATTGGATCAAAAGTTGACTTTTTAGTCAAAAGTTGACCTATTGAGCCAATGAGTTGGTCATTAGGTTGAGGATTGACCATTTTGACCAAAGTTCATTTTTTGGTTAGAGATTAACTAATTGGGTCAATAATTGGTCGTTATGTCAAAAATTAACTATTTTGACCAAAATTGAATTTTTCATCAAAAGTTGGCTTATTGGGTCAATGGGCTGGACTTTGGCTCAGAAATAGATAAATTTGATCGAAAGTTGATCTATTGGGTCAATGGGGTGATCATTAGGTCAAAAATTAACTATTTTTACTAAAATTGACTTTTTGGTCAAAAGTTGACCTATTGAGTCAATGGGTTGGTCATTGGGTCAAGGATTGACCATTTTACCAAAGTAGTCTTTTTGGTAAAAGATTGACTAATTTGGTCAATAATTGCTCATCAGGTCAAAAATTGACTATTTTGACCAAAATTGAATTTTTTGTCAAAAGTTAACCAATTGGGTGAACTGATTGGTCATTGGATCAAGAATTGATAATTTTGACCAAAGTTGACTTTTTCGTCAAAGGTTGACCTATTGGGTCAATGGGGTGATCATTAGGTCAAAACTTGACTATATTGACCAAAATTGACTTTCTGGTAAAAAATTAACCTACTAGGTCAATGGCTTGGTCGTTGGGTCAAGGATTGTCAATTTTGACCAAAGTTGACTTTTTTGTCAAAAGTTGACCTATTGGCTCAATGGGTGGTTATTATGTCAAAATTTGTCTAATTTGACCATAATTAACTTCTTGGTAAAAAGTTGACCTATTGGGTCATTGGGTCAAAGATTGACCATTTTGACCAAAGTTCACTTTTTTTCAAATGTTGACCTTTTGGGTCAATAGGTTGGTCATTGGGTCAATGATTGACCATTTTGACCAAAGTTGACTCTTTGGTCAAAAGTTAACTTATTGGGTCTATGGATTGGTCATTGGGTGAAGGATTGATCATTTTCAGTAAAGTTGACTTTTTAGTCAAAAGTTGACCTGTTGGGTCAAAGGGTTGATCATAGGATTAGAAACTGACAATTTTAACCAAAGTTGACCTATTTGGGGAATGGGGTGGTCTTTAAGTTAAAAATTGATTATTTTGACCAAAATTGACCTTTTAGTTAAAAGTTGATCTATTGGGTTAATTGGTTTGTCATTGTGGGATTGACCATTTTGACGAAAGTTGACCTATTGGGTCAATGGTTGGTCATTGGGTCAAGGATTGACCATTTTGACCAAAGTTGGCTTTTTTGGTGAGAGATTGACTTATTGGGTCAATAATTGGTCATTAGGTCAAAATTAATTATTTTGACCAAAATTTACTTTTTGGTCAAAAGTTGACCAATTGAGTCTATGGTTTGGTCATTGGGTGAAGGATTGACCATTTTTACCAAGTTAACTTTTTGGTCTGAGATTCTTAATAGGTCAATAATTAGTCATCAGATTAAAAAGTGACAATTTTGACCAAAATTGAATTTTTGATCAAATGTTAACCCATTGGGTCAATGGGGTGGTCTTTGGGTCACAAATTTACCATTTTGACAAAAGTTGATTTTTTGGTTAAAAGATGACCTATTGGGTTAATGTGGAGGTCATTAGGTCAAAAATTAACTATTTTGACTAAATTTGACTTTCTAGACGAAAGTTGATCTAATTCGTAAATAGGTTTGTCATTGGGTCAAAGATTAACCATTTTGAACAATGTTTACTTTTGGTCAAAAGTTGACCTATTGCGTCAATAGGTTGGTCATTGGGTTAAGGATTCTCCATTTTGACCAAAGTTGACTTTTTGGTTAGAGATTGACTTATTGGGTCGATAATTGGTCATTAGGACAAAAGTTGATTATGTTGACCAACATTGACTTTTTGGTCAAAAGTTTATCTACTGGGTCAATGGGTTAGTCTTTGAGTCAAGGATTGATCATTTTGAACAAAGTTGACTTTTTGGTCAAAAGTTGACCTATTGGTCAATGGGATGGTGATTATGTCAGAAATTGACCATTTTAACCATAGTTGACTTTTTGGTCAAAAGTTGACCTATTGGGTCAATGAGGTGGTAATTAGGTCAAAAATAAACTATTTTGACCAAAATTGACTTTTTGGTCAAAAGTTGACCTATTGCGTTAATGGGTTGATCATTGGGTCAAGGATTAACCATTTTGGCCAAAGTTGACTTTTTGGTCAAAAGTTAACCTATTGGGTCAATGGATTGGTCATTGGGTCAAGGAATAACCATTTTTACCAAATTTATCTTTTAGGTCAGAGATTGGCTTATTGGGTCAATGGGGTGGTCATTATGTCAAAAATTGATTGTTTTGACCAAAATTAACTTTTTGGTCAAAATTTGACCTAATGGGTTAATGGGTTGGTCATTGGTTCAAGGATTGGCCTACTTGACCAAAGTTAACTTTTTGGTCAAAAGTTGACTTATTGGGTCAATGGTTGGTTATTGGGTCAAGGATTGACCATTTTGACTAAAGTTGTCTTTTTGGTGAGAGATTGACATATTGGATCAATAATTGGTCATTAGGTCAAAAATTGGCTATTTTGACAAAAATTAACTTTTTAGACAAAAGTTGACCTATTGGGTGAATGGGTTGGTCATTGGGTCAATGATTGACCATTTTGACAAATATTAACTTTTTTGTCAAAAGTTGACATATTGGGTCAATTGGTTGGTCATTGGGTTAAGGATTGATCATTTTGACCAAAGTTGACTCTTTGGTCAAAAGTTGACCTTTTTGGTCAATGGGTTGGTCATTGAGTCAAAAACAGACCATTTTATTTGAAGTTGACTTATTGGTGCAATGGGGTGTTCATTAGGTCAAAAATTAACTATTTTGACCAAAATTGATTTTTTGGTCAAAATTTGACCTATTGGGTCAGTGGATTTGTCATTGAGTCAAGGATTCACCATTTTGACCAAAGTTGACTTTTTTGTCAGAGATTGACTTATTAGGTCAATGGGGTGTTCATTATGTAAAAAATTGACTATTTTGACCAAAATTAACTTTTTGGTCAAAAGTTGACCTATTGGGTCAATGGATTGTTCATTGGGTCAAGGATTGACCATTTTGACCAAAGTTGACTTTTTGGTCCAATATTGACTTATTGGGTCAATGGGGTGGCCATTATGTTAAAGATTGACTTTTTTGACAAAAAATGACTTTTTGGTAAAAAACTGACATATTGCGTTAATGGGTTTGTCGTTAGTTCAAGGATTGACCATTTTGTCTAAAGTTGACTTTTTGGTCAAAAGTTGACCTATTGGTCAATGGGTTGGTCATTGGGTCAAGGATTGACCATTTTGACCAAAGTTGACTTTTTGGGTTAGAGATAAACATATTGGTTCAATAATTGGTCATTAGGCCAAAAATTAGCTATTTTGACCAAAATTGACTTTTTGGACAAAAGTTGACGTATTGGGTCAATGGGTTGGCCATTGGGTCAAGGATTGACCATTTTGACTATAGTTGACTTTTTGATCAAAAGTTGACCAATTGGGTCAATAGGTTGGTCATTGGGTTAAGGATTGATCATTTTGACCAAAGTTGATTTTTTGGTCAAACATTGACCTATTGGGTCAATGGGTTGGTCATTATGTCAGAAATTGACCATTTTAACCAAAGTTTACATTTTGGTCAAATGTTGACCTATTGGGTCAATGGGGTGGTCTTTATGGCAAAAAATGATTATTTCGACGAAAATTGAATTTTTGGTCAGAAGTTGACCTTTTGGGTCAATGGGTTGGTCATTGGATCAAGGATAGACCATTTTGACCAAAGTTGACTTTTTGGTCAAAAGTTGATCTTTTGGGTCAATGGATTGGTCATTGGGTCAAGGATTGACCATTTTGACCAAACATGACTTTTTTGCCAGAGATTAACTTATTGGGACAGTGGGGTGGTCATTATGTTAAAAATTGACTATTTTGACCAAAATTTATTTTTTGGTCAAAAGTTGTCCTATTGGGTCAATGTGTTGGTCATTGGTTCAAGGATTAACCATTTTGACCAAGTTGACTTTTTGGTAAAAAGATGACTTATTGGGTCAATAATTGGTGATTAAGTCAAAAATTCACTATTATGACCAAAATTAAATTTTCGGACAAAAGTTGACTCATGGGGTCAATACGATGGTCATTGGGTCAAAAATTGACTATTTTGTACAAAGTTGACTTTTTGGTTAAAAGCTGACTTATTGGGAAAATGGGGGTCATTATGTCAAAAATTGATAATTCTGACTAAAATTGACTTTTTGATCAAAAATTTACCTATTAGACCAATGCGTTGGGCATTGGGTCAAGGATTGATCATTTTGACTAAAGTTGACTTTTGTTCAAAAGTTGACCTATTGGGTCAATGTGATGGTCATTGGTCAAGGTTTGATAATTTTGGCCAAAGTTGACTTTTTGGTCAGAAATTGACTTATTGGGTCAATAATTGGTCATTAGGTCAAAATTAATTATTTTGAACTAAATTGAATTTTCATCAAAAATTGACCCATTGGGTTAATGAGGTGGTCATTAGGTCAAAAATTAACTATATTGACCAAAATTGACTTTTTGATTAAAAGTTGACATGTTGGGTTAATGGGTTGGTCATTGGGTCATGGATTATCCATTTTGACCAAAGTTGACTTTTTTGTCAAAAGTATACCTATTAGGTCAATGGGTTGGTCATTAGGTCAAGGATTAATTATTTTGACCAATATTGACTTTTTGGTCAAAAGTTGACTTATTGGGTCAATAATTGTTCATTAGGATAAAAATTGATAATTTTGACCAAAATTATCGTTTTGGTCAAAAGTTGACTTATTGGGTCAATAAGTTGGTCATCGGGTGAAGGATTGATCATTTTGACCAAAGTTGACTTTTTGGTCAGAAGTTGACCTATTGGGCCAATGGGTAGGTCATTGGGTCTGAAAGTGACCATTTTAACAAATGTTGACCTATTGGGTTAATGGGGTGGTCATTAGGTCAAAAATTGACTATTTTGACCAAAATTGATTTTTAGTTAAAAGTAGACCTATTTGGTCAATGAGATGGTCATTGTGTTAAGAATTAACCAATTTGACCAAAGTTAAATTTTTGGTCAAAAGTTGACCTATTGAGTCAATGGTTTTGTCATTGGGTCAAGGATTGACCATTTTGACCTAAGTTGACTTTTTGGTCAGAGATTGACTTATTGGTTCAACAATTTGTTATTAGGTGAAAAATTAATTATTTTGACCTAAATTAACTTTTTGGTCCAAAGTTGACCTATTAGGTTAATAGGTTGTTCATTAGGTCAAGGATTGAACATTTTGACCAAAGTTGAGTTTTTGGTCAGAGTTTGACTTATTAGGTCAATAACTGGTCATTAGGTCTAAAATTGACAATTTTGACCAAAATTGAATTTTTGGTCAAAAGTTGACCCATTGGGTCAACGGGGTGGTCATTGGGTCACAAGTTGACCATTTTTTACCAAAGTTGACTTTTTGGTCAAAAGCAAACCATTTTGGTCAATGAGTTGGTTATTGGGTCAAAAATTGACCATTTTGACCAAAGTTGACTTTTTGGTCAAAAGTTGACCAATTGGGTTAATGGGTTGGTCATTAGGTCAGAAATTGACCATTTTGACCAAAGTTAACTTTTTTGGTCAAAAGTTGACCTATTGGGTCAATGGGTGGCCATTAGGTCAAAAATTGACTATTTTGACCAAAATTGATTTTTTGTTCAAAAGTTGACCTATTTGGGTCAATGGGTTAGTCATTGAGTCAAGGATTGACCATTTTGACCAAAGTTGACTTTTTGCTCATAAATTGACCTATTGCATCAATGGGTTAGTCTTTGGGTCAAGGATTGACCATTTTGGCCAAAGTTGACTTTTTGGTCAAAAGTCGACCTATTGGGTCAATGGATTGGTCATTGGGTTAAGGATTGACCATTTTTACCAAAGTTGACTTTTTGGTCAGAGATTGGCTTATTGGGTCAATGGGGTGGTCATTATGTCAAAAATTGACTATTTTGACCAAAATTGACATGTTGGTCGAAAGTTGACCTAATAAGTAATTCGTCAAGGATCGACCATTTTGACCGAAGTTGACTTTTTGGTCAAATGTTGACCTATTGGGTCAATGAGTTGGTCATTGGGTTAAGGATTGACCATTTTGATTAAGGTCGACTTTGGTCAATGATTAACTTATTGGGTCAATAATTGGTCATTATGTCAAAAATTAACTATTTTGACTAAAATTGAATTTTTGATTAAAAGTTGACCAATTGGTCAATGGGGTAGTTCTTGAGTAAAAAATTAACCATGTTCACCAAAGTTGACTTTTTGGTCAAAAGTTGACCTATTGGCTCAACGGGATGGTCATTAAGTCAAAACTTGACTATATTGACCAAAATTAATTTTTTGGTCAAAAGTTGACCTACTGGGTCAATAAGTTGGTCGTTGGGTCAAGGATTGACTATTTTGACCAAAGTTGACTTTTTTGTCAAAAGTTGACCTATTGGCTCAATAGGTTGGTCATTGGGCCAATGATTGACTATTTTGACCAAAGTTAACCTTTTGGTCAGAAATTGACTTACCGGGTCAATAATTGGTCATTAGGTCAATAATTGAGTATTTTGACCAAAATTAACTTTTTGGTCAAAAGTTGACATATTGGGTCAATGGGTTGGTCATTGATTCTAGGGAGGATCATTTTGACCAAAGTTGATTTTTTTGTCAAAAGTTGACCTATTGGGTCAATGGGTTGGTCATTGGGTCAAGGATTGACTATTTTGACCAAAGTTGATATTTTGGTTAGAGATTTTGTTATTGTTTAAATAGGTGGTCATTATGTCAAAAATTGACTATTTTGACCAAAATTAAAATTTTGATCAAAAGTTGACCTATTGGATCAATGTGATGATCCTCGGGTCAGAAATTCTCCATTATGATTGTGTTGACCTATTTGACCTATTTGACCAAAGTGAGTCTTACTCGAGAGCATGTGAGAGATATGGATGGTAAGCTGGATAATGTTTAGAGATATATTGTAAAACTTGATTAATATGAGGAGAATTATCAGTAATATTTGGATAGACTGATTTGAGGAGATCAGAGTGCTGAGATGCCACCTCATCCATTCTATATACCTTATGTGTCATCCAGAGATTAGAACGAGCAAGATGATGATGATGATGAGGATGAAGAGTAGATGTATGTTGTTTGTTTTAGTTGTTGTATTGATGTGTTGTGTCACTGTGTAGTTTATCTAGTATTTTGTTTGATGATTGTGTTGTGATGTGAACCTTGATAGTATGCAGATTGTAGTTGTATTGTTTATCTGTTATGCATATTCAGGTATTGTTGTTGTTTTATTGTTGATTTATATGTTGTTGTGTGGTACTGTGTAATAGTAAATGTTTTTATGTGTATGTTATTTCAGAGTTTTTAGTAGTATGTATTTTTAATTTCTAAAACTGTTAGGAAATTATAAACCACTATTAGAAACTTCTACTAACGAAAACTACATGTTTAAAATTCTTCAAAATTCACTATTATCTGTTATCTTTATCAGTGTGTTATTTTTGTTGGTGTGTATTTGCTTTGATAACCTCTACTACTGTAGAAGTCTTCCGAAATTTTTACTTTTCTTATTATTATAAAAAAAGGAAGAAAAATGCTTTGAAAAACTAAATTTGATTTCATTTTACTCCTGTATTTAAATTGTTATACTTGCATATTAGGAAATTAAAAATTCCTGCTAGCTTGATATGTCTGTTTTTATTTCTCGCCCATGTATCATTTCTTAAGGTTAAATGTTTTATCTTAATTAAAAATTTAAAGTTTGGGGGGGGATTTTAAAAACAAAGATTTTTAAAAACCTAAAATTTTATTTGATTCTCAAGAATACTTAAAAATAAATCTTATTTTTGATTGATAACAATTATGTACATAAGTTTATATTAGGGGAATAAAATTTTGAATATAGAAATGAATAAAAGAATTTAGTTAAAATTTATAGTAATCATGAAAAACTTAAAGTTAAAATTTTTTTAATGAAGAAGTGTTAAATAAAGTTAAACTATCTTTAGTAAGAAGTTTTGTATTTTTGGATAAATAGAATATTTGACTTTTATTCTTCAAAGCTTAAATTTCTTTTATTGAAGAGTAATTTTCAGATACTATTACTATGATTTTTAAGTGAAAGATGTATATATGATCTTCATTTTAAATGGAAGGATGTAATTCAAAATCATTAAAGGTCTATCCAGATATAGTAATCCTTGCCTTATTAAAAAAAAGAACTGAAAAATATAGTATATGAAAAGGGTGGAGAAGCTTGAGGATTTAAGGGACTAATCAAAAATTGGATTTATACCTAAAGTTTAAGATATAAGTTCAAAGAAAATATAAAGCTTAAAGTTGTAATATATTAAGTAAAATTATTTTTCAAATAAAGATTTTTAAGTGAGAAAAATAAATGTTTGAATCCTATATTTTGAAAAATCTACAAATATTTCTGAAATAGAAAGAGACTTATATCTATAATTTTCTTTTACTTAAGAACTTTCTAAACTTTAAGTTGGTTTTAATTACTGAAATTTTTTCTAAATCGGACTATTCCATTTCTAGAACAAAATTTTGTTATCTTCCTGAGAAACTCATTACATAATTTGCATGCTAAAATGTTCTATGAGATTAAGTGTCACTTGAGGACAAGTAACATTTTAAGTTTGGGATATTTTGATACACCTAAAATATATAGTATTTTTATGCATTTTTTTATACCTATTTTTAATGATATTGCACTTTAATGGAAGGTAGTTTGTGTTTTTCTTGCAGGTATGATGAAAATGGATGGTCATGTTGAAAGGAGCAAAATTGGATCAAATTTGGAGCAAAAAAATGAAAAATAAAAAACTTGGCACTGGCGGCTAAGCGCCGCTGGGCCGACACTTAGCTGCCACAGTTAAAAATCGAGATTCAAATGGATTTGGCGCTAATTTCAAAGGGGATGGGATGCAACTCTTGGTGGTAACATCCATAACTTCCTTTGGGTGGCAAGTTTGAATGAAGGGGTGCGTTCCTGGGTAGATACATCGAATCTGGACACATTTTGAAGAGACACTAAGGCACTTTTGGTTTACTATTTAAAGAGAGTCTTAGGAAAGATTTTGGGGAGGCAATTTGAGGAGACTCTTCCACTGCATTTTGAAGAGTACTTCCATTGTTCTTCCACTGCATTTTAAAAGTTTTTATTTAGAGTAGGAGTAGAGTGTAGAAAGGAGAAAAGGGTCAGAGTTAAGTATTCTTCTTCCCAATTCTTTTCTTTCTTTTAGATTAGTTTTTATTGAAGTTTGAAGTCTGTATTCTGAGTCAACGGAGTTGGGAGACTTGCTCTGAGAAGTAGTTTAGAGAAGAGTCAAAGTTTCAGAGGAACTTCCATAGTCTTGTGGAGAGGATTTTCAGATAAGTGTTTACTTTTATTTAGTTTATTAATACTTGTTTTCATTTATTATTTTTCTTATCGTTGTTTTTAATTTCAAATCAATGTGTTTTTTTATTTTCTCAATGTATTATGAGTAGTTTATTTTATCTTTTTCTTTCTTAAATGGAGAAGTAATTAATTTAAAGAGAATTGTTGTGGAAAGTATAAGTGTTTAAAAGTTGGAAGAAGTTGTGAAGATTGATTCTAAAAACTTTGTTTACTTCTTAAATTGTCCTGTTAAGTTGTAAAACTTCTTGAGATTATGTAAGATCCAATGCGGTACTGTCTCATAAAAGTTAGTAAGAATCATATGAAATTATTTGGGTGAGAACTGTAGTCCATATAATTGAATGTAATATTAGAAGATATTTTTATAAAAGGGAGTAAAATTAGAGGATTTTAGAGTGACAGGCTAAAACCCCCTAATTTGGTTTGAATTTTTTAGTTTCGTTATGAGAAGTTAGCCCCCTGGTGGTGGGAATCGAGAGAACTATAGAGTGAGAGACTGGTATCTTCCCTGCCTAACTATGTTCAAAATAATATAAATTTCAAATTAACCTATGTTCTTTATAGAACCAAGTAAGGGTAAAGAGCACATTTGCTTCTATTTGTCACAACAAAAATTTGAATACTTCCACAACAATACTTTAAGAATTATGACTACTTCATGAAAGGAAAGAAAAAGATATTCTAGTTAATAGTATTTTACATCCAGTGTTATTAGTTATTGTAATTTTAATTTCTTGCTTTGCTTTTTTTATTAAGAAAATTTCGAATGACATATCAACCTTCAAAACATTTCAAAATTAAGACATACTTTTTCGAAAACTATCAAAGAAAATAAAAAGATAATTTATCTGATTCCTTTAAAGATTTCACATTTTCCCTGTGGGTTCCATATCTCGTGGCTTAATTAGAAAGTCCTATATTACTTGATAAACGATACATATACTTACGTAGTATCCCATATTATAAAATCATATTTTTCATATCTAAATTCATCAGCGCACTTATATCTGACGGTACCAAGTTTTTGGCACCGTTGCACTTATATCTATAGAGATCAAGTTTTTTGCGCCGTTGCCGGAGAAAATTAATTTAAAATGCATTTTAAAGAGAATTAAGAAATTATAAATTTTTTACTTTTCTTTATTTTTGTTAGTGTGTTGTATTTTGTTTTGTTTTATTATTGTATGCATAGTTCAGGTTCTGAAGGACTTGTGCCTTATGATTCTGAATTAGAAAGAACTATCAGAAAAATAAAAAAATTTAAAATACAAGAAAAAAAATATTCGAGAAATGGCAAATCATCAAAATCAAAATGTTGGCATCCATCAAGAATTAAGACCTTTAAGAGATTATGTTAACCCTAAAGTAGATGAACTTTGTGGTAGTATTCAAAACTCTGCTGTAGCTGCTAATTCTTTTGAGCTTAAACCTGTTATTATCCAAATGGTGTCAAATAATCAGTTTGGGGGAGCAACAACTGAAGATCCTAATTTGCATCTTGCTAATTTTCTAGAGTTGTGTGCTACTTTTAAATATGATGGTGTTTCGGATGATGTAATTAGACTTAGACTTTTCCTTTCTCACTAAGGGATAAAGCTAAAATGTGGTTACATTCGGTAGCACTCTGGTTCAATTAGAACTTGGGTGAACTGTCACAAAAATTTCTTGCTAAATATTTTCCACCATCTAAGACTGCTAAGATGAGAAATGATATAACATCTTTTTGTCAGTTTGAAGGAGAATCAATATATGAATCATGAGAAAGATTTAAAGATCTCCTCAGGAAATGTCCCCATCATGTGATACCAGATTGGTTAATTATTCAAACTTTTTATATTGGATTAGTTGGATCTCTTAGATCAATCATCGATGATGCTGCTGGTGGATCATTAATGTCTAAACCATTTTCTGATGCTTATGCTTTAATAGAAGAAATGACTACTAATATTTTTCAATGGCCTTCTGAAAGGTTAAATCCTAAAAAGGTTGCCAGTGTTTTTGAAAATGATGCTTTTACAATGTTAGCAAATCAAGTTGCTGCTATATCAAGGAAGATAGACCAATTTGGGATGAATTTTTCTCAATCAAATCTCATGATTGAAGAAATTCATTAGGCTAAATGGTTGATTCTTATTTTTCACCAGAAACTGTGAATACTATAATCAAACCTAACAACTCATATTCTAATTATTATAACCCAGGTTGGAAGAATCATCCAAATTTCAACTTGAATAACAATAATCAGGATGGTGTTAATCAATAATGGGGGAACACTCAAGTAAACCCATTGGGGAATTGGAACAACCAAGGTAATAATAATAGATTAACTTATCCTTCAGGTTATAACAATGCTTTACAAAATAAGGAGAAGAAGTTGTCTATGGAAGAAGTAGTATCACATATGGGAAATGAATTACAAATTTGAGGAGCAACCATCAGAAATATTGAAAATCAATTGGGACAAATTGCAAATGCCTTAAGTAATAGATCCCAAGGAATGCTTCCAAGTAATACTGAAGTGAATCCAAGAGAAAAGAATAAAGAACAAGTGAAAGCAATTCAACTGAGAAGTGTAAAGAATTGGAAGGAAGAGTTCAAAAAGAAACTTAAGTAGAGAAAGAAGAGATTGAAAGACCTAGAGAGGACGCTCCAAAATGTTTTGAAAGACCTATTTCTCCACCTAAGGTTGATTTAGAAAAACCATGACCTCCATTTCCTCAAAGACGTCGTTAACAAAAGTTGGATAAGAAATTTTCAAAATTCTTGGAGATATTAAAGAAGCTTACCATTAATATTCCATTTGCTGAAGCCCTAGAACAAATGCCAATATATGTGAAATTTATGAAGAATATTCTTAATAAAAAAAGGAAGTTTGAAGAAAATGAGACTATTACACTTAGTGTGGAGTGCAGTGCGATAATTCAAAAAAAGCTTCCTGAAAAACTTAAAGATGCTGGTAGTTTCACAATTCCATGTGCAATCAGAGAAAGATTCTGTGGAAAAGCTTTATGTGATTTGAGTGCAAGCATTAACCTTATGCCTTTATCAATATTCAAAAGACTGGGATTAAGAGAAATAACCCCAACTACTGTAACTCTGCAATTAGCAGATCATTTGATCAGATATCCTAAAGGAGTTATAGAAGATGTTTTGGTAAAAGTGGATCAATTTATTTTTCCTGTGGATTTCCATGTGTTAGATATGGAGGAAGATAAAGAGATACCCATAATTTTGGGAAGAGCGTTTCTAGCTACAGGCAGAGCCATGATAGATGTGCAAAAAGAGGAATTAATGATGAGGGTTAATGATCAGACTGTTACATTTAATATTTCAAAATTGATGAAATATCCTTGAAGAGGTAAAGAAGATGAGTGTTTTAGGATGGATGTTATCGAATATTTATGTGAATGTCATTTTAAATTAACTTATGAAGAGAAAGCTGAAAGAGAAGAATTTGAATATAAGCAAGAAGAGGAGTTATTTGATTCTGAAGATTTTCAAGAAGAAGATTTAATGTATGTTCATGAAAGTTTTGAATTGTTGGATATGACTGAAAAAGATAAATCTTATGGTCCATCAATTGAAAACCTCCTAAACTTGACTTAAAAATGCTTTCTGATCATTTGAAGTATGTTTTCTAGGTGAATCCTCAACCTTGCCTGTTATAATTTCCTCTCAATTAACTGAAAAAGAAGAAGAGAGTTTGCTTGAAATTCTGAAGAAGCACAAGAAAGCCTTTGGATGGACAATTGCTGATATTAAAGGAATCAGTCCTTCAATTTGTATGCACAGAATTCTTATGGAAGATAATAGCAAACCTTTGGCTGATCCCCAAAGGTATCCTATCATGAAAGAAGTTGTTAAGAAAGAAATTTTAAAGTGGTTGGTTGCTGGAATTATCTACCCTATTTCAGATAGTGCATGGGTTAGTCCTATTCACTGTGTTCCTAAGAAAGGAGGAGTAACTGTGACTATTAATAAAAAAATGAAATGATACCAACAAGACAAGTTAAAGGGTGGCGAATATGCATTGATTATAGAAAATTAAACCTTGCCACAAGATCATTTTCCACTCCCTTTTCTAGATCAATTGTTGGATAGACTGACTGGGCATAAATACTTTTGTTTTCTGGATAGATATACTGGTTACCACCAAATTCAAATTGCTCTGAGGATCAAGAGAAAACTACATTTACCAGTCCTTATGGTACATTTGCTTTTAGAAGAATACTCTTTGGTTTATGTAATGCCCATGCTACATTTCAGAGATGTAAGATGGCTATTTTTTGTGATTTAATTGAAAAAGGGATTGAAGTTTTTATGGATGACATTTCAGTGTTTGGAGTTTCATTTGAATCATGTTTAGAACATCTATCTAAAGTTCTAAAATGCTGTGAAGAAACTAATTTGGTCCTTAATTGGGAAAAATGCCAATTTATGGTAGTAGGAGGAATTGTTTTGGGACATCAGATTTCAGAAAAAGGTTTCGAGGTAGATCCTGTAAAAATCCAAGTTATATCTAATTTACCTTGCCCAACCAATGTAAGAGGAATTGGAAGTTTTTTAGGACATGCTAGATTCTACAGGCGTTACATCAAAGATTTTTCAAAGATTACAAAACTTTTATGCCGTTTACTGGAAGAGGATGCAATTTTTAATTTTGATGATGATTTCCATAAAGCCTTTGAAACATTAAAAGAAAAATTAATCACTCCACCTATAATAATTTCACCAAATTGGGAAAAACTTTTGAATTAATGTGTGATGCTAGTGATTATGCTATTGGTGCTATTTTAGGTCAGAAATATGATAAAATTTTCAAAGTAATTTATTATGCTAGTAAAACTCTTAATGAAGCTCAAATTAATTATACCACTTCTGAGAAAGAGTTATTAGCTATAAAGTATTTGCCTCGATAAATTTTGATCATATTTAATTGGAACTAAATGTGTTGTGCATATCGATCATTCTGCTATCAAATACTTAATGAAGAAAAATGATGCAAAACCGAGACTTATAAGATGGATTCTTCTTTTGTAAGAATTTGATTTTGAGATAGTAGATAGGAAGGGATCTGATAATCAAGTTGCTGATCATTTGTCCAGGCTTGAAATTGATAAATCTTTCTGTGATATTGAAGAAATTAATGAACATTTTCCTGATGAAAAATTGTTCACAATTAAAGAATGGAGTGTTCCGTGGTATGTAAACTTAGTAAACTTTATTGTTAGTAATATTATTCCCTATGGTTTGACATATCATGAAAAGAAGAAATTTATGTTTGATGCTAAGACTTATTTTTGGGATGACCCATTTTTATATAAACAAGGAAAGGATCTTATAATTCGAAGATTTGTACCTTTGGAAGAGACTTAAGAAATTATTCAAAAATGTCATGATTCTGAATATGGGGGGCATTTTGGAAGTGATAAAACTGCATTTAAAATATTACAATCAGGATTTTTATTGGCCTGCAACTTTTATGGATGTGAATATTTATATTAAAAATTGTGATAGATCTCAGCGTGTAGGCAATATTTCTAGAAGAAATGAGATGCCTCTCAATTATATGTTGGAATTTGAAATATTTGATGTTTGGGGATTAGATTTTATAGGAACATTTACACCATCTTTCGGAAATGTTTATATTTTAATAGCAGTAGACTATGTTTCCAAATGGATTGAAGCTATTGCTTTACCTCGATGTGATGCTCCAAGTGTTGCAAAGTTTTTAGAAAAGAATATATTTTACAGATTTGGAATACCAAGAGAAATCATAATTGATGGATGAAGTCATTTTAGAAATGCGATTATTGGGAAGTTAGCAAAGAAATATCATATTAATCATCGCATTGCTACTGCTTATCATCCGTAGACAAGTGGTTTGGTTGAATTATACAATCATGAAATTAAAAGAATATTGGAAAACACTGTTAATCCAAATAGAAAGGATTGGTCAATTAAACTGGATTATGCTTTGTGGGCCTATAGGACTGCTTACAAAACATCTATAGGAACGTCCGCATAAAGGCTGAATTTTAGAAAAGCTTGTCATTTACCTTTTGAACTTGAGCATAAGGCTTATTGGGCTATTAAAGAGTTCAATTCTAATTTGAAATATCTTGCTGAAAAATAGATTATTGCAATTGAATGAGCTTGAAGAAATAAGGAATGAATCTTATGAAAATGCTAAGATTTATATGGAAAAGATGAAGTTATGGCATGATCAGAAGATTCTTACCATAAATCTTGTACCAGGATAACAAGTTTTGCCGTATAATGCAAGATTGAGAATATTTTCTGGAAAACTAAAGTGCAGATGGATGGGTCTATTCATTGTGATAAAAGTTTATTCTTATGGAGCTGTAGATATTTAAGATCCTAAGACTAGAAAAATATTTAAAGTTAACGGACATAGTCTTAAACCATATTTTTCAGTCAATAAATCTAAATCTGATGAGAATTATATGTTGGGTCACTTAAAATGAGTTCTGGGTATGTCAGGCTGAAGACGTTAAAACAAGCGCTTTGTGGGAGGCAACCCCTATTTATCAGTGTGCTTTGCTTTATGTTTGTTTTGTGTGTTTTGTTTGCTTTGTTTGGTTTGTTTTTTTGTTTATAGTGGTAGTAATTTGGAGTTTTTAAACTAAAGTGGAGTTTATTTGACTTTAATTGATGATTTGGAAAAGTCAGAATAAGAATTTGGACACTTAGCAGACCTGTGCTAAATTGTGCACTGGCGGCTAAGCGCCGACTAGTTGGCGCTTTGGCGCCACAGTTATAAGAAATGTGAAAAATGTGAATTTAGAGCCTAGATCATGGAGGAGAAGTTGTGGGAGTTATTCTAGCATCTCCCATGTCTATAAACAGGTCCTGACTTAAGGAAAACACTTGCACCAAGTCCTATTTTCATTTCTGAAGTCTAAGAAGTGACTTTTGAGCACCATGTCTTCCTGGAAGAATGAGATGAAGAAGAAGTAAGATTCTGATAAAAGTAAGTTCATTAGTGATAGTGCTAAGGAGTTATTTAATGGATATTTGTCTGTTAGCATTCAAGGTATTGCAGAGATGATTGCAAAAATTGAAGCCCGATTGACTTCAATGGAAGCAAAGATCAATGATATTACTTTACATCTGGATCACATGGGATGGCAACTCAAGATGCAATTCAATCTTTCAAGGTATGTAGAAGAAATAGATAAGGAGATGTTTGTGATGAACAAATGGATTGAAGAAGATGATATAAGAAAGAACAATGATCGCCCGTTCTATCAAATTTATATTCCTGAAGGGTCAAATGAGAATAATAGTTGTCCTGGTTATATTCTGCCTAATGGAGAGTGGAATTAAAAGTGCTTTGTTTCTATTTGTTTAGTGTCTTAAGTGTTATGTTAATGTTCTTGTGATTTCATGTTTGGTGTGTTTAATGTTTTTATATATGCCTGATGATGTGGTGGGTACATCTTAGAGACGTACACTTATCAGTTGAAGATTATAGTGTCATGTACTTTGAGAATTTTATCCTTTATGTTTGGATAAAAATTCTAGTATTATATTGAATGTTATGTTTGTTTTAATATAAGTTTGTGTTTTTGAGAAATTTGTGTGGAATCAATGGATATTAAATTTTGATTTGGAGTTTTAGAAGATTTGTGGAGAGAAATAATTATTTTGGAGTAATTAAGGGTAATTAACAAAGTGATTTAGTGCATATACCTTAATTATAAAAATTTACGTATTGGCGGCTAAGCGCCAAAGTGTCGGCGCTTACGCGCCAGATTTCACGGCTAAGCGCCGATAGTTCGCGCATAGGCGCCAGTTTGCGAAAATTGATTCCTGAATGTTAAAACCCAAAAATTGTCATTTTCAACCGCCCCATCATCTTCAACCTTTGCTTTGCCGCGAAAGAGGAGCCTAGGGTATCATATTGTGGATCATTTAAGAGCCGATCTCAACAAAAATTGTTAGATTTGGATTCCTTGAGGTAAGAGCACTACTCCTAAGTAAAAATTTTTTATTTTCACCATGTATTGAGTACATTTTGGAAGATCTTAAATCACTTTTCATGGTGAGAATTTAAGGAAAAGCATAATAAATTGCTTAGATTTAGTGAAATTATCTTTTTGAAGATAATTTAGCAAGATTAGTTTGATTTTGGAATTTATGGTGAATTTTTCGTGAATTTTTAGAGATGGCTCCAAAGTCAAAGCGTGCACGAGAAAAGATGAAGTTTGATTATGAAAAATTTGTTAGTATGAGGGATGAGGAATGATACGTCAATGCATTGCAGTCACGTAAGTTGATTCCTGAGCGTGTGTTTAGTAAACCTAGAGAGGTGATTGAAGATATGTTTGCAAGAAGAAAATGGCAGAATTACTATTGCTTCTCCGCTGTTGTTGTTGTTTCTGTGGTAAGAGAATTTTATGCAAATTTACCTGCTGCAGAAAAAAAATCAGGTGATGGTTAGGAGGCATGAAGTAAACCTTTCTTCGAGTGCAATCAATACATTTTATGGACTACCTCCTGACATGTTCTGTTTTTATTCTAACTATCATCCTTCGGAAGGAGAATTAGATGAGATTATGGAGTTTCTGACTGATGGAAGAGGATTATGGAAAATTACAAATAATAGAAGAGTGAACTTTCTTGCTTCCAAATTGAATATCATTTTTAAGGCATGACATTATTTTATCTCATCTAAGTTGTTACCTTCAAGTCATACCAGTGAAGTGACGAGAGAAAGAGCGGAGTTGAACCATTGCATTCAGCATGGGAAGCCTATTGATATTGGAAGCATAATTTTTTATTATGTTTTGAACTGTGCTAGATAAACCATGACTACAAGTATGGTATTTCCTTCCTTGATTCATTCACTTTGTGAAAGATGCGGAGTGAAATTTGAAACACAGGAAGAGGTACTTCGGTACATTGAGACCGATTACTAGTGTAAATGTTTGGTCCTTACACTTGTACATTCAGTGTTTGGTTGGAGAGGAGGATTTGGTAGGGCTTCACTCATGCGCCTCGCTTCTGCTGCTTCTACTTCTCATGCTACTACTTCACGTGCTTCATCATCTACTAATTCACAGACTGCTTTATTAAGAAAGATTTTGAAAAAAAGTGAGACTTACTCGAGAGCATGTGAGAGATATGGATGGTAAGTTGGATAATGTTGAGAGATATATTGTAAAACATGATGAATGTGAGGAGAATTATCAGCAATATTTTGATAGACTGATTAGAGGAGATCATAATGCTGAGATGCCACCTCATCCATTCTATATACCTTATGTGCCATCCAGAGATTGGAACAAGCAAGATGATGATGTTGATGAGGATGAAGAGTAGATGTTTGTTGTTTGTTTTAGTTTTTGTATTGATGTGTTGTGTCACTGTATACTTTATCTAGTATTTTATTTGATGATTGTGTTGTGATGTGAACCTTGATAATATGCGGTATGGTTGTCTTGTTTATACTATTATGCATATTCGAGGTATTGTTGTTGTTTTATTGTTGATTTATATGTTGCTGTGTGGTAGTGTGTAACAGTAAATGTTCTTATGTGTATGTTATGTCAGTGTTTTTAGTAGTATGAATTTTTAATTTCAAAAACTGCTAGGAAATTATAAACCACTATTAGAAACTTCTACTTAGGAAAACTACATGTTCAAAATTCTTCAAATTCCACTATCATCTGTTATCAGTATCAATGTCTTATTTTAGTTGGTATGTATTTGCTTTGAAAACCACCACTACTGTAGAAGTCTTCTGAAATTTTTACTTATTATTATAAAAAAAGAAGAAAAATGTTTTGAAAAACTAAATTTGATTTCATTTTACTCCTGTACTTAAATTGTTATACTTGCATATTAGGATATTAAAAATTTCTGCAAGCATGATATGTCAGTTTTTATTTCTCACCCATGTATCATTTCCTATGTTTAAATGTTTTATCTTAATTAAAAATTTAAAGTTTGGGGGGATTTTAAAAACAAAAAATTTTAAAAACCTAAAATTTTATTTGATTCTCAAGAATACTTAAAAATAAATCTTATTTTTTATTGAGAACAATTATGTACATAAAGTTATATTAGGGGAAAAAATTTTGAATATAGAAATGAATAAAAGAATTTAGTTAAAATTTATAGTAATCATGAAAAACTTAAAGTTAAAATTTTCTTAATGAAGAAGTGTTAAATAAAGTTAAACTATCTTTAGTAAGAAGTTTTCTATTTTTGGATAAATGGAAGATTTGACTTTTATTCTTCAAATCTTAAATTTCTTTTATTGAAGAGTAATTTTCATATACTATTATTATGATTTTTAAGTGAAAGATTTATATCTGATCTTTATTTTAAATGGAAGGATGGAATTCAAAATTTTTAAAGGTCTATCCAGATATAGTAATCCTTGTCGTATAAAAATAAAAAAAAAGTGAAAAATATTGTATATGAAAAGGGAGAAGAAGCTTGAGGATTTAAGGGCCTAATCAAAAATTGGTTTCATACCTAATGTTTAAGATATAAGTTCAAACAAAATCTAAAGCTTAAAGTTGTAATATAGTAAGTAAAATTATTTTTCAAATAAAGATTTTTAAGTGAGAAAAATAAATGTTTGAATCCTATATTTTGAAAAATCTTTAAATATTTCTGAAGTAGATAGAGACTTATATTTATCATTTTCTTTTACTTAAGAACTTTCTAAACTTTAAGTTCGTTTTAATTATTGAAAATTTTTCTAAATTGGACTATTCCATTTCTAGAGCAAAATTTTGTTATCTTCCTAAGAAACTCATTATATAATTTGCATGCTAAAATGTTCTATGAGATTAACTGTCACTTGAGGACAAGTAACATTTTTAGTTTGGGGGACTTTGATACACCTAAAATATATAATATTTTTATGCACATTTTTATACCTATTTTTAATGATATTGAACTTTAATGGTAGGTATTTTGTGTTTTTCTTGCAGGTAAGATGAAAATGGATGGTCATGATGAAAGGAGCAAAATTGGATCAAATTTGGAGAAAAAAATGAAAAATAAAAAATTTGGCACTGGCGGCTAAGCGCCGTTGGGCCGGCGCTTAGCCACCACAATTAAAAATCGAGATTCAAATGGATTTGGCACCAATTTCAAATGGAATGGGATGCAACTCTTGGTGGAAATGTCCATAATTTCCTTTGGGCAGAAAGTTTGAATGAAGGGGTGTGTTCCTTGGTAGATACATTGAATCTGAACACATTTTGAAGAGACACCAAGGCACCTTTTAGTTTACTATTTAAAGAGAATCTTAGGAAAGATTTTGGGGAGGCAATTTGAGGAGACTCTTCCACTGCATTTTGAAGAGTACTTCCATTGTTCTTCCACTGCATTTTAAAAGTTCTTATTTAGAGTAGGAGTAGAGAGTAGAAAGGAGAAAAGGGTCGGAGTGAAGTCTTCTTCTTCCCACTTCTTTTCTTTCTTTTAGATTAGTTTTTATTGAAGTTTGAAGTACGTATTCGAGTCGATGGAGTTGGGAGACTTGCTCTGAGAAGTAGTTTAGCGAAGATTCAAAGTTTCAGAGGAACTTCCTTAGTCTTGTGGAGAGGATTTTCAGATAAGTGTTTACTTTTATTTAGTTTATTAATACTTTTTTCTTTTATTATTTTTTTTTATCGTTGTTTTAATTTCAAATCAATGTGTTTTATATTTTCTCAATGTATTCTGAGTAGTTTATTTTATCTTTTTCTTTCTTAAATGGAGAAGTAATTAATTTAAAGAGAATTGTTGTGGAAAATATAATTATTTAAAAGTTTAAAGAAGTTTTGAGGATTGATAATAAAAACTTTGTTTACTTCTTAATTTGGCCTGTTAAGTTGTAAAATTTCTTGAGGTTATGTAAGATCTAATGCAGTATTGTCTCATAAAAGTTAGTAAGAATCACATGAAATTATATGGATGAGAACTGTAGTCCACATAATTGAATGTATTATTAGAAGATATTTTTATAAAAGGGAGTAAAATTAGAGGATTTTAGAGTGGCAGGCTAAAACCCCCTAATTTGGTTTGAAGTTTTGAGATTTGTTTTGAGAAGTTAGCCCCCAGGTGGTGGGAATCAAGGGAACTCTAGAGTGAGAAACTGGTATCTTCCCTGCCTAACCATGTTCAAATTAATATAAATTTCAAATTAACCTATGTTGTTTATAGAACCAAGTAAGGGTAAAGAGCACATTTGCTTCTACCTGTCACAACAAAAATTTGAATACTTCCACAACAACACTTTAAAAATTATTACTACTTCATGAAAGGAAAGAAAAAGATATTCTAGTTAATAGTATTTTACATCCAGTGTTATTAGTTATTGTAATTTTAATTTCTTGCTTTGCATTTTTTATTAAGAAAATTTCAAAAGACATATCAACCATCAAAACTTTTCAAAATTAAGACATACTTTTTCGAAAACAATTAAAGAAAATAAAAAGATAATTTCTCTGATTCCTTTAAAGATTTCACATTTTCCCTATGAGTTTGATATCTCGGGCTTAATTAGAAAGTCCTATATTACTTGATAAACGATACATATACTTACACAATATCCCATATTATAAAATCATAATTTTCATATCTAAATTCATCAGCGCACTTATATCTGACGCTACAAAGTTTTTGGCGCCGTTGCACTTATATCTATCAGGGATCAAGTTTTTGGCGCCGTTGCCGGTGAAAATTAATTTAAATTGCATTTCAAAGAGAATTAAGAAATTAAAAATTTTTACTTTTCTTTGTTTTTGTTAGTGTGTTGTATTTTGTTTTGTTTTATTATTGTATGCGTAGTTCAAGTTCTGAAGGACTTGTGCCTTACGATTCTGAATTAGAAAGAACTATCAGAAAAATAAAAAAAATTAAAAATACAGAAAAAAATATTCAAGAAATGGCAAATCATTAAAATAAAAATGTTAGCATCCATCAAGAATTAAGACCTTTAAGAGATTATGTTAACCCTAGAGTAAATGAAATTCGTGGTAGTATTCAAAACGCTACTGTAGCTGCTAATTCTTTTGAGCTTAAACCTGCTATTATCCAAATGGTGTCCAACAATTAGTTTAGGGGGAGCAACAAATGAAGATCCTAATTTGCATCTTGCTAATTTTCTAGAGTTGTGTGCTACTTTTAGATATGATGGTGTTTCGGATGATGCTATTGGACTTAGACTTTTTCCTTTCTCACTAAGGGATAAAGCTAAAATGTGGTTACATTCGTTAGCACCTGGTTCAATTAGAACTTGGGGTGAACTGTCACAAAAATTCCTTGCTAAATATTTTCCACCATCTAAGACTGCTAAGTTGAGAAATGATATAACATATTTTTGTCAGTTTGAAGGAGAATCAATATATAAAGCATGGGAAAGATTTAAAGATCTCCTCAGGAAATGTCTACATCATGTGATACCAGATTGGTTAATAATTCAAACTTTTTGTAATGGATTAGTTGGATCTCTTAGATCAATCATCGATGCTGCTGCTGGTGGATCATTATTGTCTAAACCATTTTCTGATCCTTATGCTTTAATTGAAGAAAGGACTACTAATAAGTTTCAATGGCCTTCTGAAAGGTTAAATCCTAAACAGGTTGTCAGTGTTTATGAAAATGATGCTTTTACAGTGTTAGCAAATCAAGTTGTTGATGTATCAAGGAAGATAGACCAATTTGGGATGAATATTTCTCAGTCAAATCTCATGTTTGATGAAAATTCATTAGGCCAAATGGTTGATTCTTATTCTTCACCAGAAACTGTGAATGCTATAATCAAACCTAACAACCCATATTCTAATTATTATAACCCAGGTTGGAAGAATCATCCAAATATCAACTGGAATAACAATAATTTGGGTGGTGTTAATCAACAACGGGGGAACACCCAAGTAAACCCATTGGGGAATTGGAACAGCCAAGGTAATAATAATAATAGATTAACTTATCCTTCAGGTTATAACAATGCTTTGCAAAATAAGGAGAAGAAGTTTTCTATGGAAGAAGTAGTATCACATATGGAAAATAAATTACAAATCAAGGAGCAACCATCAGAAATATTGATAATCAATTGGGACAAATTGCAAATGCCTTAAGTAATAGATCCCAAGGAATGCTTGCAAGTAATACTAAAGTGAATCCAAGAGAAAAGAATAAAGAACAAGTGCAAGCAATTCAACTGAGAAGTGGAAAAGAATTGGAAGGTAGAGTTCAAAAAGAAACTGAAGTAGGGAAAGAAGAGATTGAAAGACCTATGGAGGACGCTCCAAAAGGTTTTGAAAGACCTATTTCTCCACCTAAGGTTGATTTAGAAAAACCACCACCTCCATTTCCTCATGGACTTCGTCAACAAAAGTTGGATAAGCAATTTTCAAAATTCTTGGAGATATAAAAGAAGCTTACCATTAATAGAGATTGAAAGAGATGGAGACTTATATTTATCATTTTCTTTTACTTAAGAACTTTCTAAACTTTAAGTTCGTTTTAATTACTGAAATTTTTTCTAAATTGGACTATTCCATTTCTAGTGCAAAATTTTGTTATCTTCCTAAGAAACTCATTATATAATTTGTATGCTAAAATGTTCTATGAGATTAACTGTCACTTAAGGACAAGTAACATTTTATGTTTGGGGGACTTTGATACACCTAAAATATATAGTATTTTTATGCACATTTTTATACCTATTTTTAATGATATTGCACTTTAATGGTAGGTATTTTTTGTTTTTCTTGCAGGTACGATGAAAATGGATGGTCATGATGAAAATAACAAAATTGGATCAAATTTGGAGCAAAAAAATGAAAAATAAGGTATTTTTTGTTTTTCTTTCCACTTCTTTTCTTTCTTTTAGAATAGTTTTCATTGAAGTCTGAAGTCTGTATTCTGAGTCAACGGAGTTGGGAGACTTGCTCTGAGAGGTAGTTTAGCGAAGAGTCAAAGTTTCAGAGGAACTTCCTTAGTCTTGTGGAGAGGATTTTCAGATAAGTGTTTAATTTTATTTAGTTTATTAATACTTGTTTTCATTTATTCTTTTTCTTATCGTTTTTTTTAATTTCAAATCAATGTGTTCTTATATTTTCTCAATGCATTATGAGTAGTTTACTTTATCTTTTTCTTTCTTAAATGGAGAAGTAATTAATTTAAAGAGATTTGTTGTGGAAAGCATAAGTGTTTAAAAGTTGGAAGAAGTTGTGAAGATTGATTCTAAAAACTTTGTTTACTTCTTAATTTGGCCTGTTAAGTTGTAAAATTTCTTGAGATTATGTTAGGTCTAATGCGGTATTGTCTCATAAAAGTAAGTAAGAATCAGATGAAATTATATGGGTGAGAAATGTAGTCCATATAATTGAATGTAATATTAGAATATATTTTTATAAAAGGGAGTAAAATTAGAAGATTTTAGAGTGACAGGCTAAAACCCCCTAATTTGGTTTGAAGTTTTGAGTTTTGTTATGAAAAGTTTGCCCCCATGTGGTTGGAATAGAGGGAACTCTAGAGTGAGAGACTGGTATCTTTCCTGCCTAACCATGTTCAAAATAATATAAATTTCAAATTAGCCTATGTTCTTTATAGAACCAAGTAAGGGTAAAGAGCACATTTGCTTTTATCTTTCACAACAAAAATTTGAATACTTTCACAACAATACTTTAAGTATTTTTACTACTTCATGAAAGGAAAGAAAAGGATATTCTAGTTAATAGCTTTTTACATAAAGTGTTATTAGTTATTGTAATTTTAATTTCTTGCTTTGCATTTTTTATTAAGAAAATTTCAAAAGACATATCAACCTTCAAAACTTTTCAAAACCAAGACATACTTTTTCCAAAGCAATTAAAGAAAATAAAAAGATAATTTCTCTGATTCCTTTAAGGATTTCATATTTTCCCAGTGGGTTCGATATCTCGGGGCTTAATCAAAAAGTCCTATATTAATTGGTAAACGATACGTATACTTTCGTAGTATCCCATATTGTAAAATCATAATTTTCATATCTAAAATCATCAGCGCACTTATATCTGATGGTACCAAGTTTTTGACGCCATTGCACTTATATCTATCGGGGATCACTGAGTCAATGGGTTGGTTATTGGGTAAAGGGTTGACAATTTTGACCAAAGTTGACTTTCTAGTGAAATGTTGACTTATTGGCTCAATGGGTTAGTCATTGGGTCAAGGATTAACCATTTTGACCAAAGTTGACTTTTTGGTCAGAGATTAACTTATTGGGACAATAATTAATCATTAGGTCAAAAATTGACTATTTTGACCAAAATTGACTTTTTGGTCAAAAGTTGACCAATTGGGTAAATGGGTTGGTAATTAAGTTAAGGATTGAACATTTTGACCAAAGTTAACTTTTTGCTTAAAAGTTGACCATTGGGCCAATAGGTCGGCCATTGGGATAAGAATTAAACAGTTTGACCAATGTTGAATTTTTTGTCGGAGTTTGACTTATTGTGTCAATAATATGTCATTAGGAAAAAAATTGATTATTTTGACCAAAGTTGACATTTTTGTCAAAGGTTGACCTATTGGGTTAATAGGGTGGTCATTAGGTCAAATTTTAATTATTTTGACCAAACTTTACATTTTGTTTAAAAGTTAACGTATTTGGTCAATGGGTAGGTCATTGGGTCAAGGATTGACCATTTTGGCTAAAGTTGACTTTTTGGTCAAAAGTTAACATATTGGGTCTTTGGGTTTGTCATTGGGTCAGAAATTGACCATTTTGACTAAAGTTAACTTCTTGGTCAAAAGTTGACCTATTAGGTCAATGGGTGGTCATTTTGTCAAAAATTAACTATTTTGACCAAAATTAACTTTTTGGTTAAAAGTTGACCTATTGATCAATGGGTTGGTCATTAGGTCAAGGATTGACCATTTTTACCAAAGTTGAATATTTTGTTAAAATTTGACTTATTGGGTCAATTTGGGGTCAGTGGGTCAAGGACTGACCATTTTGAATAAAGTTGACTTTTTGGTCAGAGATTTTCTTTTTGGGTCAATAATTAGTAATTAGGTCAAAAATTGACTATTTTTATCAAAACTGAATTATTGGTCAAAAGTTAACCCATTAGGTCAACGGGTTAGTCATTGGGTCAGAAATTGACTATTTTCACCAAAGTTGACTTTTTGGTTAAAAGTTGACCTATTGGGTCAATGAGTTGGTCATTGGGTCAAGAATTGACCATTTTGACCAAAAGTTAACCTTTTGGTCAAAAGTTGACCTATTGTGTCAATGGGCAGGTCCTTGGGTCATGGTTTGACCATTTTGACCAAAGTTAACTTTTTACTCAAAAGTTGACCAATTGGGTCAATGATGGGTTGGACATTGGGTCAAGGATTGACCATTTTGATCAAAGTTGACTTTTGATCAGAGATTAACTTATTGGGTCAATAATTGGTCATTAATTCAAAAATTGACTATTTTGACCAGACTTGACTTTTTGGTCAAAGTTGACCAATTAGGTCAATGGGTTCGTCTTTGGGTCAAGGATTGAACTTTTTAACCAAAGTTGATTTTTTAGTCAAAAGTTGAGCTATTGGTTCGATAGGTTGGTCATTGGGTCAAGGATTGACCATTTTGACCAAAGTTGACTTTTTGTCAGAGATTGACTTATTGGGTCAATAATTGCTCATTAATTCAAAAATTGACTATTTCGACCAAACTTGACCGTTTGGTTAAAAGTTAACCAATTAGGTCAATGGGTTGGTCATTGGGTGAAGGATTGACCTATTTGACCAAAGTAGACTTTTTAATCAAAAGTTGACCTATTGGTTCTAAAGGTTGGTCATTGGGTCAAGGATTAACCATTTTGACCAAAATTAACTTTTCTGTCAAAGATTGACTTACTGGGACAATAATTAGTCATTAGGTCAAAAATTAACTATTTTGACCAAAAATTGACTTTTTAGTCAAATGTTGACATATTGGGTCTTTTAGTCAAGAAATGACCATTTTGACCAAAGTTGACTTTTTGGTCAAAAGTTCACCTATTGGGTAAATGGTTTTGTCATTGGGTCAAGGATTGACCATTTTAGCCAAAAGTTTATTTTTTTTCAGAGATTGACTTATTGGGTCAATAATTGATCATTACGTCAAAAATTTTTATTTTGACCAAAATTGAATTTTTTGTCAAAAGTTGACGCTATGGGTCACTGGAGTGATCATTGTGTCATAAATTGACTATTTTGATCAAATCTTACTTTTTGGTCAAAAGTTAACGTATTTTGATCAATGGGGTGGTAATAAGGTCAAAAATTTACAATTTTGACCAAAATTGACTTTTTGGTCAAAAGTTAACATATTGGATCAACGGGTTGGTCATTTGGTCAAGGATTGACCATTTTGGCCAAAGTTAACTTTTTGGTCAAGAGTTGACCTATTGTGTCAATGGGTTGGTCATTGGGTCAAGGATTGACCATTTTGACCAAAGTTGACATTTAGGTCAATATTTGACCTATTGGGTCAATAATTGGTCATTAGGTCAAAATTTGACTATTTTGGCCAATATTGACTTTTTGGACAAAAGTTAATCTATTGGGTCAGTGGGTTAACGATTAGATCAAGGATTCACCATTTTAACCAAAGTTGACCTTTTGGTCAAAAGTTGACCTATTAGGTCAATGAGTTAGTCATTGGGTTAAGGATTGACCAATATGACCAAAGTTGACTTTTTGGTTCAATAATTGGTCACTAAGTCAAAAATTGACCATTTTGACCAAAGTTGACTTTTTGGTTAAAAGTTGACCTATTGTGTCAATGGGTTAGTCATTAGGTCAGAAATTGACCATTTTGGTAAAAGTTGACTTTTAGGTGAAAAGTTAACATATTGGGTCAACGGGGTGGTCATTAGGTCAAAAATTAACTACTTTGATGAAAATTAACTTTTTGGTCAAAATTTAACCTATTGGGTCAAGGATTGATCATTTTATCCAAAGTTGACTGTTTGGGTCAACGGGTAGGTCATTGGGTCAAAGATTGACCATTTTAACCAAAGTGAACTTTTTTGCTAAAAAGTTGACTTCTTGGGTCAATGGCTTGGTCATTAGGTTTAAGGATTGACCATTTTGACCAAAGATTACTTTTGGTCAGGGATTAACTTTTTGGTCAAAAGTTGACTTCTCGGTCAAAAGTTGACTTATTTTGTCAATGGGTTGGTCATGTGGTCAAGGTTTGACCATTTTGACCAAAGTTTACTTTTTGGTCAAAAAGTTGATCGATTGGGTTAATCGAGTGGTCATTGGGGCAAGGAATGACCATTTTGACCAGAATTGAATTTTTTGTCAGAGATTTACTTTTTTGGTTAATAATTGGTCATTAGGTCAAAAATTGACTATTTTTACCAAAATTAAATTTTTGGTCAAAAGATGAACCAATGGGTCAATCAGGTGTTCATTGGGTTGGAAACTAATCATTTTGACAAAAGATGAAGTTTTGGTAAAAAGTTGGCGTATTGGGTGATTGGGTTACTCATTGGGTCAGAAATTGACCATTTTAATGAAAGTTGACTTTTAGGCCAAAAGTTGACCTATTGGGTCATGGGTTTGTCATTGGGTCAAAGAATGACCATTTTGACCAAAGTTGACTTTTTGGTAAGAGATTGACTTATTGGGTCAAAAATTGGTCATTAAGTCAAAAATTGACTATTTTGACCAAAGTAGATTTTTTGTTCAAAAGTTGACCAATTAGGATAATGGGTTGGTCATTAGGTCAAGGATTGATCATTTTTACCAAAGTTGACTTTTTGGTCAAAAGTTGACTTTTTGGAATAATGGGTTGGTCATTGGATCAGAAATTGACCATTTTAATCAAAGTTGACTTTTTGGTCAAAAGTTGACCTAATGGTGGTCATTAGGACAAAAATTAACTATTTTGTCGGAAATTGACTTTTTGGTCAAAAGTTGACCTATTGCGTCTATGGGTCAAGGATTGACAATTTTAACCATAGTTGACTTTTTGGTCAAAAGTTGACCTATTGCGTCTATGGGTTGGTCATTGGGTCAAGGATTGACCTTTTTGACCAAAGTTTACTTTTTGGTCAGAGATTGACTTATTGGGTCAATAATTGGTCATTAGGTCAAAAAGTGACTATTATGACCATACTTGACTTTTTCGGTCAAAATTTGACCTATTAGGTCAATGGGTTGGTCATTGGGTCATCGATTGATCATTTTTACCGAAGTTAACATTTTCGCCCAAAGTTTAACTATTAGGTCAATGGATGGTCATCTGGTCAGAAAATAACCATTTTAACGAAAGTTAACCTATTGGGTCAATGAGTTGGTGATTAGGTCAAAAATTGACAATTATGACCAAACTTGACTTTTTGGTCAAAAGTTGACCTGTTGGGTCAATAGGGTCGTCATTAGGTTTGACCAAAATAAACTTTTTGGTCAAAAGTTGACCTACTGGGTCAATGGGATGGTCATTAGGTCAAGGATTGACCATTTTAACTAAAGTTAACTTATTGGGTCTATGGGTTTGTGATTGGGTCAAGATTGACCATAGTAAATGAATTATTGGTCATTTAGTTAAAAAAATGACAATTTTGACCAAAATTTACTTTTAGGTTAAAAGTTGACCTTTTGGGTCAATGAGTTTGTCATTAGGTCAATGATTTAACATTTTTGCCAAAGTTGACTTTTTGGTCAAAGGTTGACCTATTGGGTCAATGGGTTTGTCATTGGGCCAGAAATTGACCATTTTGACAAACGTTGACCTTTTGGTCCAAAGTTGACCTCTTGGGTCAATGGGTGGTCATTAGATCAAAAATTGATAATTTTGACCAACATTGACTTTTTATCAAAAGTTGACCTATTGAGTCATTGGGGTGGTCATTAGGTCAAAAAGTTACTATTTTGATAAAAAATTACTTTTTTGTCAAAAGTTGACATATTGGGTCAATGAGGTGGTCATTAGGTCAAAAATTGACTATTTTGACCAAAATTGACTTTTTGGTCAAAAGTTGACCTATTGGGTCAATAGTTTGGTCAGGGGGTTAAGGATTGACCATTTAACCAAAGTTGTCTTTTTGGTCAAATGTTGACCTATTGGGACAATGGGTTTCTCATTGGGTCAAAGATTGATCATTTTGAATAAAGTTGACTTTTTGGTACGAGATTGACTTCTTGGATCAATAATTGGTCATTCGGTCAAAAATTGACCTATTGGTTCAATGGGTTGGTCATTGGGTTAAGGATTGATCATTTTAACCAATGTTGACATTTTGGTCAAAAGTTGACTTATTGGGTCATTGGGTTTAACCATTTTGACAAAGGTTAACTTTTTGGTCGAAAGTTAACCTTTAGGTCAATGGGTTAGTCATAAGGTCAGAAATAGATTATTTTAAACAAAGTTGACTTTTTGGTCAAAAGTTGACCTATTGGGTTAACGGGTTTGTCATTGGTTCAAGGATTGACCATTGTGACCAAAGTTGACTTTTTGGTCAAAAGTTAACCTATTGGGTCAAATTGTTGGTCATTAGGTCAAGGATTCACCATTTTGACCAAATTTGACTTTTTGGTCAAAAGTTAACCAATTGGGTCAATGCGTTGGTCATAGAGTCAGAGATAACAATTTGATCAAAATATACTTCATTGTAAAAAGTTGACATTTTGGGTCAATAGAGCGGTCATTATGGCAAAAATTGATTATTTTGACTAAAATTAACTTTTTGGTCAAAAGTGGAGCTATTGGGTCATTGGGTAAAGGATTAACCATTTTTACCAAAGTTGGTTTTTTGTTCAAAAGTTGACCTGTTGGGACAATGGGTTGGTCATTGGGTTAAGGATTGACCATTTTAACCAAAGTTGACTTTATGAAAAAAAGTTAACCTATTGGGTCACTAGGTTGGTCATTGGGTCAAAAATTGAGCATTTTGACAAAAGTTGACCTTTTGGTCCAAAGTTGACCTACTGGGTCAATGGGTGGTCATTAAATCAAAAATTGACTATTTTGACCGAAATTGATTTTTTGGTCAAATGTTCACCTATTGAGTCATTTGGTCAAGGATCGACCATTTTGTCCAAAGTACACTTTTTCGTCAAAGGCTGACCTTTTGGGCCAATGAGTTGGTCAATAGGTGAAGGATTGACTATTTTGACTATAGTTTACTTTTTATTAGAGATTTACTTAATGGGTCAATAATTGGTCATTAGGTCAAAAATTGATCATTTTAACCAAAACTAAATTTTTTATCGAAAGTTGACCTATTGGGTCAATGGGTTGGTCATTGGATCAAGGAATGATCATTTTGACCAAAATTGACTGTTTGGTTTAAAGTTGAACTATTCTGTCAATGGGTTGGTCATTTGGTCAAGGATTGACTATTTTGACCAAAGTTCACTTTTTGGTCAGAGATTGACTTATTAAGTCAATAATACGTCATTAGGTCAAAATTAGACAATTTTGACCAAAATTGACTTTTGTTCAAAAGTTGACCTATTAAGTAAATGAGTTGGTCAATTGGTCAAGAATTCACCATTTTGACTAAAGTTCACTTTTTGGTCAAAAGTTGACCTTTTTGGTCAATGATTTGGTCACTGGGCCAAAAATTGACCATTTTGTCCAAAGTTGACTTTTTGGTCAAAAGTTGACCTATTGGGTCAATAAACCGGTCATTAGGTCAAAAATTGTCAATTTTAACCCAAATTGTCTTTTTGGTCAAAAGTTGACCTATTGGGATAATGGGTTGGTGATTTAGTCAACGATTGACCATTTTGACCAAAATTGACTTTTTGGTCAAAAGTTAACCTATGGGTCAATGGGTTGGTTATTGGGTCAATGATTGACTATTTTGACCTAAGTTGACTTTTTGGTCAAAGTTGACCTATTGGGTCAATGGGTTTGTCATTGAGTCAGGATTGACCATTTTGACCAAATTTAACTTTTTCGTAAGAGATTAACAAAATGAAACAATAATTGGTCATTTAGTCAAAAATTCACTATTTTGACAAAAATTTACTTTTTGGTCAAAAGTTGACCGATTGGGTCAATGAGTTTATCATTGGGTCAATGATTGACCATTTTGACCAAAGTTGACTTTTTGGTCAAAGGTTGACCTACTGGATCAATGGGTTAGTCATTGGGTCATAAATTGACCATTTTGACCAAAGTTGACCTTTTGGTCCAAAGTTGACCTGTTGGGTCAATGAGTGGTCATTAGATTAAAAATTGACTAATTTGACCAACATTGACTTTTTGGTCAAAAGTTGACCTATTGAGTCATTAGGTGGTCATTAGGTCAAAAATTGACTATTTTGACCAAAATTGACTTTTTGGTCAAAAGTTGACTTATTGGGTCCATGGGGTGTTCATTAGGTCAAAAATTGACTATTTTGACCAAAATTGACTTTTTGGTCAAAAGTTAACTTACTGGGTCAATGAGTTAAGGATTGACAATTTAACTAAAGTTGTCTTTTTAGTCAAATGTTGACCTATTTGGTCAATGGGTTTCTCATTGGGTCAAAGATGGACCATTTTGACTAAAGTTGACTTTTTGGTCAAATATTGACTTATTAGGTCAATAATTGCTCGTTTGGTCTAAAATTGACTATTTTGGCCAAAATTGAGTTTAAGGTCAAAAGTTTACCTATTGTGTCAATGCGTTTGTCGTTTGGTCAAGAATTGACCATTTTAACCAAAGTTGACGTTTTGGTCAAAAGTTCACTTATTTGGTCAATGTGTTGGTCATTGAGTCAAGTATTGACCATTTTGACCAAAGTTGAACTTTTGGTCAGAGATTAACTTTTTGGGTCAAAACTGGTCATTATGTTAAAAATTAATTATTTTGACCAAAATTGAATATTTGATTAAAAGTTGACCTATTGGGTCAACAGAGTAGTCCATGGGTCAGAAATTGACCATTTTGATCGAATTTGACTTTTTGGACAAAAGTTGAACTATTAGGTGAATATGGTGGTCATTAGGTTAAAATTTGACTATATTGACCAAAATAGACTTTTTTTTTCAAAAGTTGACCTGCTGGGTCAATGGGTTAGTCGTTGGGTCAAGGATTGCCAATTTTGACCAAAGTTGACTTTTTGGTTAAAAGTTGACCTATTAGCTTAATGCGTTGGTCATTGGGTCATGGATTGACCATTTTGACCAAAGTTGACCTTTTGGTCAAAGATTGACTTATCAGGTCAATAATTGGCCATTAGGTCAAAAATTGACAATTTTGACCAAAACTGACTTTTTGGCCAAAAGTTGACATATTAGGTCCTTGGGTTGGTCATTGGGTCAAGGATTGATCATTTTGACCAAAGTTGACTTTTAGGTCAAAAGTTAACCAATTCGGTCATTGGGTTTGACCATATTGACAAAGGTTGACTTTTTGCTCAAATGTTGACCTTTAGGTCAATGGGTTGGTCATTGGGTCAGAAATTGATCATTTTAACCAAAGTTGACTTTTTGGTCAAAAGTTGACCTACTGGGTTAACGAGTATGTCATTGGTTCAAGGATGGACCATTTTTACCAAAGTTAACTTTTTGGTCAAAAGTTAACCTATTAGGCCAAACAGTTGGTCATTGGAACAAGGATAGACCATTTTCACAAAAGTTGACTTTTTGGTCAAAAGTTGACCTATTGGGTCAATGGGTTGCTGATAGGGTCAAGAATTAACCAATTTGACCAAAATTGACTTTTTGGTCAAAAGTTGACCTTTTGGGTCAATGAGGCGGTCATTATGGTAAAAATTCATTATTTTAACCAAAATTGACTATTTGGTCAAAAGTTGAACTATTAGGTCATTGGGTAAAGGATTGACCATTTTGATCGAAGTTATCTTTTTTGTCAAAAGTTGACATATTGGGTCAATGGGTTGGTCATTGGGTTAAGGATTGATCATTTTAACCAAAGTTGACTTTTTGGTCAAAAGTTGACCTATTGGGTGAATGGGTTGGTCATTGGGTCAGAAAGTGAGCATTTTGATAAAAGTTGACCTTTTGGTCTAAATTTGATATGTTGGGTCAATGTGTGGCAATTAGGTTAAAAATTGACTATTTTGACTGAAATTGACTTTTTGGTCAAAAGCTGACCTATTGAGTCATTTGGTCAAGGATCGACCATTTTGTCACAAGTTGACTTTTTGGCCAAAAGTTGACTTATTGGGACAATGAGTTGGTCAATGGGCCAAGAATTGACCATTTTGACCAAAACTGACTTTTTGGTCAATAGTTGACCTATTTGGTCAATGGGTTGGTCATTGGGTCAAAGAATGAACATTTTGACCAAAATTGACTATTTGGTCAAAAGTTGAACTGTTCACTCAATGGGTTGGTCACTGGGTCAAGGATTCACCATTTTGACCAAAGTTGACTTTTTGGTCAAAGATTGACTTATTCGGTCAATAATAGGTCATTAAGTTAAAAATTGTCAATTTTGACCAAAATTGACTTTTTGTTCAAAAGCTGACCTATTGGGTCAATGAGTTGGTCATTGGGTTAAGAGTTGAGCATTTTGATTAAAGTTGACTTTTTGATTAAAGTTGACCTATTTGGTCAATGGATTGGTCACTGGGTCAGAAATTGACCATTTTGACGAATTTGACTTCTTTGGTCAAAAGTTGACCTCTTGGGTCAATGGGTGGTCATTAGGTAAACATTTAACTATTTTGACTAAAATTAACATTTTTTTTCAAAAGTTTACCTATTTGGGTCAACGGGTCTATCATTGGCTAAAAGATTGACAATTTTGACCAAATTTGACTTTTTGCTCAAAAGTAGACCTATTGGGTCAATGGGTTTTTCATTGGGTCAAGGATTGACCATTTTGACTAAAGTTATCTTTTTAGTTAGAGATTAACTTATTGGGTTAATAACTGGTCAGAGATTAACTTATTAGGTAAAAGATTAATTATTTTGACCAAAATTGAATATTTGATCAAAAGTTGACCTATTGGGCCAACGGGGTGGTCCGTGGGTCAGAAATTGACCATTTTGACCAAAGTTGACTTTTTGGTCAAAAGTTGACCTATTGGGTCAATGGGGTGGTCATTTGGTTAAAATTTGACTATATTAACCAAAATTGACTTTTTGTATAAAGTTGACTTGCTGGGTCAATGGGTTGGTCGTTGGGTCAACGATTGACCATTTTGACCAAAGTTGACTTTTTGGTCAAAAGTTGATCTATTTGCTCAATGGGGTTGGTCATATGGTCAAGGATTGACCATTTTGACCAAAGTTGACTTTTTGGTCAGAGATTGACTTATCAGGTCAATAGTTGGTCATTTGGTCAAAATTTGACTATTTTGGTTAAAATTAACTTTTTGGTCAAAAGTTGACCTATTGGGTCAATGGGTTAGTCATTGGGTCAAGGATTGATCATTTTGACCAAAATTAACTTTTAGGTTAAAAGTTGACCCATTGGGTCATTGGGTTTGACCATTTTGACAAAAGTTGATTTTTTGGTCAAAAGTTGACCTATTAGATTAATGGGTGCGTCATTGGGTCAGAAATTGATCATTTTAACCAAAGTTGACTTCTTGGTCAAAAGTTGACCTATTAGGTCAACGGGTATGTCATTTTTTCAAGGATTAACCATTTTGACCAAAGTGGACTTTTTAGTCAAAAGTTAACCTTTTGGGTCAAATTGTTGGTCATTAGGTCAAGCATTGACCATTTTAACCAAAGTTGAATTTTTGGTCAAAAGTTGACCTATTCGGTCAATGGGTTGGTCATACGGTCAAGGATTAACCAATTTAACCAAAATTGATTTTTTGGTCAAAAGTTGACCTTTTGGGTAAATGGGGCGGTCATTATGGCAAAAATTGATTATTTTGACCAAAATTGACTTTTTGGTCAAAAGGTAACGTATTCGGTCATTAGGTAAAGGATTGACCATGTTGACTAAAGTTGACTTTTTGATCAAAAGTTGTCCTATTGGGTAAATGGTTTAGTCATTGGGTTAAGGATTGACTATTTTGATCAAAGTTGACTTTTTAGTCAAAAGTTGACCTATTGGTCAATAGGTTGGTCATTGGGTCAGAAATTGAGCATTTTGACCAAACTTGACCTTTTGGACCAAAGTTGACATGTTGGGTCAATGTGTGGTCATTAGATCTAAATTTGACTATTTTGACAGAAATTGACTTTTTTGTCAAAAATTGACCTATTGAGTCATTCGGTTAAGGATCGACCATTTCGTCCAAAGTTGACTTTGTAGTCAAAAGTTGACCTATTGAGTCAATGAGTTGGATAATGGGTTAAGGTTTGACCATTTTGACCAAAGTTGAATTTGTTGTTACAGATTTACTTATTGGGTCAATAATTGGTCATTAGGTCAAAAATTGACTATTTTGGCCAAAACTGACTTTTGGTCAAAAGTTAACCTATTGGGTCAATGGGTTGGTCATTGAGTCAAGCAATGACCAATTTGACCAAAATTGACTATTTGGTCAAAAGTTAAACTATTCCGTCAATGGGTTGGTCATTGGGTTAAGGATTGACCATTTTGACCAAAGTTTACTTTTTGGTCAGAGATTGACTTATTGGGTCAATAATAGGTCATTAGGTCAAAAATTTTTAATTTTGTCCAAATTTAACTTTTTTTTTAAAAGTTGACCTATTGAGTTAAAAGTTGACTTATTGGGTCAATGGGTGGTCATTAGGTCAAAAATGAAATATTTTTACCAAAAGTATCTTTTTGGTCAAAAGTTGACAGATTGGGTCAATGGGTTGGTCATTTGGTCAAGGATTGACCATTTTGACCAAAATTGACTTTTGGTCAAAAGTTAACCTTTTGGGTCAATGGGTTGGTCATTGGGTCAAGGATTGACATTTTTTACCAAAGTTGACTTTTTGGTCAAAAGTTAACCTTTTGGGTCGATGGGTTGGACATGAGGTTAAGAAATGATCATTTTGACTAAAGATGACTTTTTGGTCAAAAGTTGACCTATTGGGTCAATGGGTTGGTCATTAGGTTAAGGATTGACCATTTTGACAAAAGTTGACTTTTTGGTCTGAGTTTGACTTATTGGGTCAATAATTAGTCATTAATTATAAAATTGTCTATTTTGGCCAAATTGAATTCATGGTCAAAAGTTGACCCATTGGGTCAACGGGGTGATCATTGGATCATAAATTGACAATTTTGACCATAATTGACTTTTTGGTCAAAAGCAAACCTATTGGGTCAATGAGTTGGTCATTGGGAAAAAAATTTACCATTTTAACCAAAGTTGACTTTTTGGTCAAAGTTGACCTATTGGGTCAATGAGTTGGTCACTGGGTCAGAAATTGATCATATTGACCAAAGTTGACTTTTTTGGTCAAAAGTTGACCTATTGGGTCCATGGGTGGTCATTAGGTTAAAAATTGACTATTTTGACAAAAATTTACTTTTTGTTCAAAAGTTGACCTATTTGGGTCAATTTGTCTGTCATTAGATCAAGGATTGGCCATTTTGACCAAAGATGACATTTTGCTCAAAAATTGACCATTAAATGGGTTGTTCATTGGGTCAAGGATAGACCACTTTGACCAAAGTTTACTTTCTGGTCAAAAGTTGACCTATTGGGTCAATAATTGGTCATTAGGTCAAAAATTGACTATTTTGACCAAAATTGACTTTTTGGTCAAAAGTCGATTTATTGGGTCAGTGGGTTGGTCATTGGGTCAAGGATTTACCATTTTGACCAATTTTGACTTTTTGGGTCAAAGGGGGGTCATTAGGTCAAAAATTGGCTATTTTGACTAAATTTGACTTTTTGGTCAAAAGTTGACCTATTGAGTCATTTGGTCAAGGATCGACCATTTTGTCCAAAGTTGACTTATGGTCAAAGGTTGACCTATTGGGTTAATGAGTTGGTCATTGGGTCAATAATTGATCATTTCAACCAAAGTTGACTTTTTGGTCAGAGATTAACTTATTGGATCAATAATTGGTCATTATTTCAAAAATTGATTATTTTGAAAAAAATTGAATTATTGATAAAAATTTAACCTCTTGGGTCAATAAGGTGGTCCTTGGGGCAGAAATTAGCCATTTTGACCATAGTTGACTTTTTGGTCAAAAGTTGACATTTGGGTCAATGAGGTGGTCATTAGGTCAAAACTTGACTATATTGATCAAAATTGACTTATTGGTCAAAAGTTGACCTACTGGATAAATGGTTTGGTCATTTGGTCAAGGATTGACATTTTTCACGAAAGTTGACTTTTTTATCAATAGTTGACCTATTGACATAATGGGTTGGTCATTGGGTCAACGATTGACCATTTTAACCAAAGTTTACCTTTTGGTCAAAGATTGACTTATTGGGTCGATAATTGGTCATTAGGTCAAAAATTTACAATTTTGACCAAAATTGACTTCTTGGTCAAAAGTTGACCTATTGGGTCAACGGGTCGGTCATTAAGTCAAGGATTGATCATTTTGACCAAAGTCGACTTCTTGGTCAAAAGTTAACTTATTGGGTCAATGGGTCGGTCATTGGTCAAGGATTGACCATTTTGAACAAAGTTTAATTTTTAGTGAGAGATTGAATTACTGGGTCAATATTAGATTATTAAGTCAAAAATTGACTATTTTAACCAAAATTGAATTTTTGGTCAAAAGTTGACCCATTGGGTCAATGGGGTGGTCATTGTGTCAGAAATTAACTATTTTGACCTAAGTTGACTTTTTGGTCAAAATTTGAACTATTTAGATCAATGAGGTAAAAATTGACAATTCTGACCCAAATTGACTTTTTGGTCAAAAGTTGACCTATTGGGTCAATGGGTTGGTTATTGGGTCAATGATTGACCATTTTGGCCAAAATTGACTTTTTGGTCGAAAGTTGACCTATTAGGTCAATGGTTGGTCATTGGGTCAAGGAGTTACCTTTTTTACCAAAGTTGCAATTTAGATCAAAAGTTGACGTATTGGGTCAATAAATGATCATTAGGTCAAAAATTGATTATTTTGACAAAAATTAACTTTTTGCTCAAAAGTTGATCTTTTGGGTCAGTGGGTTGGTCATTGGGTTAAGGATACACCATTTTGACCAAAGTTGACTTTTTGGTCAAAAGTTGACCTATTGGGTCAATGGGTTGATCATTGGGTAACAGATTGATCATTTTGACCAAAGTTGACTTTTTGGTGAGGGATTGACATATTAGGTCAATGATTGATCATTAGGTCAAAAATTGACTATTTTGACCAAAATTGACTTTTAAGTTAAAAGTTGACCTATTGGGTCAATGAGTTGGTCATTTGGTTAAGGATTAACCATTTTGACCAAAGTTTAATTTTTTGTCAAAAGTTGACCTATTGGGCGAATGAGCTGGTTAATGGGTCAGAAATTGACCATTTTGACCAAAGTTTAGTTTTTGGTCAAAACTTGACCTATTGGGTCAATGCGGTGGTCATTAAGTCAAAATTTAAATATTTTGATCAAAATTGACCTTTTGGTCAAAAGTTCACCCATTGGGTTAAAGGGTTGGTCATTCGGTCAAGAATCGACCACTTTGACAAAAGTTAACTTTTTGGTCAAAAGTTGACCTATTGGGTCAATGAGTTTGTTGTTGGGTCAAGGATTCACCATTTTGACGAAATTGACTTTTTAGTCAGAGATTGATTTATTGGGTCAATAATTATTCATTAGATCAAAAGTTGTTTACTTTGACAAAAGCTGAATTTTTTGTCAAAAGTTGACCGATTGTGTTAATGGGGTGGTCATTGTGTCAGAAATTGATCATTTTGACCAAAGTTGAGTTGTTGGGTCAATGAGGTACTCATGAAGTCAAATATTGAGAATTTTGAATAATATTGACTTTTTGGTAAAAAATTCTCCTTTTGCTTTAATAGGCTGAACATTGGGTCAAGGATCGATCATTTTGACCAAAGTTGACTTTATGGTCAAAAGTTGACCAATTGGGTCAATTGGTTGGTCATTAAGGATTGACCATCTTAACCAGAGATTGCCTTATTGGGTCAATAAATGGTCATTATGTCAAAAATTAAATATTTTGACCAAAATTAAATTTTTGTTCAAAAGTTGACTCATTGGGTCAACGAGGTTGTCATTGGGCAAGAAATTGACCATTTGGACCAAAGTTGACTTTTTAGTTAAAAGTTGACCTTTTGGGTCAAAGGGTGGTCATTAGCTCAAAAATTTGACTATTTTGACCAAAATTTACTTTTTGGTCAAAAGTTGACCTATATGGTCAATGGGTTGGTCATTGGGTCAAGGATTGACCATTTTGACCAAATATGACTTTTTGGTTAAAAGTTAACATATTGGGTCAATGGGTTGGTCATTGAGTCAAGGATTGACCATTTTGACCAAATTTGAATTTTTGGTCATAGTTTGACTTATTGGGTCAATAATTAGTCATTAGGTCTAAAATTGACTGTTTTGACTAAAATTGAATTTTTTGGCAAATGTTGACCCATTGGGTCACCGTAGTGGTCATTGGGTCAAAAATCGACAATTTTTACAAAAGTTAACTTTTTGGTCAAAAGCAAACCTTTTGGGTCTATGAGTTGGCAATTGGGTAAGGAATTGACCATTTTAACCAAAGTTGAGTTTTTGGTCACATGTTGACCTATAAGTCAATGGGTTGGTCATTGAGTAAAAAATTGACCATTTTGACCAAAGTTGACTTTTTGCTTAAAAGTTGACTTATTGAGTTAGAGGGTTTGTCATTGGGTCAAGGATTTACCATTATGACCAAAGTTGACTTTTTAGTCAAAAGTTAACATATTGTGTCAATGGGTTGGTCATTGGTTTAAGGATTGACTATTATGGTCAAAGTTGGCTTTTTTTCAGAGATTGACTATTTGGTCAATAATTGGTCATTTGGTTAAAAAATGACTATCTTCACCAAAATATACTTTATATTCAAAATTTGTCCTATTGGGTCAAATAGTTGGTCATTGGGTCAAGAATTGACCATTTTTAACCAAAGTTGACTTTTTGGTCAAAAGTTGACATATTTGTTCCAAAGGTGGTCATTAGGTCAAAAATAAAATATTTTAACCAAAATAGACTTTTTTTCAATAGGTGACCGATTCGGTCAATTGGTTGGTCATTGGGTCAAGTTTTAACCATCTTGACAAAAGTTGACTTTTTTTGTCAAGACTTGACCTATTGGGTCAATGGGTTGGTCATTAGGTCAAGGAACGACCATTTTAACCAAAGTTGACTTTTTGGTCAATGATTGTCGTATTGGGTCAATAATTGGACATTTGGTCAAAAATTGACAATTTTAACCAAAACTGAATTTTTGGTCAAAAGTTGACCAATTGGGTCAACGAGGTCGTCATAGGGTCAGAAATTAATCTTTTGACCAAAGTTGACTTTTTTGTTAAAAGTTGACCTATTGGGTCAATGGGTTGGTCATTGGGCCAAGAATTAACCATTTTGACCAAATTTGACTTTTTTCAAAGATATACATATTGGGTAAATAATTGTTCAATAGATCAAAGATTGACTATTTCGTTCAAATTTGACTTTTTGTTCAAAATTTGATCTATTAGCTCAAAGAATTGACCAATTTGACCAAAGTGAACTTTTTCATCTAAAGTTGACCTATTGAGTCAATGAGTTGGTCACTAGGTCAGAATGTGACCATTTTGAGCAAAGTTGACTTTTTGTTCAAAAGTTAACCTATTTGGTCAATGGGTGGTCATTTGGTAAAAAATTGACTATTTTGATCAAAATTGACTATTTTGACCAAAATTGACTATTTTGACCAAAATTGACTTTTTGGTCAAAAATTGACTAATTGCGTCCATGGGTTGATCCTTTGGTCCAGGGTTGGTCATTTTTACCAACTTTAACTTTTTGGTTAATAACCTATTGGGTCAAAGGGTTGGTCATTAGGTCAAGGATTGACCATTTTGACCAAAGTTGACTTTTTGGTAGAGATTAACTTATTGGGTAAATAATTAGTCATTAGGTCAAAAATTGACTATTTTGACCAACATTGACTTTTTGGTCGAAAGTTGGCCTATTGGGTCAATGGATTTGTCATTGGGTCAAGGATTGACCATCTGGACCAAAGTTGACTTTTTGGTCAAAAGTTAACATACATGGTCAATGGGTTGGTCATTGCGTCAAGTATTGACCTTTTTGACCAAAGTTGACTTTTTGGTCAGAGATTGCTTTATTGGGTCAATAATTGGTCATTAGGTTAAAAATTAAATATTTTGTCCAAAATTGAATGTTTGTTCAAAAGTTGACTCATTGGGTCAACTAGGTTGTCATTGGGCCAGAAATTGACCATTTTGACCCAAGATGACTTTTTGGATAAAAGTTGACCTATTAGGCCAAAGGGTGGTCTTTAGCTCAAAAAGTTAACTATTTTGTCCAAAATTGACTTTTTGGTCAAAAGTTGACCTATTGGGTCAATGGGTTGGTCATTGGGTCAAAGATTGACCATTTTTACCAAAGTTGACTTTTTGATCAAAAGTTAACCTATGGTAAAAATGGTTTGGTCATTGGGTCAAGGATTGACCATTTCGACCAAATTTGACTTTTTGGTCAGAGTTTGACTTATTGGATAATAATTGCTCATTAGGTCTAAAATTGACTATTTTGACCAAAATTGAATTTTTTGTTAAAAGTTGACCCATTGGGTCAACGAGGTGGTCATTGAGTCAAAATTTGACCATTTTTACCAAAGTTGACTTTTTGGTCAGAAGCTAACCTTTTTGGTCTATGAGTTAGTCATTGGGTAAAGAATTGACCAATTTAACCAAAGTTGAGATTTTGGTCACATGTTGACCTATTGGGTCAATGGGTTGGCCATTGGGTCAAAAATTGACCATTTTGACCAAAGTTGACTTTTTTGCTTAAAAGTTGGCTTATTGGGTTAATTGGTTGGTCATTGGGTCAAGGATTAACCATTTTGACCAAAATTAACTTTTTTTTCAAAAGTTGACCTATTGGGTCAATATTTGGTCATTTGGTCAAAAATTGACAATTTTGACCAAAATTGACTTTTTGGTCAAAAGTCGATCTATTGGGTCAGTGGGTTAAGGGTTTACCATTTTGACAATGGTTGACTTTTTAGTCAAAAGTTGATCTATTGGGACAATGGGTTGGTCATGGATTGACCATTTTAATCAAAGTTGACATATTGGGTTAAGAATTGACCATTTTAACCAAAGTTGACTTTTTGGTCAAAAGTTGACATATTGGGTCAATGATTGGTCATTGGGTCAGAAATTAACAATTTTTACTAAAGTTAACTTTTTGGTCAAAAGTTGACCTATTTGGTCAATGGGTGGTCATAAGGTCAAAAATAGAATATTTTGACAAAAATTGACTTTTTGGTCAAAAGTTGATATATTGGGTCAGTAGGTTGATCATTGGGTCAAGGATTGACCATCTTGACCAAAGTTGACCTTTTAGTTAAAAATTGACCTAGTGCGTCAATGGGTTGGTCATTGGGTCAATGATTGACCATCTTGAGCAAAGCTCACTTTTTAATCAGAGATTGCCTTGTTGGATCAATAATTGGTCATTAGGTTAAAAATTAAATATTTTGACTAAAATTGAATTTTTTGTCAAAAGTTGACCCATTGGGGGAACGGGGTCATCATAGGGTCAGAAATTGACCATTTGACCAAAGTTGACTTTTTTGTCGAGCATTATCTTATGGGGTCAATGTGTTAGTCATTGGGTTGAGGATTGAACGTTTTGACGAAAGTTGAATTTTTTGTCAAAGATTGACATATTGGGTAAATAATTGGTCAATAGGTCAAATATTGACAATTTTGTCCGAAATTGAATTTTTGTTCAATATTTGACCTATTAGGTCAATGAGTTGGTCATTAGGTCAATAATTGACCATTTTGACTAAAGATGACTTTTTGATCGAAAGATGACCTATTGGGTCAATCGGTTAGTCATTGGGTTATAAATTAACTATTTTGACTAAAGTTGACTTTTTGATCAAAAGTTGACCTATTTGGTCAATGGGTAGTCATTTGGTCAAAAATTGATTATTTTGAACAAAATTGACTTTTTAGTCAAAAATTGACCTATGGGTTAAGGGGTTGGTCATTGGGTCAAGATTTGACCATCTTGACCAAAGTTGACTTTTGGTCGAAAGCTGACCTATTGGTTCATTGGGTCAAGGATTGACCATTTTGATCAAAGTTGACTTTTTGGTCAAAGATTAACTTATTACGTCAATAATTTGTCATTAGGTCAAAAATTGACTATTTTGACCAACATTTACTTTTTGGTCAAAATTTGACCTAATGGGTCAAAGGGTTGGTCTTGGGTCAAGTATTGACCATCTTGACCAAAGTTGACTTTTTGGTCAAAAGTTAACCTATTGGGTCATTGGGTTGGTTATTTGGTCAAGAATTGACTATTTTAACCAAAGTTAACTTTTTTTGTCAGAGATTGCCATATTGGTTCAATAATTGGTCATTAGATTAAAATTTGAATATTTCGATTAAAATAGAATTTTTGGTCAAAAGTTGACCCATCGGGTCAATAGGGTGGTCATTGGGTCAAAAATTGACCATTTTGACCAAAGTTGACTTTTTAGTTAAAAATTGACCTATTGGGTCAATGATTAGTTATTGGGTAAAGACATGACCAATTTAGCAAAAGTTGACTTTTTGTTCGAAAGGTAACCTTTTGGGTTAGTGAGTTGGTCATTGGGTCAAGAATTGACCCTTTTGACCAAAGTTAACTTTTTGGTCAAAAGTTGACCTTTTGGGTAAATGGGTTGGTCATTGGGTCAGAAATTGGCCATTTTGACCAAAGTTAACTTTTTTGTCAAAATTTGACCTGTTGGGTCAAATCATTGTTCATTGGGTCAAGGATTCAACATTTTTACAAAAGTTCACTTTTTGGTTAAAAGTTAAGCTATTGGGTGATTGGATTGGTCATTGTGTTATGGATTGACCATTTTGACCAAAGCTGATTTTTTGGTCAGAGATTAGCTTATTGAGACAATGGGGTGATCCTTGGGTCAAAAACTGATCATTTTGACCCTAGTTGACTTTTAGGTCAAAAGTTGACCTATTGGGTCAATGGGGTGGTCATTAGGTCATAACTTAACTACATTGACCAAAATTGACTTTTTGGTTAATAGTTGACCTATTTGGTCAATGGGTGTTCATTAGGTCAAAAATTGACTATTTGACCAAAATTTACTTTTTAGTCAAAAGTAGACCTATTGAGTCAATGGGTTGGTCATTAGGCCAAGGATCGACCATGTTGACCAAAGTTGAATTTTTGGTCAAAAGTTAAGCTATTGGGTGATTAGGTTGGTCATTGGGTCAAGGATTGACCATTTTGAGCAAAGTCGACTTTTTGGTCAAACGTTGACCTCTTATGTCAATGGGGTGGTCATTAGGTCAAGGATTAAAAATTTAGACTAAAGTTGACTTTTTGGTCAGAGATTGACTTATTGGGTTAATATTTGATCATTACATCACAAATTAACTTTTTGGTCAAAAGTTGACCTATTGGGTTAATCGGTTGGTTATTAGGTCAAGATTTGATCATTTTGACCAAAGTTGATTTTTTGGTCGAAAGTTGACCTATTGGGTCAATTGGTTAGTCATTGGTCAAGGATTGACCATTTTGACCAAAGTTTACATTTTGGTCAGAGATTGACTTATTGGGTCAATAAATGGTCATTAGTCAAAAATTGACAATTTGACCAAAAATGACGTTTTGGTCAAAAGTTGACCTATTGGGTCATTAGGTTTGACTATTTTGATAATAGTTGACTTTTTAGTCAAAAGTTGACCATTGGGTCATTAGGTTTGACCATTTTGACAAAAGTTAACTTTTTGGTCAAAAGTAGACCTATTAGGTGAATGGATTGGTCATTGGGTCAGAAATTGGTCATTAAAACCAAAGTTGACTTTTTGGTCAAAAGTTGATCTATTAGGTTAACCGGTATGTCATTGGTTCAAGGATTGACCATTTTGACCAAAGGTTACTTTTTTGTCAAAAGTTAACTTATTGGATCAAATGGTTGGTCCTTGGGTCAACGATTGACCATTTTGACCAATGTTCACTTTTTGGTCAAAAGTTGACCTATTAGGTCAATGGGTCAGTCATAGGTTTAAGGATTAACCAATTTGACCAAAATTAACTTTTTGGTCAAAAGTTGACCTTTGGGTCAATGGGGACGGTCATTATGGAAAAATTAGACTATTTTGACCAAAATTGGTTTTTTGGTCAAAAGTTGACCTATTGGGTCATTGTGTAAAGGATTGACAATTTTGACCAAAGTTGACTTTTTGGACAAAAGTTGACCTATTGGGTCAATGGTTTGGTCATTGGGTCAAGGCTTGGTCATTTTGATCAAAGTTGACTTTTTTGTAACATATTGAGTTATTAGGTCAATAATTAGTCATTCAGTCAAAAAATGACTATTTTGACAAAAATTGACTTTTTGGTCAAATACTAACCTATTGGGTTATTGGGTTGGTCATTGGGTCAAGGATTGACCATTTTAAACAAAGTTGACTTTTTGGTTAAAAGTTTACCTATTGGGTCAATGGGTTGGTCATTGGGTCAAAAATTGATGATTTTGACCAAAGTTAATTTTTTGGTCAAAAATTGACTATTTTGACCAAAGTTGATTTTTTGGTTAAAAGTTGATCTATTGGGTCAATGGGGTGGTCATTAGGTCAAAAATTGATTATTTTGACCAAAATTGACTTTTTGGTAAAAAATTAACCTGTTTGGTCAAATCATTGGTCATTGAGTCAAGGATTGAACATTTTGACCAAAGTTCACTTTTTGGTCAAAAGTTGAATTATTGGGTGATTTGGTTGATCATTGGGTCAAGGATTGACCATTTTCAGAAAGTTAACTTTTTGGTCAAAAGTTGATCTCCTAGGTTAATGAGGTCGTCATTAGGTCAAGGATTGACCATTTTGACTAAAGTTGACTTTTGTTCAAAGATTGACTTATTGGATTAATAATTGATCATTAAGTCAAAAATTGACTTATCGACCAAAATTGACTTTTTGGTCAAAAGTTGACTTATTGGGTCAGTGGGTTGGTCATTGGGTCAAGAATTGATTATTTTGACTAAACTTGACTTTTTGGTCAAAAGTTGACCTATTTGGTTGTCGGCCGCTGAAAGTGCTTAAGATTTAATTTAATATAAATATATATCAATTTTTGAAAATAAAACTTTAAATTTTAAAATATGAGAATGAGAATGGACGGATCTCATTCATTTAGCAGTTCTAATGAACGAGCATCATATTGCAGGTAACGCATCTATCCCGAAGAATGGACACCCTACTTAATGATATCACTCGATCAAATAAACAACAGAATTCATGACATCCATTCTGGTCTGCGAACCTTTATGTGGACCGACAAATTCCCCTATTTAATACTAAAAGAATTAAATAGGGTTTATATTAATCTGGGGTCATTAAAGCTCCCTATAGAGTCAAGCCCCTATAGTTAATTACCCCTCAAATGACCGAAGTCACCTGAGAGAACTCTCAATTTAGATCAGAAGTTTCTATATTCATGAAATTAAAGGGTAGAGTTTTCAAAGAAGTGTGGTAATAGGGAATCCGATAGGTGAAAGGCGCAATGTGGAACAGTTTATTTCAGGAATTCAAAGGAACGGAAGGAAGGGAATGTCACGGATTCGAGACAAGTCTCGATGGCCCCCCAACTATCCTATTTTTTTGGCTTGAATTTAGAGAGAATTATTCAATGTTTCAATCCTGCCGATTTTAATTAATTAGGACTTATATTTGTATGACATGATCATACAAATAGCCTGAAAGATATAAGGGTTTATGTCGTACCAAACGACTACCTCAGAGTCCTAAGACCGATTAGGGCTTAGTTTGCATAACACGATTATGCAAATGCCTAACGAAAAGTTGAGGATTTATGTTGCACTAGGTAGACTGCCTCGAAATCTTATGTCTTTGTTATTTAATGCTAAGATTGGTTAGCTGAAGTAGACTCAGGTTTTGCTGAAGAAGATGGTCGTGCTGCCCACTATGCTCCAAGCTCTTTTGTCGTTGCAGAGGTTCAGTTTTAGAAGGTGAAAATCAGGAGATGAGAGAAGTGTTTTGGTTTAGAAAAGTCTTAGAATCCAAATATTTTAGTATTTTAATTAAAACAAATCTTAAAGTTAATTAAACAGAACCGATTAAATTCTCATGGTTCCGTCATCCCGGCACCGTTATTTTCATCGTATTCACGCTAAACTCAACTGAACGAGTTCCAAACTTTCATTTAGACCGTAGGAAATCTCGTTAGCAACACGTGGGTTACATCATCTGAGGTATTCCTGATCATCCAACGAGACATTTTAATATAGTTGCATTTGTAGGTTTTGTTTTGTTTGTGATTAAAATTGAGTTGTTTTATATTTTGAAATGTTGTGAGGTAATTTATTTCATCCCAAGCAGTTGTATATTTGCAGTAATGTAAAGTATGCAAGCCAAACTAAACATGTATATGTACTAAAAAAAGGTAAAGTAGGAAGCTTTCCCAAACAGGTATGTAAGCAAGCATGTATATGTGTGAAAAGAAAGTAGGTATGTATGTATTAAAAAGTAAAGTAAGAAAAACAAGCACATGTAGTAAAGTAAACACGAAAGGCCTAACAAATAAGTGTGCATATGTGACGCAGTGTGTGTGTGGAAGACTAAGTGTAAAACATGTACAGTAGACGAAAAGGAATGAGAGGAAAACAAAAAAAAGTCTGAAGAAATAACGTCTCGTAGGAAATCCAGGAAAACAAATCCTTAAAGAAAAGTTCATGGGAGATCCATAGAAAGCAACGTAGGAAAAACCACAGAAAATAAAGGACTACAAGTCCAAAAGTACTGTAAGCGCGGTGGTGTAAAGGACTCAGAGCTGTGCTGTATATCCCGCCTTAGGTACTGACTACTAGACAGACTCTCTGTAGAAGGCAGCCCTAACCTGACTCGAGTAGCCAGTCGTGGACCTTTGTAAATTTTTACACATTTCATTTTGGGTTTGCATGCAAGTAAAAAGCTGTAGGTAAGTGGGCTGTGTTGTGGTGGAGGTAATTTTTTTCGTACTTTTCAAATGTATGGATTTATTTTTTTTAATTTAAAATATTTTGGTCCACAGGTTGACTACTCTAATATGACTAGGACTGCTAACATCTTTAGACAACCAGCAGTAGAAACCTCAAGGACGGGTGAGTAGTGTCTTGAGTACCTGCTCTACCCTCTCCAGGGTCTCTAAGTCAGGAGGCACCATTCTTTAATTTTCTCGTAACCTTCTCTATGAAATTTTATCAGTATCCCCACCACACTACAGCCTTGTTTGATGGCCCCACATATAGTACAAGGCTATACATGCGTGCTTATGTATCCTGCATTAGCACGTGAATTGAGCCAAGAAATATGGTGAAAAACAAAGGACAGGGGGTTAAGGAAAAGAAAGAGGAGAAGACAATTCATTTAACGCAATTGTTGGAAAAGAGACTGGTTGCCTCTCAAAGTCAAAATTGAAACACATGTCAAAGCGACAAAAGCCTCTCCCAACATGGTGCGGAGAGCTGACGGTAAGACTTGTGAAAGAAACAGACTAAACCCCTCCATCATGGTGCAAGGGGTAAGGGAGTCGAACCTCTCCAGCATGGTTTCGTATAAAATGTATAGAGTAACAAAGTAGAGTAGCGAAGTCATGTGAAGAAATGTAAAGGGTATAGTAATGTGGAAAAGTGGTGTAACAATGATATAGTGTAACCTGTGTAGGGTAATGTAGTGATGTAATGAAGTAATGTGACATGTGAAGCAGTGTAACGATGTAGCATGTGTGGTAGGAAATGATTTAGTGAAGTAGTGTGATATGTAATGTAGTATGTGATGTAGCATGTAGGGTAGCATGTAAGGTAAAGTAATGTAGGAATGGAGTGTGTAAGAATGTAACATGTAGGGTGATGTAATGTGATGTGGTGATGTAGGGACATAAAATGTGAATATAAATCCTTTCGCCAAAATGCAAGGGACAAACTTAGAATTTCGTGGAATCAAAATCAAAAGTCGAGGGGGCAACATGCCCAAAAAGAAATAAAAGAGTCAAATCCGATTAGGAAAATTTCGGCAACATAACGACATAAAAAGTTGATTTTCACACCTGAAAATTTCAATCCAAAAGGTACACAAGCATGTATATATGTAAGAACACCCAACATTTGCATCATTTTCCAAGCATTTTAAGCAAGCAGAGTAATGTAAAGAAGGAAGAATTCCTCACTAACATATGAAATTTAAGGCACTCAAGCATGTTAGAAGCATGTAAAGGGGAAAGAAATTCTCACCAACATGTGAAACTTAAGGTGGCTAGGCATATTAAACATGCAATACTCTCTTTTTGAAGTGATAAGCAGTACCACTTCTCCTCTTCACTTTTTTTTTTCACTTGAAAGCAACTCGTGATTAGTTGACCCAATCATGTCTCATGTAGGGGGAGCAAGTAAATACTCAAAATGGACTTACGAAAAGCCAAACCAAGCATACCCTATGTAAGGGGCAGCAAAAAGTGATGTAAAAATAATTCCACATAAATGTATAGATGCAGATTTTTAATTTGGGCAGCCATAGGAATAGTTTAAACCCATCCTAAACAAGTGCAAGGGCTCAGATTTTGACATAAGTGTGGCATAGGAATGATTTGAATCAATCCCAAACAAGTGGTAAAGTGCAGATTTTACACTTAGGAAAGAGAAGAAGTGATAGGAATCACTCCCAAGGTAGTGTATGAGTGTTGAATTTGGTGTAGTTGATATGTAGGAATGATATGGAGTGAAAGTATTAAGTGTAGGTGTCATGTATGTAACATGTGGGAATGTTAAAACTTGACAAAGTGAGCATGAATGTGAAATTTCATGAATGTATCTTGTAGGTTTGTTGTAGCTTTGTAGGGTGAGTGTATGTGTGGAGCTTTTGATGTTGGTAAAGTGTGGGTATGTTGGAATTTGATGAAGCGAATATATGTGTGAACTTTTTGATGAAGGGAAGTGTGTAGGTTTGATAGAATTTGATGAAGTGAATGTGTATGTAAAGAAATAAACATGTAAGTTTTAAGCATGTAAGTGCTTAACATAAGGTCGCACATATGTGGAGAAGTACGGTGTTTAAGCAAAAGCTTCAATGTCATAACCATTTTCATTCTTTCCAACAACCTCATTTGATTCTTGCCATGACATTAATTTCCCAATTCCATGTACACTAGGAAATACACCTAAGGGGGCACTTCTAAGTGACATCAATCGGAAAGATTATTCATACCACTAAGCAAGAAATCATGAGTGCAAAGTCCCTCAACCACCTTTCCATAGATTGTGAATTATAAATGATGAGAAAATGTTTATAGATCAAAGTAGTAAGCTTGTGAAGGCCCCATACATTTCGGATTTTTGTAAAAGAGCACCCGGGATTCCAAAACTTTTACAAGTATGAAAGGAAAACATCAAGTTCCTACAAATAAAACATCCCTTTATGCATAGAGTAAGGTAGAACATGTGTAAAATCGAAGCCCGGATGTTGTATATGCAAATACTTGATGAAATAAGTGAGAAAAAAGTGCTCATGTGTTCAACTTTCGGAATTTATGTATGTGACCATTTCAAGATCCGAAAATTACAAAAATAAACGGATCTCTTTAAGCTTCAAAATGCAAAGCCTTAACATTAAGACATGTTTAATAACATAGACAAAGCATGTTAAACCTTCCAAACAAGAAGTACTAGTAGCATGTAAAAGACAGGTTCATCATATCTCAAGCATGTATAACCTTCAAATGTAGCATAGTAACATGTAAGATAACCAAAGCAAGTGTAAGGCATAGTATTTAATGCTTTCCATTTCATGCTCCTATACTAAAGCCACATGTATATAATGCCATCACTTTCCAACAAGTAAAGGTAGAGAGCATATAAGAATAATAGAAAAGAGAAGAAGGGCTAATCATGAAGTAGTAAAAAGAGCTAGTAGAAACTTTCCAAGCGTGCTAATAGTAACCATGAAGTTTCAAACCATCCAAAAGCAAGGGTAACATGAGATTTCCCTTTTCTACTTTCTTTTTGTTTTTTTTTTTTGTATTTTCATTTTTTTTTACATTGGAAGACGTAAAGAACAATGAAATTACCCCTAACTTTGATTCAAACTTTTGCCATGTGAAATAACTTCAAACCTAAGCATGAAACTTGGAATTTTTCCATTTAGAATAGTTCCAAAAGCCTAAGCATAAACTTAAAACTTAGCCATGTAAAATTCACGTTAAAAAACATAAGCGAGAGCTTAGAACTTTTGGCATATGAAGTAGTTTCAAAACCCAAATATAGACTTGGAACTTTTCCATGTAAAGTCACTTCAAAACATAAGCAAGAACTTGGAATTTTTTGGCACGTAAAATGACTTTACAACTTAACCCTAACTTTAAAGGTTCTCCATCTGAAATGACTTCAATACTCAAGTATTACTCAAAGTTTAGCTAAGAAAAATGGCTTAAAAAACTTAGCATAAATTCGAAGTATTGGCATGTAAAAGTGTTCCAAGCCCAAGCATAAATTTCAAACTTTGGCATATAAAAGTGTTCCAAAACCCAAGCATAAATTTCAAACCTTTAGCCATGTGAAAGTAGCTTAAAGACCTAAACAAGGACTTTAAACTTGCCATGTAGAATGACTTTAAAGCCAAACATAAACTCCAAAATTATCACATGTAAAAGTGGCCTGAAAAAAATCACCATCCTAAGATTTTGACATGTAAAATGAGCCCAAACATAAATGCAAGTTCCACAATTTTTAGCATGTGAGAGTAATATCTTGGCTTGACATAAATCCCAACATTTTAGCCTATGAGAGTAATATTAAAGCCAAGTATGAACTCCTAGGTTTCTAGCATGTAAATGGTTTTAAAGCCATTGATGAACCCCAAATTTTCTTTATGTAAAAGTAGGCTTAAAACCAAGTATGAGATTCTAATGTATAGCTTGTAAATGCAGCGTCAAATGGAAGCCTAAACTCCAAAAAAAAATTTTGTATGTGAAATCATCCCAAATGCTAAAGTGCAACTTCCAAATTTCAACATGTAAGATTATACAATGAGAAGAGAAAGTTAGCCTTAATAGCCAAAGTAAATCATTCATGCCTAAAGGAGATGCAAGGCTAGCAAAATGATTAGCCTAATGAAAGAGTAATCCACATCATTACCTAAGTTTTTGATCAACACCAAAAATGGCAGCACTTCCTTCCTCGCTCCAAAATTCGGCCAACACCAAAAATGGCAAAATAAAAGCTATTTTATAGCATAGGGAAGAAGAAGAGAGTGCCCCCAACCTTCCCATGAGTAATACCCAATGGGACAAAAAGATTGCAGCCCTAAATCCACCTTTTTTAGATGATAGACATGAAAGGAAGCCATGGATAAATAATAAACCATGTAGGAAGTGATAGGGGTGCCATGGATGGAACTTAGAGCTAGAGATTCCCCCATGGCAGTACCTACCTGGAAGGGGAGAGGCCACATCACCCCTTGGCGCATGGAGGAGGAGAAGCGACGAGGAGAGGCGCATGGAGAAGGAGAGGAGACGGCAAGGGGGCTCGAACAGGGTAGAATCATGACAAGGAGGAGAGGTCTTAGGGAAATTTCGTGAATTAGAGAGAGGGGAGGCTGGCTAGGGTTCGACCAAAACTATTCTAGGCATGAGTTAAAGCCAAAATGCGAGTTTTAAGTAAAATCACGCCGATCTCGAGCTGATTTCATCGTGCATTAAAATATAGAAAGTTTATATTGATTCCTACTATTTTTGACATTCCAGACATAAAGGCGCAATCCATTTCGAAATCCGATGTCGTTTGGGTAACCTCATCATCAAAAACAGGTAAAAAAAGGTCAAATTTGGGGATTTCGCGATTAAATCAGATTTGTTTGAAATTCAAAGCCAAATTAGTGGTTATTTAATGTTATATTTAGTTTAGGGGGATGTGTTGAGGCGTTTAAAATTCAAATCGGGAAGAAATTGGTTAACGTTGGGTCAAATTGGGTCAAACCGGAGCCTAGGTCGGGCTTAGGTCGAGATTGGGGCTTTTAATTAAATTGGCCTAAAATGACATAATTAGGTTATTGTATAGTTGGAGAAAATGAATTTTGAAATATTTTGGAGATTCTGGGAAATTTTGGAAATTTTTCGAATTTCTCAAATTTTTGGCTATGTAGGGGCATTTTGGTCATTTTGGGGAAATTTTGGGAAAGTATCTGAAATACCAAACCAATGGCACAAAGCAGTGTAAAATAGAATTTTGAATTGAATGACAGTGTCCGGGAACGTTTCTGACCACTGTGGAGGGTTTTGTGGGGCCCGGAACGTCGTTCAAGTAGTGGCTACTTAAGCCGCGAGGGGTCCGCCGGTAGCTCAAAAGTATGGCATGTTTACAGTCAAACTTCATAGTTTGATGAGAGGAATGCTTTGGAATAATTTTTTGGGAACCCCTGGTGACTCTGTGAAATCTTGGGTTTTGGGCCCCTTTCCAAGGGCAAACTGGTAATTTCGGGGTAAAAGTGAAATTTTGGGAAAAGCAAGTTATCGTCAGAACATGAAGAACGGAATCATTCTGGATGGGCTACGGGCTCAGGAAAGCCTCTTATGGTTCTCTATGTGGTGATTTTAGCTATTTTAGCCACAAAGTTAAAAGCCTAGTGAGACCACACACATGAGTTTCCAAAGAGTCCGAAGATCGCAGTAAAATAGATTCGATTAAGGATGTGAATGTAGAATGTAATGTGTAAATGTGAATGTCAGTGTAAATGTAAGTGTGAAAGTGTAAGTGTGTGATACGGGCTCCCTAGTTCTCACTCAGGGTAAATCTTAAGGTTAGACCACCTATAGGAGACTTCCCCTAGGATTCCTTGTGCTTGCCTTTTTCTTACCAAAACGTGGAGGTTAGGCCTTTAACATATGAAAACCCCTAGTTATTCTAAAAAAGGTTTGAATTTCTTTGGTAAGGGTTCAATGACTAGTCTTCTAAGAAAGTCACCAGGAGAGTCCTACGGCTAGACCCTAGGCTATTCTAAAGAGAGACTAGACCTCAACGAAAGTGAGGTCAACATTGGTCAATTAGTTGGCTATTGAGTCAAGGATTGACCATTTTGACTAAAGTTTACATTTTGGTCAGAGATTGACTTATTGGGTCATTAAATGGTCATTAGGTCAAAAATTGACTATTTGACCAAAATTGAATTTTTGGTCAAAAGTTAACTCATTGGGTCAATGGGGTGGTTATTGGGTCAGAAATTGACCATTCTAACCAACGTTGATTTTTTGGTCAAAAGTTAACCGATTGGGTCAATGGGGTAGTGATTAGGTCAAAAATTGACTATTTGGACCAAAATTAACTTTTTGGTCAAAAGATGACCTATTGAGTTAAATTGTTGGTCATTGGATCAAGGATTGGAAATTTTGACCAAAGTTGACTTTTTGGTCAAAAGTTGAGTTATTACGTGATTGGGTTGGTCATTGGGTCAACGATTGAGCATTTGAGCAAATTTGACATTTTGGTCAAAAGTTGACCTCTTAGCTCAATGAGGTGGTTATTGGGTCGAGGATTGACCATTTTGACCAAGGTTGACTTTTTGGTCAGAGATTGACTTATTGGATTAATTATTGATCATTATGATAAAAATTGACTTTTTGGTCAAAAGTTGACCTATTTAGTCAAAGGGTTGGTCATTAGGTCAAGATTGATCATTTTGACTAAAGTTGACTTTTTGGTCAAAAGTTGACCTATTGGGTCAATTGGTTGGTCATTGGGTCAAGAATTGACCATTTTTACCAAAGTTTACATTTTAGTCAGAGATTGACTTATTGGGTCAACAAATGATCATTAGGTCGAAATCTGACTATTTTAACCAAAATTGACTTTTGACCAAAGTTAAACTATTGGGTCTTTGGTAAAGGATTGACCATTTTGACCAAAGTTGACTTTTTTGTCAAAAGTTGACGTATTGGGTCATTGGGTCGATCATTGGGTCAAGGATTGACCATTTTAACCACCGTTGAATTTTTGGTAACATATTGACTTATTTGGTCAATAATTGATTGTTTGGTCATAAAATGACTTTTTTTGACCAAAATTGACTTTTTGCTCAAATATTAACCTATTGGGTCAAATGGTTGGTCCTTGGGTCAAGGATTGACCATTTGGACCAATGTTGACTTTTTGGTCAAAAGTTGACCTATAGGGTCAACGAGTTGGTCATAAGTTTAAGGATTAACCAATTTAAAAAAAATTGACTTTTTGGTCAAAAGTTGACCTTTGGGTCAATGGGGCGGTCATTATGGCAAAAACTGACAATTTTGACCAAAATTGGCTTTTTGGTCAAAACTTGACCTATTGAGTCATTGTGTAAAGGATTGACAATTCTGACCAAAGTTGACTTTTTGGTCAAAAGTTGACCTATTGGGTCAATGGGTTGGTTATTGAGTCAAGGATTGACCATTTTGAGCAAAGTTAACTTTTTGGGGACAGATTGACTTATTGGGTCAATAATTGGCCATTCAATCAAAAAATGACTATTTTGACCAAAATTGACTTTTTGGTAAATATTAACCTATTGTTTAAAGAGTTGGTCATTGGGTCAAGAATTGTTCATTTTAACTAAAGTTGATATTTTAGTTAAAAGTTTTCCTATTGGTTCAATGGGTTGGTCATTGGGTAAGAACTTGACCATTTTGACCAAAGTTATTTTTTGGTTAAAAGTTGACAAATTGGGTCAATTAGGTGGTCATTAAGTCAGAAATTGACCAATTTGACAAAGTTGACTTTTTGGTTAAAAGTTGACCTATTGGGTCAATAGGGTGGTCATTAGGTCAAAAATTGACTATTTTGAACCAAATTGACTTTCTGGTCAAAAGTTGACCTATTGGGTCAAATTGTTAGTCATTCAGTCAAGGATTGAACATTTTGACCAAAGTTTACTTTTTGGTCAAAAGTTGAGCTATTGGGTGATTGGGTTGGTCATTATGTCAAGGATAGACCATTTTGAGCAATGTTCACTTTTTGGTCAAAACTTGACCTCTTCGGTAAATTGGGTCGTCATTGGGTCATGGATTGACCATTTTGACTAAAGTTGACTTTCTGGTCAAAGTGTGACTTATTGGGTTAATAATTGATCATTATATCAAAAATTGACTTTTTTGACAAAAATTGACTTTTTGGTCAAAAGTTGACATATTGGGTCAATAGGTTGGTTATTAGATCAAGAATTGATCATTTTGACCAAAGTTGACCTTTTGGTCAAAAGTTGACCTATTGGGTCAATGTGTGGGTCAATAGGTCAAGGATTGACCATTTTGACCAAGGTTTACATTTTGGTCAGAGATTGACTTATTGGGTCACTAAAAGGTCATCAGGTCAAAAATTGACAGTTTGTCCAAAATCAACTTTTTGGTCAAAAGTTAACCCATTGGGTTAATGGGGTGGTCATTGGGTTAGAAATTGACCATTTTAACCAAAGTTGACTTTTTAGTCAAAAGTTGACCTATTAGGTCAATGAGTTATTCATTAGGTCAAAAATTGACTATTTAGACCAAAAGTTGACCTTTTGGTCAAGTCGTTGGTCATTGGGTCAAGGATTAAACATTTTGACCTAAGATGACTTTTTGGTCAAAAGTTGAGTTATAAGCTGAGTGAGTTGGTCTTTGGGTCAAGGATTGACCATTTGAGCAAAGTTGACTTTTTGGTCAAAAGTTGACCTCTTTGTTCAATGGGGTGGTTATTGGGTCTAGGATTGACATTTTTGACTAAAGTTGAATTATTGGTCAAAGATTGACTTATTGGGTTAATAATTTATCATTATGACAAAAATTGACTTTTTTGATAAAAATACACTTTTGGTCAAAAGTTGACCTATTGGGTCCATGAGTTGGCCATTGGGTCAAGAATTGATCATTTTGACAAAAGTTGACTTTTCGATCAAATGTTGACCTATTGGGTCAAGTGGTTGGTCATTGGGTCAAGAATTGACCATTTTGACCAAAGTTTACATTTTGGTCAAAGATTGACTTATTGGGTCAAGAAATGGTCATTAGCTCGAAATCTGACTATTTTGAATAAAATTGACTTCTTGGTCAAAAATTGACCTATTAAGTCATTGGGTTTGACCGTTTTGACAAAAGTTAACTTTTTGGTCAAAAGTTGACTTTTTGGTCAAAAGTTGACTTTTTGGTCAAAAGTTGACCTATTAGGGAATGGGTTAGTCAATGGGTTGGTCATTGGGTCAGAAATTGATCATTTTAACCAATTTTGACATTTTGGTCAAAAGATGACCTATTGGGTCAACGAGTATGTCATTAGTTCAAGGATTGACCATTTTGACCAAAGTTGACCTTTTGGTCAAAAGTTAATCTATTGTGTATGTTGGTTGGTCATTGGGTCAAGGAATAACCATTTTGACAAAAGTTGACTTTTTAGTCAAAAATTGACCTATTAGGTCAATGGGTTGGTCATAGGGTCAAGGATTAAACAATTTAACCAAAATTGACTTTTTGGTCAGAAGTTAACCTTTTGGATGAATGTGTTGGACATTATGGCAAAAATTGAGTATTTTAACCAAAATCGACTTTTTGGTCAAAAGTTAACCTATTGGGTCTTTGTGTAAAGGATTGACCATTTTGACCAAAGTTGAATTTTTGGTTTAAAGTTGACATATTGGGTCATTGGGTTGGTCATTTGGTCAAGGATTGACCATTTTAACCAAAGTTGACTTTTTAGTAACAGATTAACTTTTTTGGTTAGTAATTGGTCATCGTTCAAAAAATAACTTTTTTGACCTAAATTGATTTTTTGGTCAAATATTAACCTATGGGTTAATGGGTGGTCATTGGGTAAAGGATTGACCATTCTGACTAAATTTGACTTTTTGGTTAAAAGTTGACCTATTGGGTCAATGGGTTAGTCATTGGGTCAAAAATTGACTATTTTGACCAAAGTGAATTTTTTGGTCAAAAGTTGACCTATTGGGTCAATTGGGTGGTCATTAGGTTAAAGATTGACTTTTTTGACAAAAATTGACTTTTTAGTTAATAGTTCATCTATTGGGTCATTAGGTCAAGGATTGAACATTTTGACCAAAGTTGACGTTTTGGTCAAAAGTTGACCCACTGGGTCAATGGTTTGGTCATAAGGTCAAGGATTAACCATTTTTACCAAAGTTGACTTTTTGGTAAGAGATGGACTTATTGGGTCAATAATTGGTCATTATGTTAAAAATTGACTATTTTGACCAAAATTGAATTTATTATCAAAAGTAGATCCATTGGGTCAATGAGGTAGTCATTGGGTCAGAAATTGACCATTTTGACCAAAGTTGACTTTTTAGTCAGAAGTTGTCCTATTTGGTCAATGGGTTGGTCATTGTCTCATGGATTAACCATTTTGACCAAATTTGACTTTTTGTTCAAAATATGATCTACTGGGTCAATAGTATGGTCATTGGGTCAAGGATTTACCATTATGACCAAAGTTATTTTTTTTGTCAGAGATTGACTTATTGGGTCAATAATTGGTCATTAGGTCAAAAATTGATTATTTTCACAAAACAACTGACCTTTTAGTCAAAAGTTGACCTATTGGGACACTGGGTTGGTCATTGGTCAAGGATTGATCATTTTGACCAAAGATGACTTTTTTGGTCAAAAGTTTGCCTATTGGGTCAATGGGATGGTCGTTGAGTCACAAATTAACCATTCTAACCAAAGTTGACAAATTAGGTTGATGGGGTGACCTTAAGTAAAAAGTATCTATTTTCTCCAAAATTAACTTTTTGGTCAAAAGAAGACCTATTGGGTCAATGGGTTGGTCATTGGGTCAAAGATTGACCATTTTAACCAAAGTTGACTTTTTGTTCAAAACCTGACCTATTTGGGTCAATGGGTTGGTCATCGGGTCAGAAATTGAACGTTTTAACAAAAGCTAACTTTTTGGTCGAAAGTTGACCTATTGGATAATTAGGTAAAGGATTGACCATTTGACCAAATTTTACTTTTTGGTCTAAAGTTGACATAATGAGTTGGTCATTGGGTCAAGGATTAACTATTTTGACCAAAGTTGACTTTTTAGTAACAGATTGACTTATTTGGTCAATAATTGGTCATTCGGTTAAAAAATGACTTTTTTTTTCCAAAATTGACTTTTTGGTCAAATATTAACCTATTGGGTTAATGGGTTGGTCATTGGGTCAAGGATTAACCATTTTGACCAAAGTTGACTTTTTGGTTAAAATTAGAACTATTGGGTCAATAGGTTGGTTATTGGGTCAAAAATTGAGCATTTTGACTAGAGTTAATTTTTTGGTCTAGAGTTGTCCTATTGGGTCATTGGGTCAATGATTGAACATTTTAACCAAAGTTGACATTTTGGTTAAAAGTTGACCTACTGGGTCAATGGTTTGATCATAGTGTCAAGGGCTGACCACTTTTACCAAAGTTGACTTTTTTGTAAGAGTTGGGCTTATTGGGTCAATAATTGGTCATTAGGTCAAAAATTGTCTATTTTGACAAAATTGTATTTATTATTAAAAGTAGACCCATTTGGTCAATGGGTTAGTCATTTTATCGTGGATTGACTATTTTGACCAAAGTTGACTTCTTGCTCAAAAGATGACATATTGGGTCAATGGGTTGGTCATTGGGTCAAGGATTGACCATTATAACCAAAGTTGACTTTTTTTGTCAGAGATTGACTTATAGGGTGAATACTTGGTCATTAGGTCAAAATTTAACTATTTTAATAAAAAATTAACTTTTTGGTCAAAATTTGACCTATTGGGTCATTGGGTTGGCCATTAGGTCAAGGATTGATCATTTTAACCAAAGTTGAATTTTTGGTTAAAAGTTGGCCTATTGGGTCAACGGGTTGGTCGTTGAATCAGAAATTGACCATTTTAACCAAAGTTGGTTCGATGAGGAGATCCTTAAGTCAAAAAGTGTCTATTTTGTCAAAAATTAACTTTTTGGTCAAAAGTAGACCTAATTGGTCAATGGGTTGGTCATTGGGTCAAAGATTGACCTTTTTGACCAAAGTTGACATTTTGTTCAAAAGTTAACCTATTGGGTCAATGTGTTAGTCATTGGGTCAGAAATAAGCCATTTTAACAGAAGCTCACTTTTTGGTCAAAAGTTGCCCGCTTGGGTCAATGAGGTAATCATTAGGCCAAAAATTGACTATTTTGACCAAAATTGTCTTTTTGGTCGAAAGTTAACCTATTGGGTCAAGGAGTTGTCATTGGGTCAAGAATTGACCATTTTGACCAAAGTTGACTTTTGGATCAAAAGTTGACCTATTAGGTCAATGGGTTTATCATTGGTTCAGTAATTGACCATTTTGACCAAGGTTGACTTTTGGTTCAAAAGTTGACTATTAGGTCAATTGGGTGGTCATTAAGTCAAAAATTGACTATTTTGACCAAAAATTACTTTTTGGTGAAAGGTTGACCTATTGCGTCAATGGGCTGGTCATCGGGTTAAGGATTGACCATTTTGAACAAACATGACTTCTTGGTTAAAAGTTAACCTATTGGGGTGGTCATTAGTTTAAGAATTGAATATTTTAACTGAAGTTGACTTTTTGGTCAAAGGTTAACCTATTGGGTCAATGGTGGTCATTAAGTAAAAAATTGAAAATTTTGACCAAAATTGACTTTTTGGTCCAAAGTTGACCTATTGGGTCAATGGGTTGGTCATTGGGTAAATGATTGACCATTTTGACCAAATTTGTCTTTTTTGTCAAAATTTGATCTATCGGGACAATGGTTTGTTCATTGGGTTAAGGGATGACCATTTTGACGAAAGTTGACTTTTTGGTTAAAGGTTAACCTATTGTGTCAATGGGTTGGTCATTGGGTCAGAAATTAATCATTTTGACAAAAGTTGATTTTTTGATCAAAAGTTGACATATTGGGTCAATTGGATGGTCATTATGGCAAAAACTGACAATTTTGACCAAAATTGGCTTTTTGGTCAAAAGTTGACCTATTGAGTCATTATGTAAAGGATTGACAATTCTTACCAGAGTTGACTTTTTGGCCAAAAGTTGACCTATTGGGTCAATGGGTTGGTTATTAGGTCAAGGATTGACCATTTTGACCAATGTTAACTTTTTGGTGACAGATTGACTTATTGGGTCAACAATTGGCCATTCGGTCAAAAAATGACTATTTTAACCAAAATTGACTTTTTGGTAAATATTAACTTATTGGTTTAAAGAGTTGGTCATTAGATCAAGAATTGTTCATTTTAACTAAAGTTGATATTTTAGTTAAAAGTTTTTCTATTGGTTCAATGGGTTGGTCATTGGGTAAGAACTTGACCATTTTGACCAAAGTTAATTTTTGGTCAAAAGTTGACAAATTGGGTCAATTAGGTGGTCATTAAGTCAGAAATTAACCAATTTGACAAAGTTGACTTTTTGGTTAAAAGTTGACCTATTGGGTCAATAGGGTGGTCATTAGGTCAAAAATTGACTATTTTGAACCAAATTGACTTTCTGGTCAAAAGTTGACCTATTGGGTCAAATTGTTGGTCATTCAGTCAAGGATTGAACATTTTGACCAAAGTTTACTTTTTGGTCAAAAGTTGAGCTATTGGGTGATTGGGTTGGTCATTATGTCAAGGATGGAATCATTTTGAGCAATGTTCACTTTTTGGTCGAAAACTTGACCTCTTCGGTAAATTGAGTCGATCATTGGGTCATGGATTGACCATTTTGACTAAAGTTGACTTTACGGTCGAAGTGTGACTTATTGGGTTAATAATTGATCATTATATCAAAAATTGACTTTTTTTGACAAAAATTAACTTTTTGGTCAAAAGTTGACATATTGGGTCATTAGGTTGGTTATTAGATCAAGAATTGATCATTTTGACCAAAGTTGACCTTTTCGTCAAAAGTTGACCTATTGAGTCAATGGGTGGGTCAATGGGTTAAGGATTGACCATTTTAACCAAGGTTTACATTTTTGTCAATGATTGACTTATTGGGTCACTAAAAGGCATCAGGTCAAAAATTGACAGTTTGTCCAAAATTAACTTTTCGGTCAAAAGTTAACCAATTGGGTTAAAGGGGTGGTCATTGGGTTAGAAATTGACCATTTTAACCAAAGTTGACTTTTTAGTCAAAAGTTGACCTATTGGGTCAATGGGTTAGTCATTAGGTCAAAAATTGACTATTTGGACCAAAAGTTGACCTTTTGGTCAAGTCGTTGGTCATTGGGTCAAGGATTAAACATTTTGACCTAAGATGACTTTTTTGTCAAAAGTTGAGTTATAAGGTGATTGGGTTGGTCTTTGGGTCAAGGATTGACCATTTGAGAAAAGTTGAGTTTTTGGTCAAAGGTTGACCTCTTTGTTCAATGGGGTGGTTATTTGGTCGAGGATTGACATTTTTGACTAAAGTTGAATTATTGGTCAAAGATTGACTTATTGGGTTAATAATTTATCATTATGACAAAAATTGACTTTTTGATCAAAATTCACTTTTTAGTCGAAAGTTGACATATTGGGTCCATGAGTTGGCCATCGGGACAAGAATTGATCATTTTGATAAAAGTTGACTTTTTGATCAAATGTTGACCTATTGGGTCAATTGGTTGGTCATTGGGTCAAGAATTGACCATTTTGGCCAAAGTTTACATTTTGGTCAAAGATTGACTTATTGGGTCAAGAAATGGTCATTAGCTCGAAATCTGACTATTTGACCAAAATTGACTTCTTGGTCAAAAATTGACCTATTAAGTCATTGGGTTTGACCATTTTGACAAAAGTTAACTTTTTGGTCAAAAGTTGACTTTTTGGTCAAAAGTTGACCTATTAGGGAATGGGTTAGTCAATGGGTTGGTCATTGGGTCTGAAATTGATCATTTTCACCAATTTTGACATTTTGGTCAAAAGATGACTTATTGGGTCAACTGGTATGTCATTAGTTCAAGGATTGACCATTTTGCATTTTGACCAAAGTTGACCTTTTGGTCGAAAGTTAATCTATTGTGTATGTTGGTTGGTCATTAGATCAAGGAATAACCATTTTGACAAAAGTTGACTTTTTAGTCAAAATTTGACCTATTATGTCAATGGGTTGGTTATAGGGTCAAGGATTAAACAATTTGACCAAAATTGACTTTTTGGTCAGAAGTTGACCTTTTGGAAGAATGTGACGGACATTATGGTAAAAATTGAGTATTTTAACCAAAATCGACTTTTTGGTCAAAAGTTAACATATTGGGTCTTTGTGTAAAGGATTGACCATTTTGACCATAGTTGAATTTTTGGTTTAAAGTTGACATATTGGGTCATTGGGTTTGTCATTTGGTCAAGGATCGACCATTTTAACCAAAGTCGACTTTTTAGTAACATTTTAACTTTTTTGGTTAATAATTGGTCATCATTCAAAAATAACTTTTTCGACCTAAATTGACTTTTTGGTCAAATATTAACCTATGGGTTAATGGGTGGTCATTGGGTCAAGGATTGACCATTCTGACTAAAGTTGACTTTTTGGTTAAAAGTTGACCTATTGGGTCAATGGGTTGGTCATTGGGTCAAAAATTGACTATTTTTACCAAAGTTAATTTTTTGGTCGAAAGTCAATCTATCAGATCGATCGGGTGGTCATTAGGTTAAAGATTGACTTTTTTGACCAAAATTGACATTTTGGTTAATATTTCACCTATTGGGTCATTAGGTCAAGAATCGAACATTTTGACCAAAGTTGACGTTTTGGTCAAAAGTTAACCCCTGGGTCGATGGTTTGGTCATAAGGTCAAGGATCGACCATTTTTACCAAAGTTGACTTTTTGGTAAGAGATGGACTTATTGGGTCGATAATTGGTCATTATGTTAAAAATCGACTATTTTGACCAAAATTGAATTTTTTATCAAAATAGACCCATCAGGTCAATGAGGTAGTCATCAGGTAAGAAATCGACCATTTTGACCAAAGTTGACTTTTTAGTCGAAGTTGTCATATTTGGTCGATGGGTTGGTCATTGTGTCATGGATCGACCATTTTGACCAAATTTGACTTTTTGCTCAAAATACGATCTGTTGAGTCAATAGTATGGTCATTGGGTCGAGGATTTACCATTATGACCGAAGTTATTTTTTTGGTCGAGATTGACTTATTGGGTCGATAATTGGTCATTAGGTCAAAAATTGATTATTTTCACAAAACAATTGACCTATTAGTCAAAAGTTGACATATTGGGTCACTGGGTTGGTCATTAGGTCAAGGATTGATCATTTTGACCAAAGATGACTTTTTTGGTCAAACGTTTGTCTATTGGGTCAATGGGTTGGTCATCAAGTCATAAATTAACCATTCTAACCGAAGTTGACAAATTAGGTTGATGGGGTGACCTTAAGTAAAAAAGTATCTATTTTGTCCAAAATAAACTTTTTGGTCAAAAGAAGACCTATTGCGTCAATGGGTTGGTCATTGGGTCAAAGATTGACCATTTTAACAAAAGTTGACTTTTTGTTCAAAACCTGACCTATTTGGGTCAATGGGTTGGTCATCGTGTCAGAAATTGAACGTTTTAACAAAAGCTAACTTTTTGGTCGAAAGTTGACCTATTGGATAATTAGGTAAAGTTTTGACCAGTTGACCGAATTTTACTTTTTGGTCTAAAGTTGACATAATGAGTTGGTCATTGGGTCAAGGATTAACTATTTTGACCAAAGTTGACTTTTTGGTAAGCATTGACTTGTTTGGTCAATAATCGGTCATTTAGTTAAAAAATGACTTTTTTTACCAAAATTAACTTTTTGGTCAAATGTTAACCTATTGGGTTAATGGGTTGGTCCTCGGGTCGAGGATTAACCATTTTGACCAAAGTTGACTTTTTGGTTAAAATTTGACCTATATGGTCAATGGGTTGGTCATTGGGTCAAACATTGACATTTTGACTAAAGTTAATTTTTTGGTCAAGAGTTGTCCTATTTGGTCATTGGGTCAATGATGGAACATTTTAACCAAAGTTGACGTTTTGGTTAAAAGTTGACCTACTGGGTCAATGGTTTGATCATAGGGTCAAGGGCTGACCATTTTTACCAAAGTTGACTTTTTTGTAAGAGTTGGGCTTATTGGGTCAATAATTGGTCATTAGGTCAAAAATTGTCTATTTTGACCAAAATTGTATTTATTATTAAAGGTCGACCCATTTGGTCAATGAGGTGGTCATTGGGTCAGAAATTGACCATCTTGACCAAAATTGTCTTTTTCGTCAGAAGTTGATCTATTTGGTCAATGGGTTAGTCATTTTATCGTGGATTGACTATTTTGACCAAAGTTGACTTCTTGCTCAAAAGATGACATATTGGGTCAATGGGTTGGTCATTGGGTCAAGGATTGACCATTATAACCAAAGTTGACTTTCTTTGTCAGAGATTGACTTATAGGGTGAATAATTGGTCATTAGGTCAAAAATTAACTATTTTAATAAAAAATTAGTTTTTTGGTCAAAATTTGACCTATTGGGTCATTTGGTTGGCCATTAGGTCAAGGATTGATCATTTTAACCAAAGTTGAATTTTTGGTTAAAAGTTGGCCTATTAGTTCAATGGGTTGGTCGTTGAATCGAAATCGACCATTTTAACCAAAGTTGGTTCGATGAGTAGTCATCGGGTCAAGGATTGACCATTTTGAATAAAGTTAACTTTTTGGTCTCAGATTGACTTATTGTGTCAATAATTTGTCATTAGGTAAAAAATTGATTATTTTGACCAAAATTGAAATTTTAGTCAAAAGCTGACCCATTGGGTCAATGGGGTGGTCATTGGGTCATAAATTGACCTTTGTGACCAAAGTTGTCTTATTGGTTAAAAGTTGACCTATTGGGTCGAAAGGGTGGTCATTAGGTCAAGGATTGACCATTTTGACTAAAGTTAACTTTTTGGTCTCAGATTGACTTATTGTGTCAATAATTTGTCATTAGGTAAAAAATTGACTATTTTGACCAAAATTGAAATTTTAGTCAAAAGCTGACCCATTGGGTCAATGGGGTGGTCATTGGGTCATAAATTGACCTTTGTGACCAAAGTTGTCTTATTGGTTAAAAGTTGACCTATTGGGTCAAAAGGGTGGTCATTAGGTCAAAAATTGATTATATTGGCCAAAATTAACTTTTAGTCAAAAGTTGTCCTATTGGGTCAATGGGTTGGTCATTGGGTCAAGGATTGACAATTATGACCATCATTGGCTATTTAGTCAAAAGTTGACTTTTTGGGTCAATGGGTTGGTCATTAGGTCAATGATTGACCATTTTGACCAATGTTGACGTTTTGGTCAAAGATTGGCTTATTTGATCAATAATTGGTCATTATGTTAAAAATTGACAATTTTGACCAAAATTGTCATTTTGGTCAAAGTTAACCTATTGGGTCAATGGGTTGGTCATTCGATCAACGATTGATCATTTTAACCAAAGTTAACTTTTTGGTCAAAACTTGACCTTTTGGGACAATGGGTTAGTCGTTGGGTCAAAGATTGATCATTTAAACCGAAGTTGATTTTTTGGCGGATATTGACTTGTTGGATAAATAGGGTGGTCATTAGATCAAAAATCGATAATTTTGACCAAAATTAATTTTTTAGTCAAAAGTTGACATATTGGGTCATCGGGTCAAGGATTGAGCATTTTGACCATGTTGACTTTTTGGCCAAAAGTTGACTTATTGGGTCAAAAATTGACCTATTGGGTTAATGTGTTGGGTCTATTGGTTGGTCAATGTGTTGGTCATTGGGTAAAAAATTGACCATTCTGACCAATGCTGAGCTTTTGATCAAAAGTTGACATATTGGGTTCAATGTGTTGGTCATTGGATTGAGGATTGACCAATTTGACAAAAGCTGACTTTTTGGTGAAAAGTTGACCTTTTGGGTCAATAATTAGTCATTAGGTCAAAATTAACTATTTTGAAGAAAATTGACTTTTTGGTCAAAAATCGATCTATTGGGTCAGTGGGTTGGTCATTGGGTTAAGGATTTACCATTTTGACCAAAGTTGACTTTTTAGTCAAAAGTTGATCTATTGGGTAATTGGGTTGGTCATCGGGTCAAGGACTGATCATTATGACCAAAGTTAACTTGTTTGTCAGAGATTGACTTATTGGGTCAATAATTAGTCATTAGGTCAAAAATTGACTATTTTGACCAAAAATTTATTTTATGTCCAAAATTTGACCTATTAGGTTAATGAGTTGCTCCTTGGGTCAAGAGTTATCCATTTTGACCAAAGTTGACTTTTTGGTCAAAAGTTAACCTATTGGGTTAATGGGTTGGTCATTGGGTCAGAAATTAACCATTTTGAACAAAGTTGACTTTTTGGTTAAAACTTAATCTATTTGGTCAATGTGTGGTCATTAGGTCAAAAATTGAATATTTTGACCAAAATTGACTTTTTGGTAAAAAGTTGACCTATTGGGTCAATGCGTTGGTCATTGGGTAAGAAATTAAACATTTTAACCAAAGTTAACTTTTTTGGTGAAAAATTGACCTATTGAGTAAATGGGTGGTCATTAGGTTAAAGATTGACTATTTTGACCAAAATTGACATTTTGATTAAAATTTGACCTATTGGGTCACTGGGTATGTCATTGGTTCAAGGATTGACCATTTTCACCAAAATTTTCTTTTTCGTTAGAGATTGACTTGTTAGGTCAATAATTGGTCATTAAGTCAAAAATTGACTATTTTTACCAAAGTTAAATTTTTCGTCAAATGTTGACCCATTGGGTAAATGGATTGGTAGTTGGGTCAAGAATTGAGCATTTTGACCAAAGTTAACTTTTTGGTTAAAAGTTGACCTATTGGGTCAATGGGGTGGTCATTAGGTTAAAAGTTAACTATTTTGACCAAAAATGAATTTTTGGTCAAAAGTTAACCTATTGGGTCAAGGTGTTGGTCATTGGGTCAAAGATTGACCATTTTGACCAATGTTGACTTTTCGGTCAAAAGATGAACTATCGGGTCGATAAGTTGGTCATTGGGTCATGGATTGACATTTTTACCAAAGTTGACTTTTTTGTCAGAAATTTACTTATTGGGTCAATAATTGGTCATTACGTCAAAAATTGATTATTTTAACCTAAACATAGTTTTTGGTCAAAAGTTGACCCATTGGATCAATTGGGTGGTCATTGTGTCAGAAATTGACAATTTTGACCAATGTTGATCTATTTAGGTCAATGAGGTGGTCATTAGATCAAAAATTGATAATTTCAGCCAAAGTTGACTTTTTGCCAAAAGTTTACCTATTGGGTTAATAGGTTGGTCATTGCGTCAAGGATTAACCATTTTGGCTAATGTCGACTTTTTGAGTCTAAAGTTGACATATTCAGTTTGTGGGTTGGTCATTGGGTTAGAAATTGACCTTTTAGACCAAAGTTGACTTTTTGGTCAATAGTTGGCTAATTGGGTCAATGGGAGGTCAATAGGTCAAAAATTGACTATTTTGACCAAAATTGACTTTTTGGTCAAAAGTTAACCCATTGATCAATTGTTTGGTCATTGAATCAAGGATTGACCATTTTGACCAAAGTTGACTTTTTGTCAAAAGTTGACCCATTGGGTCAATTGGGGGTCCTTTGGTCAAGGATTGACTATTTTGACCAAAGTTGACTTGTTGGTCAGAGAATGACTTATTGGGTCAATAATTGGTCATTAGGTCAAAAATTGACTATTTTGACCAAAATTGAATCTTTGGTGAAAAATTGACTCATTAGGTTAACGAGGTGGTCGTTGGGTCAGAAATTGACCATTTTGACCAACGTTGACTTTTTGGTCAAAAGTTGACCTATTGGTTCAATGAATTGGTCATTGGGTCAAGAATTGACCATTTTGACCAAAAGTTGACTTTTTTGTCAAAAGTTGACTTATTGGGTCAATGGGTTGGTCCTTGGGTCAAGGATTGACCATTTTGACCAAAGTTGGCTTTTTACCTAAAAGTTATCCTATTGGGTCAATGGGTTGGTCATTGGGTTAAGGATTGACCATTTTGACCAAAGTTAACTTTTGTTAGAAATCGGCTTATTGATCAATAATTGGTCATTAATTCAAAAATTGACTATTTTGACCAAACTTGACTTTTGGTGAAAAGTTGACCAATTAGGTCAACAGAGTTGGTCAATAGGTTAATGATTGACCTTTTTTACCAAAGTTGACTTTTTTGTCAAAAGTTGACCAATTGGTTCAATAGGTTAGCCATAAGGTCAAGGATTGACCATGTTGACAAAACTTGACTTTTTCGTCAAAGATCGACTTACTCGATCAATAATTGGTCATTAGGTTAAAAATTAACTATTTTGACCAAAATTTATTTTTTGGTCAAAAGTCGACTTATTATGTCAATGGGTTGGTCATTCGGTCAAGGAATGTCCATTTCGACCAATGTCGACAAGTTGGTCAAAAGTCGACCTTTTGGGTCAATGGGTTAGTCATTGGGTCAAGGATCGACCGTTTTGACCAAGTTGACTTTTTTGTCGAGTTCGACTTATTGGGTCAATATTTGATCAATAGATCAAAAATTTTTATTTTCGAACAAAATCGAATTTTTTGTTAAAAGTAGTCATTAGGTCCAAATCGACAATTTTTACCAAAATCGACTTTTTGGTCAAAAGTTAACCTATTGGGTCAATGAGCTCGTCATTTGTTCAAGGATTCACCATTTTAGCCAAAGTCGACTTTTTGGTCAAAAGTCGACCTATTGGGTCATGGGTTGGTCTTTGGGTCAAGGATCGACAATTTCGACCAAAGTCGACATTTAGGTCAATAGTCGACCTTTTGGGTGAATAATTGGTCATTAGGTAAAAAATTAACTACTTCGACTAAAATTGACTTTTTGGTCAAAAGATAATCTATCGGGTCGATGGGTTCGCCATCGGGTCTAAGATTCACCATTTCGACCAAAGTCGACCATTTGTTCAAAAGTTGACCTATTGCGTAAATGGGTTGGTCGTTGGGTCAAGGCTTTACCGCATATGACCAAAGTTAACTTTTTTGTCAAACATTGACTTATTGGGTCAATAATTGGTCATTATATCAAAAATTGACTATTTTGACCAAAATTGAATTTTCATTCAAAAGTTGACTTATTGGTTCAAGGAGTTGATCATTGAGTAAAGAATTGACCATTTTGACCAAAGTTGACTATTTTATCAAAACTTGACCAATTATGTCAATGGGATGGTCATTAGATCAGAAATCGACCATTTATACCAAAGTTGATTTTTGGTAAAAGTTGAAATATTGGGTCATAGAGTGGTCATTATGACAAAAATTGTCTATTTTGATGAAAATTGACTTTTTAGTCAAAAGTTGACCAATTTTGTTAATCGAGTTTAGTCATTGGGTCAATGTTTCGACAAAAAAGTTAACTTTTCGATCAAAAGTCGATCGATTGGATCGATCGGTCGGTCATTGGGTCAAGGATTCACCATTTTGACAAAAATTGGCTTTTTCATCGAGACTCGACTTATTTGCTTCAATAATTGGTCATTAGGTCAAAAATTGACACTTTTTTACAAAAATTGAATTTCCACTCAAAAGTTGACCCATTTGGTCAATGGTGTGGTCATTGGGTCAGAAATTAATCATTTTGAAAAATGTTGACTTTTTGGTAAAAAGTTGGCCTACTGGGTCAATGGGTTGGTCATTGGGTCAAAAATTAACAATTTTAACCAAAGTTGACTTCTTGGTCAAAAGTTGACCTATTGGGTCAATGAGTTTGTCATTGGGTCAAAGATTGATCATTTTGACCAAAGTTGATTTTTTGGTAAGAGATTGACTTATTGGGTCAAAAATCGGTCATTAGGTAAAAAATTACTATTTTGACCAAAATAGATTTTCTCGTTCAATAGTTGACGTATTGGGTCAATGGGTCGGTCATTAGGTCAAGGATTGATCATTTTAACCAAAGTTGACTTTTTGGTCTAAAGTTGACCTATTGGGACAATGGGTTGGTCATTTGATCAGAAATTGACTATTTTGACCAAAGATGACTTTTTGGTCAAACGTTGACCTATTGGGTCAATGGGGGCGGTCATTAGGTCAAAAATTAACTATTTTGACGAAAATTAACTTTTTGGTCAAAAGTTGACCTATTGGGTCTTTTGGTCGAGGATTAACCATTTTAACTAAAGTTGACTTTGTGGTCAAAAGTTTACCTATTGGATTAATGGGTTAGTCATTGGGTCAAGGATTGACCATTTTGACCAAAGCTGACTTTTTGGACAGAGATTGACTTATTGGGTCAATAATTATTCATTAGGTCAAAAATTGAATATTATGACCAAAATATACTTTTTGGACAAAAGTTGACCAATTGGGTCAATGGGTTGGCCATTGGGTCAACGATTGATCATTTGGACCAAAGTTGACCTTTTCGTAAAAAGTTGAACTATTAGGTCAACGGTTGGTCATCTGGTCAGGAATTAACTAATTTAACCAAAGTTAACGTATTGAGTCAATGGGGTGGTCATTAGGTTAAAAATTGACAATTTTGACCAAATTTGACTTTTTGGTCAAAAGTTGACCTATTGGGTCAATGGGGTGGTCATTACGTCGAAAATCGACTACATTGATCAAAGTTAACTTTTTTGTCAAAAGTCGACCTATTAGGTCAATGGAGTGGTCATTGGATCGTGGGATAGACCATTTGAACCAAAGTTAACTTATTGGTCAAAAGTCGACCTCTTGGGTCAATGGGTTTGTCATTGGGTCAAGAATGACCATTTTGACCAAATTTGACTTTTTGGTAAGAGATTAACATAGTGAATTAATAATTGGTCATTTAGTCAAAAATCGACAATTTTGGCAAAAATTGACTTTTAGGTCAATAGTTGAGCTATTGGGTCAATAAGTTTATGATTGCGTCAATGATTGACCATTTCGACCAAAGATTACTTTTTGGTCAAAAGTCGACTTATTGGTTCGATGGGTTGATCATGGGTTAAAAATTCACCATTTTTATCAAAGTTGACTTTTTGATCAATGATTGACTTATTGGGTCAACAATTGTTCATTAGGTCAAAAATTGAATATTTTGACAAAAATTGACTTTCTGGTCGAAAATTGACCAATTGAGTCAATGGGTTGGTCATTGGGTTAAGGATCGACCATTTTAACCGAAGTTGACTTTTTGCTCAAAAGTTAATATATTTGGTCAATCGATTGGTCATTGGGCTAAGGATTAATCATTTTGACAAAAATTCACCTTTTGGTCAGAGATTGACTTATTTGGTCAATTATTGGTCATTGGTCAAAAATTGACTATTTTTACCAAAATTGAATTTTTGGTCAAAAGTTGACCAATTGGTTCAATGGGGTGGTCATTGGGTCAGAAAATGATCATTTTGATAAAAGTTAACTTTTTGGAAAAAAGTTGACTATCGGGTTAATGGGTTGGTCATTGGGTAAGAAATTGACCATTTTAACGAAAGTTTTCTTTCTGGTCAGAAGTTGACCTATTGGGTCAATGGGTTTATCTTTGGCTAAAAAATTGACCATTTTGACCAATGTTGACTTTTTGGTAAGAGATATACTTATTGGGTCAATAAATGGTCATGAGGTTAAAAATTGACAATTTTGACCAACATAGATTTTTTGTTCAAAAGTGGAACATTGGGTAAATGTGTTGGTCATTAGGTAAAGGATTGACCATTTTGACTAAAGTTAATTTTTTGGTCAAAAGTTGACCTATTGGGTCAATAGGGTGGTCATTCTGTCAAAAATTGACTATTTTAACCAAAATAGAATTTTTCGTCAAAAATTGACCTATTTTATTAATGGATTGGTCATTGGGTCAAGGTTTGACCATTTTGAACAAAGTTGACATTTTGGTCGAAAAGTTGACCGATTTGATCGATCGGTTAGTCATTGGATCAAGGATTCACCATTTTGACCAAAATTGACTTTTGGGCCGAGATTAATTTATTTGGTCAATAATTAGTCATTAGGTCAAAAATCGACTATTTTTACCAAATTTTAATTTTTACTCAAAAGCTGACTTATTGGGTCAATGGGGTGGTCATTGCGTCGAGAAATTGATCATTTTGAAAAAGTTGACCTTTCGATAAAAAGTTGGCCTTTCGGGTCAATGGTTAATCATTGGGTCAGAAATTCACAATTTTAACTAAAGTTGACTTCTTGGTCAAAAGTTGACTTATTGGGTCAATGGGTTTGTCAATGGGCCAAATATTGACCTTTTTGACCAAAGTTGACTTTTTGGTAAGAGATTGACTTATTGGGTCAATAATTGGTCATTAGGTAAAAATTTACAATTTTGACGAAAGTATCTTTTTTTGTTCAAAAGTTGACGTATTGAGTCAATTGGTATAGCATTAGGTCAAGGATTGATCATTTTGACCAAAGTTGTCTTTTTGGTCAAAAGTTGACCTATTGGGACCATAAGTTGTTGGTCATTGGAGCAGAAATTGACCATCTTGACCAAAGTTAACTTTTTGGTCGAAAGTTGACATGTTGGGTCAATAGGGTGGTTGTTAGATCAAAAATTAACTATTTTGACAAAATTATCTTTTTGGTCAAAAGTCGACTCTATCAGGTCATTGGGTAAAGGATTGACCATTTTAATTAAAGTTGAGTTTTTGGTCAAAAGTTGACCTATAGTGTCAATGGGTTGGTCATTGGGTCAAGGATTGACCTTTTTGACCAAAGTTGACTTTTTTGTTAGTGATTGACTTATTAGGTCAATAATTGGTCATTTGGTCAAAAATTAGCTATTATGACCAAAATCGACTTTTGGTCGAAAGTTGACATATTGGGTTAATGGTTTGGACGTTGGGTCAACGATTGATCATTTTGACCGAAGTTGACTTTTTCGCAAAAAGTTGAACTATTAGGTTAATGGTTGGTCATCTGGTCAGAAATTGACCGTTTTAATGAAAGTTAACTAATTGTGTCAATGGGGTAGTCATTAGGTCAGAAATTGATAAATTTGGCCAAATTTGACTTTTTGATCAAAAGTTGACCTATTAGGTCAATTGGGTAATCATTACGCTAAAAATCGACTATTTTGACCAAAATTGAATTTTGGTCGAAAGTTGATCTACTAGGTCAATGGGTTGGTCATTGTGTCGAGGATTGACCGTTTGAACCAAATTTGACTTTTTGGTCAAAAGTTGACCTATTGGGTTAATGGGTTTGTCATTGGGTCAAGATTGACCATTTTGACCAAATTTGACTTTTTGGTAAGAGATTAACATAGTGAATTAATAATTGGTCATTTAGTCAAAAATCGACAATTTTGGCAAAAATTGACTTTTAGGTCAATAGTTAGCTTATCAGATCAATAAGTTTATGATTGCGTCAATGATTGACCATTTTGACCAAAGATTACTTTTTGGTCAAAAGTTGACCTATTGGTTCAATGGGTTGATCATGGGTCAACAATTGGCCATTCGGTCAAAAAATGACTATTTTAACCAAAATTGACTTTTTGGTAAATATTAACCTATTGGTTTAAAGAGTTGGTCATTGGGTCAAGAATTGTTCATTTTAACTAAAGTTGATATTTTAGTTAAAAGTTTTTCTATTGGTTCAATGGGTTGGTCATTGGGTAAGAACTTGACCATTTTGACCAAAGTTAATTTTTGGTCAAAAGTTGACAAATCAGATCAATTAGGTGGTCATTAAGTCAGAAATTAACCAATTTGACAAAGTTGACTTTTTGGTTAAAAGTTGACCTATTGGGTCAATAGGTGGTCATTAGGTCAAAAATTGACTATTTTGAACCAAATTGACTTTCTGGTCAAAAGTTGACCTATTGGGTCAAATTGTTGGTCATTCAGTCAAGGATTGAACATTTTGACCAAAGTTTACTTTTTGGTCAAAAGTTGAGCTATTGGGTGATTGGGTTGGTCATTATGTCAAGGATAGACCATTTTGAGCAATGTTCACTTTTTGGTCAAAACTCGACCTCTTCGGTAAATTGGTCGTCATTGGGTCATGGATTGACCATTTTGACTAAAGTTGACTTTACGGTCAAAGTGTGACTTATTGGGTTAATAATTGATCATTATATCAAAAATTGACTTTTTTGACAAAAATTAACTTTTTGGTCAAAAGTTGACATATTGGGTCATTAGGTTGGTTATTAGATCAAGAATTGATCATTTTGACCAAAGTTGACCTTTTCGTCAAAAGTTGACCTATTGAGTCAATGGGTGGGTCAATGGGTTAAGGATTGACCATTTTAACCAAGGTTTACATTTTTGTCAATGATCGACTTATTGGGTCACTAAAAGGCATCGAGTCAAAATCGACGGTTTGTCAAAATTAACTTTTCGGTCAAAAGTTAACCAATTGGGTTAAAGGGGTGGTCATTGGGTTAGAAATCGACCATTTTAACCAAAGTTGACTTTTTAGTCAAAAGTTGACCTATTAGGTCAATGGGTTAGTCATTAGGTCGAAAATTGACTATTTGGACCAAAAGTCGACCTTTTGCGTCAAGTCGTTGGTCATTGGGTCGAGGATTAAACATTTTGACCTAAGATGACTTTTTTGTCAAAAGTCGAGTTATAAGGTGATTGGGTTGGTCTTTGGGTCAAGGATTGACCATTTTGAGAAAAGTCGAGTTTTTGGTCGAAGGTTGACCTCTTTGTTCAATGGGGTGGTTATTTGGTCGAGGATTGACATTTTTGACTAAAGTTGAATTATTGGTCAAAGATTGACTTATTGGGTTAATAATTTATCATTATGACAAAAATTGACTTTTTTGATCAAAATTCACTTTTTAGTCAAAAGTTGACATATTGGGTCCATGAGTTGGCCATTGGGACAAGAATTGATCATTTTGATAAAAGTTGACTTTTTGATCAAATGTTGACCTATTGGGTCAATTGGTTGGTCATTGGGTCAAGAATTGACCATTTTGGCCAAAGTTTACATTTTGGTCAAAGATTGACTTATTGGGTCAAGAAATGGTCATTAGCTCGAAATCTGACTATTTGACCAAAATTGACTTCTTGGTCAAAAATTGACCTATTAAGTCATTGGGTTTGACCATTTTGACAAAAGTTAACTTTTTGGTCAAAAGTTGACTTTTTGGTCAAAAGTTGACCTATTAGGGAATGGGTTAGTCAATGGGTTGGTCATTGGGTCTGAAATTGATCATTTTCACCAATTTTGACATTTTGGTCAAAAGATGACCTATTGGGTCAACGGGTATGTCATTAGTTCAAGGATTGACCATTTTGCATTTTGACCAAAGTTGACCTTTTGGTCAAAAGTTAATCTATTGTGTATGTTGGTTGGTCATTGGGTCAAGGAATAACCATTTTGACAAAAGTTGACTTTTTAGTCAAAATTTGACCTATTATGTCAATGGGTTGGTTATAGGGTCAAGGATTAAACAATTTGACCAAAATTGACTTTTTGGTCAGAAGTTGACCTTTTGGAAGAATGTGACGGACATTATGGTAAAAATTGAGTATTTTAACCAAAATCGACTTTTTGGTCAAAAGTTAACATATTGGGTCTTTGTGTAAAGGATTGACCATTTTGACCATAGTTGAATTTTTGGTTTAAAGTTGACATATTGGGTCATTGGGTTTGTCATTTGGTCAAGGATTGACCATTTTAACCAAAGTTGACTTTTTAGTAACATTTTAACTTTTTTGGTTAATAATTGGTCATCATTCAAAAAATAACTTTTTTGACCTAAATTGACTTTTTGGTCAAATATTAACCTATGGGTTAATGGGTGGTCATTGGGTCAAGGATTGACCATTCTGACTAAAGTTGACTTTTTGGTTAAAAGTTGACCTATTGGGTCAATGGGTTGGTCATTGGGTCAAAAATTGACTATTTTTACCAAAGTTAATTTTTTGGTCAAAAGTTGACCTATTGGGTCAATTGGGTGGTCATTAGGTTAAAGATTGACTTTTTTGACCAAAATTGACATTTTGGTTAATAGTTCACCTATTGGGTCATTAGGTCAAGAATTGAACATTTTGACCAAAGTTGACGTTTTGGTCAAAAGTTAACCCCTGGGTCAATGGTTTGGTCATAAGGTCAAGGATTGACCATTTTTACCAAAGTTGACTTTTTGGTAAGAGATGGACTTATTGGGTCGATAATTGGTCATTATGTTAAAAATTGACTATTTTGACCAAAATTGAATTTTTTATCAAAAATAGACCCATTGGGTCAATGAGGTAGTCATTGGGTAAGAAATTGACCATTTTGACCAAAGTTGACTTTTTAGTCAGAAGTTGTCATATTTGGTCAATGGGTTGGTCATTGTGTCATGGATTGACCATTTTGACCAAATTTGACTTTTTGCTCAAAATATGATCTGCTGAGTCAATAGTATGGTCATTGGGTCAAGGATTTACCATTATGACCGAAGTTATTTTTTTGGTCAGAGATTGACTTATTGGGTCAATAATTGGTCATTAGGTCAAAAATTGATTATTTTCACAAAACAATTGACCTATTAGTCAAAAGTTGACATATTGGGTCACTGGGTTGGTCATTAGGTCAAGGATTGATCATTTTGACCAAAGATGACTTTTTTGGTCAAACGTTTATCTCATTGGGTCAATGGGTTGGTCATCAAGTCATAAATTAACCATTCTAACCGAAGTTGACAAATTAGGTTGATGGGGTGACCTTAAGTAAAAAGTATCTATTTTGTCCAAAATAAACTTTTTGGTCAAAAGAAGACCTATTGCGTCAATGGGTTGGTCATTGGGTCAAAGATTGACCATTTTAACAAAAGTTGACTTTTTGTTCAAAACCTGACCTATTTGGGTCAATGGGTTGGTCATCGTGTCAGAAATTGAACGTTTTAACAAAAGCTAACTTTTTGGTCGAAAGTTGACCTATTGGATAATTAGGTAAAGTTTTGACCAGTTGACCGAATTTTACTTTTTGGTCTAAAGTTGACATAATGAGTTGGTCATTGGGTCAAGGATTAACTATTTTGACCAAAGTTGACTTTTTGGTAACAGATTGACTTGTTTGGTCAATAATTGGTCATTTAGTTAAAAAATGACTTTTTTTTACCAAAATTAACTTTTTGGTCAAATGTTAACCTATTGGGTTAATGGGTTGGTCCTTGGGTCAAGGATTAACCATTTTGACCAAAGTTGACTTTTTGGTTAAAATTTGACCTATATGGTCAATGGGTTGGTCATTGGGTCAAACATTGACATTTTAACTAAAGTTAATTTTTTGGTCAAGAGTTGTCCTATTTGGTCATTGGGTCAATGATGGAACATTTTAACCAAAGTTGACGTTTTGGTTAAAAGTCGACTCTATTGGGTCAATGGTTTGATCATAGGGTCGATGGTGACCATTTTTACCAAAGTTGACTTTTTTGTAAGAGTTGGGCTTATTGGGTCGATAATTGGTCATTAGGTCAAAAATTGTCTATTTTGACCAAAATTGTATTTATTATTAAAGGTCGACCCATTTGGTCAATGAGGTGGTCATTGGGTCGAAATCGACCATCTTGACCAAAATTGTCTTTTTCGTCGAAGTTGATCTGTTTGGTCGATGGGTTAGTCATTTTATCGTGGATTGATCTATTTTGACCAAAGTTGACTTCTTGCTCAAAAGATGACATATTGGGTCAATGGGTCGAGTCATTGGGTCGAGGATCGACCATTATAACCAAAGTTGACTTTTTTTGTCAGAGATTGACTTATAGGGTCAATAATTGATCATTAGGTTAAAAATTGACTATTTTAATAAAAAATTAGTTTTTGGTCAAAATTTGACCTATTGGGTCATTTGGTTGGCCATTAGGTCAAGGATTGATCATTTTAACCAAAGTTGAATTTTTGGTTAAAAGTTGGCCTATTAGTTCAATGGGTTGGTCGTTGAATCAGAAATTGACCATTTTAACCAAAGTTGGTTCGATGAGTAGGTCATTGGGTCAAGGATTGACCATTTTGAATAAAGTTAACTTTTTGGTCTCAGATTGACTTATTGTGTCAATAATTTGTCATTAGGTAAAAAATTGATTATTTTGACCAAAATTGAAATTTTTAGTCAAAAGTTGACCCATTGGGTCAATGGGGTGGTCATTGGGTCATAAATCGACCTTTGTGACCAAAGTTGTCTTATTGGTTAAAAGTCGACCTATCGGGTCGAAAGGGTGGTCATTAGGTCAAGGATGGAGCATTTTGACTAAAGTTGACTTTTTGGTAAGAGATTGACTTATTGGGTGAACAATTGGTCATTAGGTCAAAAATTGACAATTTTGACCAAAATTGAATTTTTAGTCAAAAGTTGAACCATTGGATCAATGGGTTGGTCATTGGGTCATAAATTGACCTTTGTGACCAAAGTTGTCTTATTGGTTAAAAGTTGATCTATTGGGTCAAAAGGGTAGTCATTAGAGTCAAAAATCGATTATATTGGCCAAAATTAACTTTTAGTCAAAAGTTGTCCTATTAGGTCAATGGGTCGGTCATCGGGTCAAGGATCGACAATTATGACCATCATTGGCTATTTAGTCAAAAGTTGACTTTTTGGGTCAATGGGTTGGTCATTAGGTCAATGATTGACCATTTTGACCAATGTTGACGTTTTGGTCAAAGATTGGCTTATTTGATCAATAATTGGTCATTATGTTAAAAATTGACAATTTTGACCAAAATTGTCATTTTGGTCAAAGTTAACCTATTAGGTCAATGGGTTGGTCATTCGATCAACGATTGATCATTTTAACCAAAGTTAACTTTTTGGTCAAAACTTGACCTTTTGGGACAATGGGTTAGTCGTTGGGTCAAAGATTGATCATTTAAACCGAAGTTGATTTTTTGGCCAGATATTAACTTGTTGGATAAATAGGGTGGTCATTAGATCAAAAATTGACAATTTTGACCAAAATTAATTTTTTAGTCAAAAGTTGACCTATTTGGTCATTGGGTCAAGGATTGAGCATTTTGACCATGTTGACTTTTTGCCAAAAGTTGACTTATTAGATCAAAAATCGACTATTGGAGTTAATGTGTTGGGTCTATTGGTTGAGTCGATGTGTTGGTCATTGGGTAAAAAATTGACCATTCTGACCAATGCTGAGCTTTTGATCAAAAGTTGACATATTGGGTTCAATGTGTTGGTCATTGGATTGAGGATTGACCAATTTGACAAAAGCTGACTTTTTGGTGAAAAGTTGACCTTTTGGAGTCAATAATTAGTCATTAGGTCAAAATTAACTATTTTGAAGAAAATTGACTTTTTGGTCGAAAATCGATCTATTAGATCGATGGGTTGGTCATTGGGTTAAGGATTTACCATTTCGACCGAAGTTGACTTTTAGTCAAAAGTTGATCTATCGGGTAATTGGGTTGGTCATCGGGTCGAGGATCGATCATTATGACCAAAGTTAACTTGTTTGTCGGAGATTGACTTATTGGGTCGATAATTAGTCATTAGGTCGAAAATTGACTATTTTGACCAAAAATTTATTTTATGTCCAAAATTTGACCTATTAGGTTAATGAGTTGCTCCTTGGGTCAAGAGTTATCCATTTTGACCAAAGTTGACTTTTTGGTCGAAAGTTAACTTATTGGGTTAATGGGTTGGTCATTGGGTCGAAAATTAACCATTTTGAACAAAGTTGACTTTTTGGTTAAAACTTAATCTATTTGGTCGATGTGTGGTCATTAGGTCAAAAATTGAATATTTTGACTAAAATTGACTTTTTGGTAAAAAGTTGACCTATTGGGTCAATGGGTTGGTCATTGGGTAAGAAATTAAACATTTTAACCAAAGTTAACTTTTTGGTGAAAAATTGACCTATTGAGTAAATGGGTGGTCATTAGGTTAAAGATAGAATATTTTGACCAAAATTGACATTTTGATTAAAATTTGACTATTGGGTCATTGGGTATGTCATTGGTTCAAGGATTGACCATTTTCACCAAAATTTTCTTTTTCGTTAGAGATTGACTTGTTAGGTCAATAATTGGTCATTAAGTCAAAAATTGACTATTTTTACCAAAGTTAAATTTTTCGTCAAATGTTGACCCATTGGGTAAATGGATTGGTAGTTGGGTCAAGAATTGAGCATTTTGACCAAAGTTAACTTTTTGGTTAAAAGTTGACTATTAGGTCGATGGGGTGGTCATTAGGTTAAAAGTTAAGCTATTTTGACCAAAAATGAATTTTTGGTCAAAAGTTAACCTATTGGGTCAAGGTGTTGGTCATTGGGTCAAAGATTGACCATTTTGACCAATGTTGACTTTTTGGTCAAAAGATGAACTATTGGGTCAATAAGTTGGTCATTGGGTCATGGATTGACATTTTTACCAAAGTTGACTTTTTTGTCAGAAATTTACTTATTGGGTCAATAATTGGTCATTACGTCAAAAATTGATTATTTTAACCTAAACATAGTTTTTGGTCAAAAGTTGACCCATTGGATCAATTGGGTGGTCATTGTGTCAGAAATTGACAATTTTGACCAATGTTGATCTATTTAGGTCAATGAGGTGGTCATTAGATCAAAAATTGATAATTTCAGCCAAAGTTGACTTTTTGCCAAAAGTTTACCTATTGGGTTAATAGGTTGGTCATTGCGTCAAGGATTAACCATTTTGGCTAATGTTGACTTTTTGGTCTAAAGTTGACATATTCAGTTTGTGGGTTGGTCATTGGGTTAGAAATTGACCTTTTAGACCAAAGTTGACTTTTTGGTCAATAGTTGGCTAATTGGGTCAATGGGAGGTCAATAGGTCAAAAATTGACTATTTTGACCAAAATTGACTTTTTGGTCAAAAGTTAACCCATTGATCAATTGTTTGGTCATTGAATCAAGGATTGACCATTTTGACCAAAGTTGACTTTTTTGTCAAAAGTTGACCCATTGGGTCAATTGGGGGTCCTTTGGTCAAGGATTGACTATTTTGACCAAAGTTGACTTGTTGGTCAGAGAATGACTTATTGGGTCAATAATTGGTCATTAGGTCAAAAATTGATTATTTTGACCAAAATTGAATCTTTGGTGAAAAATTGACTCATTAGGTTAACGAGGTGGTCGTTGGGTCAGAAATTGACCATTTTGACCAACGTTGACTTTTTGGTCAAAAGTTGACCTATTGGTTCAATGAATTGGTCATTGGGTCAAGAATTGACCATTTTGACCAAAAGTTGACTTTTTTGTCAAAAGTTGACTTATTGGGTCAATGGGTTGGTCCTTGGGTCAAGGATTGACCATTTTGACCAAAGTTGGCTTTTTACCTAAAAGTTATCCTATTGGGTCAATGGGTTGGTCATTGGGTTAAGGATTGACCATTTTGACCAAAGTTAACTTTTGTTAGAAATTGGCTTATTGATCAATAATTGGTCATTAATTCAAAAATTGACTATTTTGACCAAACTTGACTTTTTGGTGAAAAGTTGACCAATTAGGTCAACAGGTTGGTCAATAGGTTAATGATTGACCTTTTTTTACCAAAGTTGACTTTTTTGTCAAAAGTTGACCAATTGGTTCAATAGGTTAGCCATAAGGTCAAGGATTGACCATGTTGACAAAACTTGACTTTTTCGTCAAAGATTGACTTACTCGATCAATAATTGGTCATTAGGTTAAAAATTAGCTATTTTGACCAAAATTTATTTTTTGGTCAAAAGTTGACTTATTATGTCAATGGGTTGGTCATTGGGTCAAGGAATGTCCATTTTGACCAATGTTGACAAGTTGGTCAAAAGTTGACCTTTTGGGTCAATGGGTTAGTCATTGGGTCAAGGACTGACCGTTTTGACCAAGTTGACTTTTTTGTCAGAGTTTGACTTATTGGGTCAATATTTGATCAATAGATCAAAAAATTTTTATTTTGAACAAAATTGAATTTTTTGTTAAAAGTAGTCATTAGGTCAAAATTGACAATTTTTACCAAAATTGACTTTTTGGTCAAAAGTTAACCTATTGGGTCAATGAGCTCGTCATTTGTTCAAGGATTCACCATTTTAGCCAAAGTTGACTTTTTGGTCAAAAGTTGACCTATTGGGTCATGGGTTGGTCTTTGGGTCAAGGATTGACAATTTTGACCAAAGTTGACATTTAGGTCAATAGTTGACCTTTTGGGTGAATAATTGGTCATTAGGTAAAAAATTAACTACTTTGACTAAAATTGACTTTTTGGTCAAAAGATAATCTATTGGGTCAGTGGGTTCGCCATTGGGTCTAAGATTCACCATTTTGACCAAAGTTGACCATTTGTTCAAAAGTTGACCTATTGCGTAAATGGGTTGGTCGTTGGGTCAAGGCTTTACCAGTATGACCAAAGTTAACTTTTTTGTCAAACATTGACTTATTGGGTCAATAATTGGTCATTATATCAAAAATTGACTATTTTGACCAAAATTGAATTTTCATTCAAAAGTTGACTTATTGGTTCAAGGAGTTGATCATTGAGTAAAGAATTGACCATTTTGACCAAAGTTGACTATTTTATCAAAACTTGACCAATTATGTCAATGGGATGGTCATTAGATCAGAAATTGACCATTTATACCAAAGTTGATTTTTTGGTAAAAGTTGAAATATTGGGTCATAGGGCGGTCATTATGACAAAAATTGTCTATTTTGATGAAAATTGACTTTTTAGTCAAAAGTTGACCAATTTTGTTAATCGGCTGGTCATTGGGTCAATGTTTGACAAAAAAGTTAACTTTTTGATCAAAAGTTGACCGATTGGATCGATCGGTTGGTCATTGGGTCAAGGATTCACCATTTTGACAAAAATTGGCTTTTTCATCAGAGACTGACTTATTTGCTCAATAATTGGTCATTAGGTCAAAAATTGACACTTTTTTACAAAAATTGAATTTCCACTCAAAAGTTGACCCATTTGGTCAATGGTGTGGTCATTGGGTCAGAAATTAATCATTTTGAAAAATGTTGACTTTTTGGTAAAAAGTTGGCCTACTTGGGTCAATGGGTTGGTCATTGGATCGAAAATTAACAATTTTAACCAAAGTTGACTTTTTGGTCAAAAGTTGACCTATTGGGTCAATGAGTTTGTCATTGGGTCAAAGATTGATCATTTTGACCAAAGTTGATTTTTTGGTAAGAGATTGACTTATTGGGTCAAAAATTGGTCATTAGGTAAAAAAATTACTATTTTGACCAAAATAGATTTTCTGTTCAATAGTTGACGTATTGGGTCAATGGGTTGGTCATTAGGTCAAGGATTGATCATTTTAACCAAAGTTGACTTTTTGGTCTAAAGTTGACCTATTGGGACAATGGGTTGGTCATTTGATCAGAAATTGACTATTTTGACCAAAGATGACTTTTTAGTCAAACGTTGACCTATTGAGTCAATGGAGGCGGTCATTAGGTCAAAAATTAACTATTTTGACGAAAATTAACTTTTTGGTCAAAAGTTGACCTATTGGGTCTTTTGGTCGAGGATTAACCATTTTAACTAAAGTTGACTTTGTGGTCAAAAGTTTACCTATTGGATTAATGGGTTAGTCATTGGGTCAAGGATTGACCATTTTGACCAAAGCTGACTTTTTGGACGAGAGATTGACTTATTGGGTCAATAATTATTCATTAGGTCAAAAATTGAATATTATGACCAAAATATACTTTTTGGACAAAAGTTGACCAATTGGGTCAATGGGTTGGCCATTGGGTCAACGATTGATCATTTGGACCAAAGTTGACCTTTTCGTAAAAAGTTGAACTATTAGGTCAACGGTTGGTCATCTGGTCAGGAATTAACTAATTTAACCAAAGTTAACGTATTGAGTCAATGGGGTGGTCATTAGGTTAAAAATTGACAATTTTGACCAAATTTGACTTTTTGGTCAAAAGTTGACCTATTGGGTCAATGGGGTGGTCATTACGTCAAAAATTGACTATTTTGACCAAAATTAACTTTTTAGTCAAAAGTTGACCTATTAGGTCAATGGAGTGGTCATTGGATCAGGGATAGACCATTTGAACCAAAGTTAACTTATTGGTCAAAAGTTGACCTCTTGGGTCAATGGGTTTGTCATTGGGTCAAGAATGACCATTTTGACCAAATTTGACTTTTTGGTAAGAGATTAACATAGTGAATTAATAATTGGTCATTTAGTCAAAAATCGACAATTTTGGCAAAAATTGACTTTTAGGTCAATAGTTGAGCTATTGGGTCAATAAGTTTATGATTGCGTCAATGATTGACCATTTTGACCAAAGATTACTTTTTGGTCAAAAGTTGACCTATTGGTTCAATGGGTTGATCATGGGTTAAAAATTCACCATTTTTATCAAAGTTGACTTTTTGATCAATGATTGACTTATTGGGTCAACAATTGTTCATTAGGTCAAAAATTGAATATTTTGACAAAAATTGACTTTCTGGTCGAAAATTGACCAATTGAGTCAATGGGTTGGTCATTGGGTTAAGGATTGACCATTTTAACTGAAGTTGACTTTTTGCTCAAAAGTTAATATATTTGGTCAATCGATTGGTCATTGGGCTAAGGATTAATCATTTTGACAAAAATTCACCTTTTGGTCAGAGATTGACTTATTTGGTCAATTATTGGTCATTGGTCAAAAATTGACTATTTTTACCAAAATTGAATTTTTGGTCAAAAGTTGACCAATTGGTTCAATGGGGTGGTCATTGGGTCAGAAAATGATCATTTTGATAAAAGTTAACTTTTTGGAAAAAAGTTGACCTATTGGGTTAATGGGTTGGTCATTGGGTAAGAAATTGACCATTTTAACGAAAGTTTTCTTTCTGGTCAGAAGTTGACCTATTGGGTCAATGGGTTTATCTTTGGCTAAAAAATTGACCATTTTGACCAATGTTGACTTTTTGGTAAGAGATATACTTATTGGGTCAATAAATGGTCATGAGGTTAAAAATTGACAATTTTGACCAACATAGATTTTTTGTTCAAAAGTGGAACATTGGGTAAATGTGTTGGTCATTAGGTAAAGGATTGACCATTTTGACCAAAGTTAATTTTTTGGTCAAAAGTTGACCTATTGGGTCAATAGGGTGGTCATTCTGTCAAAAATTGACTATTTTAACCAAAATAGAATTTTTCGTCAAAAATTGACCTATTTTATTAATGGATTGGTCATTGGGTCAAGGTTTGACCATTTTGAACAAAGTTGACATTTTGGTCAAAAGTTGACCGATTTGATCGATCGGTTAGTCATTGGATCAAGGATTCACCATTTTGACCAAAATTGACTTTTTGGGCCGAGATTAATTTATTTGGTCAATAATTAGTCATTAGGTCAAAAATTGACTATTTTTACCAAATTTTAATTTTTACTCAAAAGCTGACTTATTGGGTCAATGGGGTGGTCATTGCGTCAGAAATTGATCATTTTGAAAAAAGTTGACCTTTCGATAAAAAGTTGGCCTTTCGGGTCAATGGTTAATCATTGGGTCAGAAATTCACAATTTTAACTAAAGTTGACTTCTTGGTCAAAAGTTGACCTATTGGGTCAATGGGTTTGTCAATGGGCCAAATATTGACCTTTTTGACCAAAGTTGACTTTTTGGTAAGAGATTGACTTATTGGGTCAATAATTGGTCATTAGGTAAAAATTTACAATTTTGACGAAAGTATCTTTTTTTGTTCAAAAGTTGACGTATTGAGTCAATTGGTATAGCATTAGGTCAAGGATTGATCATTTTGACCAAAGTTGTCTTTTTGGTCAAAAGTTGACCTATTGGGACCATAAGTTGTTGGTCATTGGAGCAGAAATTGACCATCTTGACCAAAGTTAACTTTTTGGTCGAAAGTTGACATGTTGGGTCAATAGGGTGGTTGTTAGATCAAAAATTAACTATTTTGACAAAAATTATCTTTTTGGTCAAAAGTTGACCTATTGGGTCATTGGGTAAAGGATTGACCATTTTAATTAAAGTTGAGTTTTTGGTCAAAAGTTGACCTATAGTGTCAATGGGTTGGTCATTGGGTCAAGGATTGACCTTTTTGACCAAAGTTGACTTTTTTTGTTAGTGATTGACTTATTAGGTCAATAATTGGTCATTTGGTCAAAAATTAGCTATTATGACCAAAATTGACTTTTTGGTCAAAAGTTGACATATTGGGTTAATGGTTTGGACGTTGGGTCAACGATTGATCATTTTGACCGAAGTTGACTTTTTCGCAAAAAGTTGAACTATTAGGTTAATGGTTGGTCATCTGGTCAGAAATTGACCGTTTTAATGAAAGTTAACTAATTGTGTCAATGGGGTAGTCATTAGGTCAGAAATTGATAAATTTGGCCAAATTTGACTTTTTGATCAAAAGTTGACCTATTAGGTCAATGGGGTAGTCATTACGTCAAAAATTGACTATTTTGACCAAAATTGAATTTTGGTCAAAAGTTGACCTACTAGGTCAATGGGTTGGTCATTGTGTCGGGGATTGACCGTTTGAACCAAATTTGACTTTTTGGTCAAAAGTTGACCTATTGGGTTAATGGGTTTGTCATTGGGTCAAGATTGACCATTTTGACCAAATTTGACTTTTTGGTAAGAGATTAACATAGTGAATTAATAATTGGTCATTTAGTCAAAAATCAATTATTTTCGTTAAAATTAACTATTAGGTCAAACGTTGAGCTATTTGGTCATTAAGTTTGTCATTGAGTCAATGATTGACCATTTTGACCAAAGTTGACTTTTTGGTCAAACGTTGACCTACTGGTCAATGGGTTAGTCATGGGTCAAAAGTTTATAATTTTGACCAAAATTGACTTTTTGGTCAATGATTGACTTATTGGGTCATTAATTGTTCATTAGGTCAAAAATTGACTATTTTGACGAAAATTGACTTTTTGGTCAAAAGTTAACAAATTGAGTTAATGGGTGGGTCTTTGGGTAAAGGATAGATCATTTAACCGAAGTTGACTTTTTGCTCAAAAGTTGACTTATTGGGTCAATTGATTGTTCATTGGGTCAAGGATTGACCATTTTAACCAAAATTTACTTTTTGGTCAGAGATTGACTTATTTGGTAAATAATTGCTCTTTAAGTCAAAAATTGACTATTTTTACTGAAATTGAATTTTTGGTCAAAAGTTGACCAATTGGGTCAATGGGATGGTCATTGAATCAGAAATTGATCATTTTGAAAAAAGTAGACATTTTGGTAAAAAGTTGACCTATTAGGTCAATGGGTTGGTCATTGGGTCAGAAATTGACCGTTTTAACAGAAGTTAACTTTATCATCAAAAGTTGACCTATTGGGTCAATGGGTTTTCCTTTGAGTAAAAAATTGACCATTTTGACTAAAGTTGACTTCTTAGTAAGAGATATACTTATTGGGTCAATAAATGGTCACGAGGTCAAAAATTGACTATTTTGCCAACATAATTTTTTTGTGCAAAAGTTGGCCATTGGGTCAATGGGTTGGTCATTAGGTAAAGGATTGAGCATTTTGATTAAAGTTGACTTTTTGGTCAAAAGTTGACCTATTGGGACAATGGGTTGGTCATTGGATCAAAAATTGACCATTTTAATCAAAATTGACTTTTTGATCAAAAGTAGACCTATTGGGGCAATGAAGGTGGTCATTAGGTCAAAAATTAACTATTTTGACAAAAATTGACTTTTTGGTTAAAAGTTGACCTATAGGGATCATTGGGACAATGATTGACAATTTTAACCGAAGTTGACTTTTTAGTCAAAAGTTTACCTATAGGGTCAATGGGTTGGTCATTTGGTCAAGGATTGACCATTTTGACCAATGATGACTTTTTGGTCAGAGTTTGACTTATTGGGTCAATAATAGGTCATTAGGTGAAAAATTGATTATTATGTCCAAAATTGACTTTTTGGTCAAAAGTTGACCTATTGGGTCAATGGATTGGTCCTTGGGTCAACGATTGATCATTTTAATCAAAGTTGATTTTTTGGTCGAAAGTTGACCTATGGGTCAATGGGTTTATCATTGGGTCAAAGATTGACCATTTTAAACAAAGTTGACTTTTTGGAAAGACATTTACTTATTGGGTCAATATTGTTCATGTGGTCAAAAATTGATTATTTTGACCAAAATTGACTTTTAGGTCAAAAGTTGACCTATTGGGTCAATAAGTTTGTCATTGGGTTAAGATTGACCATTTTAACCAAAGATGACTTTTTGGTCAAAAGTTAACCTATTGGGTCAATGAGTTGGTCATTAGGTCAATTATTGACCATTTTAACCAAAGTTTACTTTTTGGTCAGAGAATAACTTAATGGGTCAATAACTGTTATGTTAAAAATTTAATTATTTTGACCAAAATTGAATTTTTGATCAAAAACTGACATATTGGGTCAACAGGTTGTCCTTAGGTCAAAAATTGACCATTTTGACCAATATTGACTTTTTGGTCAAAATTGACCATTGGGTCAATGGGGTGGTCATTAGGTCAAAACTTGGCTAAATCGACCAAAATTAATTTTTTTCTCAAAAGTTGACCTATTGGGTCAATGGGTTGGTCATTGGGTAAGGATTTGACAATTTTGACAAAAGTTGACTTTTTAGTCAAAAGTTGGCCTATTTGGTCAATGGGTTGGTCATTGGATCAATGATTGACCATTTTGACTAAAATTGACCTTTTGATCAGAGATTAACTTATCGGGTCAATAAATGGTCATTAAGTCAAAAATTAACTATTTTGACCAAAATTGACTTTTTAGTCAAAAGTTAACTTATCGGGTTAATGGGTTGGTCATTGGGTCAAAGATTAATCATTTTGACCAAAGTTGACTTTCTGGTCAAAAGTTAACTTAATGGGTAAATGGGTAGGTCATTGGGTCAAGAATAGACCATTTTGACAAAAGTTGACCTTTTGCTCAGAGATTGATTTATCGGGTCAATAATTGGTCATTAGGTAAAAAATTTACTAATTTGACCAAAATTAACATTTTGGTCAAAAGTTGACCTATTGGGTCAATGAGTGGGTCATTGGGTCAAGGATTGATAATTTTGACTAAAGTTAAATTTTTGGTCAAAAATTGGCCTATTGGATCAATGGGTTAGTCATTGGATTAGAAATTGATCAAATTAACCAAAGTTGAACTATAGGTTTAATGTGGTTGTTATTTGGTCAAAAATTGACTATTTTGACTAAAATTTACTTTTCGGTCAAAAGTTGACCTATTGGGTCAATGGTTTGGTCATTTAATCAAGGATTGACCATTTGACCAATGTTAACTTTTTTGTCAAAAGTTGACCTTTTGGGTCAATGGGTTGGTCATGGGTTAAGGATTAACTATTTTGACCAAAGTTGACTTTTTGGTTAGAAATTTACTTATTTGGTCAATAATTGTTCATTAGGTCAAAAATAGTCTATTTTGACCAAAATTGACTTTTCAATCAAAAGTTGACCAACTGGGTCAAAGGGTTGGTCATTGGGTCAAGGATTGACCATTTTGATCGAATTTGACTTTTTGGTCAAAAGTTGGTCATTAGGTCAAGGATTGACCATTTTTACCAAAATTGACTTTCTGGTCAAGATTGACTTATTTGGTCAATAATTGGTCATTAGGTCGAAAATTGACTATTTTTACCAAAATTGACTTTTTTGATCAAAAGTTGACCTATTGGGTCAAAGGGTTAGTCATTGGGTCAAGGATTGACCATTTTGACCAAAGTTGACTTTGGATTCAGAGATTGCCTTATTGGGTCAATAATTGGCTAATAGGTCAAAAAATTAACTATTTTGACCAAAATTGAATTTTTACACAAAAGTTGACCCATTTGGTCAATCGGGTCATCATAAGGTCAGAAATTGACCATTTAACCAAGGTTGACTTTTTAGTCAAAAGTTGACCTATTGGGTCAATGGGTTGTTAATTGGTTTAAGGATTGACCATTTTGACCAAAGTTGACTTTTTGTCAGAGATTGACTTATTGGGTCAATAATTGGTCATTATGTCAAAAATTAACAATTTTGACCAAAATTAAATTTTTGTTTAAAACTTGACCTATTGAGTGAATGAGTTGGTCATTGGTTTAAGAATTGACCATTTTGACCAAAGTTGACTTTTTGGTCAAAAGTTGACCTATTGGGTCATTGGGTTGGTCATTGGATTAAGGATTGACCATTATGACCAAAGTTGACTTTTTGGTCAAATGTTGACCTATTGGGTCAATGGGTTGGTCATGAGTTAAAGATTGACCATTTTGAACAAGTTGACTTTTTGGTGAGAGTTTGGCATATTAGGTCAATAATTGGTTATTAGGTTAAAAACTGACTATTTTAACCAAAATTGACTTTTTGGTCAAAAGTTGATCTATTACTTCAATGGGTTCGTCACTGGGTCAAAAATTGACCACTTAACAAAAGTTGAACTTTGCATCAAAAGTTGACCTATTGGGTCAATGGGGTGGTCATTAGTTCAAATCGTGACTATTATGACCAAAATTGCTTTTTGGTCAATAGTTGACCTATTGGGTCAATGGGTTTGTCATTGAGTCAACGATTGACCATTTTTACCAAACTTGATTTTTTGTTCAAAAGTTGACTTATTGGGTCAATGGGTCGGTTATTGGGTCAAGGATTGAATTTTTTTACCATGGTTGACTTTTTAGTTAGAGATTGACTTATTGGTTCAATAATTGTCATTAGGTTAAAAAATGACTATTTTGACCAAAATTGACTTTTTGGTCAAAAGTTGACCTACTTGGTCAATAAATTAGTCATTGCATCAACGATTGACCATTTTAATTAAAGTAACTTTTTGGTCAAATGATGACCTATTGGGTCGTTGAGTTGGTCATTAGGTCAGAATATGACCATCGTAGCCAAAGTTTACTTTTTTGTCAAAAGTTGACATATTATGTCA